>CM042017.1:80222856-80560356 GCA_023525715.1 Cichorium intybus
TTCAAATCTAGCAACGGTTAAGTATCACAAGTAAACAAAGTAGTAATAACCTTATATCGTGATGCTTGTGGATCTGCCACAAGTTTTGGTTCATTAGATGACATGTTGAATGATGATCCAGTGACCACTAACAAACCTTTGCACACGAAGCAACAATGCCCGAGATGAGTTGCCTGCCATTTGATGTTTTGACCTCAATCGTCAAGTATAAAATATTGAATCCAACAATGAGAAATAAATAAAGAACATATAAATTATTTATGAGCGAAAAATGAAATGTTTAGGTGTTACATTGCTAAGTGCAAAATTTAAAAAAATGGAGCAATTTCACCACCATTTGAAGTTTGAACCACATAAAACATTCAAACATATACTACCTTAAACCGACTTCGATATAAACCAATACATACAGACATATAAATACATTAAAATTAATCGTAGAACTAAATTTTAACTAACAAAAGTTCTAGATTTTCTAAGATATTCAAATTAAAAAAAGAACATCGAGATTTTGAATTCAAGCCAATTCTCTTAATAAAAGAGAAACCACAATCAAATGTTGAACATAACAAGAAGGTCAGATTTGCTGATCGGAACTCACATATACATATCCAGAAATACACACGGATATACACATAATTTATAGGCTTTGCTTTATAGTATTCTCATCGGTAACCAAAGGACCGGTATCTAAAACAAAAACCATCATATTTAAGATCTGAAAAACCTGATGAAGATGATCAGGATCTGAAATACAAATTCAGTCCATCGGTAACTAAAACAAATACCAACATCATATTCAGTAAGCAATTGGTAGGAAGGAAAGAATCAGACCTCGCTGTGCAGGCTATTCAATCGGGAGTAAATCAGGATTGGAGGCGGTGGTTTTTGACAGCCAAAATCGACCATTCGGAGGCACCTATCGGCTATCGGAGGCTCGGCCTCGCTGTATTATTATTATTATTATATGTAAATATCTATTATTATTATTATTATTATTATTATAATTATATGTAAATATCTAATATTTCTATTTTTATTTTTCAAATTTTTTTTCTTTTAAACCATAAAATATTATTATTATTATTATTATTAGTGTATGTATGTATACGAGTATAAGTGTGTTTGTGTGTGTGTGCATATATTGATATAAGTATGAGTAACGAAAAATATAAGTATAAGTGTATGTGTTTGTGTATATTAATATAAGTATAAGTCGAATTTACATATAAACTGAGAAATATAACCATAATAAAGTATAATAAAGGTGTACATCAATGTGTTGGTGTGTTAAAACTACAAATGTTTATACACATTGAAAGGAAAAATATTGAAATGAGTAATGGGTTTTGAAGGTGTACACGCGTGTGTGTAAGTCGAATTTACGTATAAACTATGATATATAAAGATAATAAAGTATAATAAGGATGTGCAAAAAATGAACCAAAAAAATAATGTTTACCCATCAAAAAACGAAAAATAAAAAAATTTCGTGGCTATTGCGTGACTAATTAACCACGCATTTACCACGCATACAGGCAGTGTGTGGCTATTGCGTGGTTAATTAACCACACAATAGCCACGCACTGCCTGTATGCGTGGTAAATGTGTGGCTAATTAGCCACGCAATAGCCACAAATTTTTTTTATTTTTCGTTTTTTGATGGGCAAACATTATTTTTTGGGTTCATTTATCCTTATTATACTTTATTATCTTTATATTTCCTAGTTTATACGTAAATTCGACTTACACACAAGCGTGTACACCTTCGAAACCCGTTACTCATTTCAAGCTTTATACTTTCAAAGTGCATAATCACTTGTAGTTTTAACACACCAACACATTGATGCACATACACTCATACTCATAGACACACACACACACACACGTATACATATACTTTACACACATACATACTTATACCCATACACTAACACATTGTATGATCATAAGTATTGATTAGAGTGATAAAAAGAGAAAGAGAGAGAGTGTGTGTGTACGAGTGTGCATGTGTATGAGTATGAGTATGAGCGTATATGAGAATGAGTGTATATGAGTATTAGTGTGTGTGTCTATCAATGTGTTGTTGTGTTAAAACTACAACTGTTTATACACATTGAAAGGATAAATATTGAAATAAGTAACGGGTTTTGAAGGTGTACACACATGTGTGTAAGTCGAATTTACATATAAACTAGGATATATAAAGATAATAAAATATAATAAGGATGTGCAAAAAATGAACCCAAAAAAATAATGTTTGCCCATCAAAAAACGAAAAATAAAAAAAATTTGTGGCTATTGCGTGGCTAATTATCCACGCAATAACCACGAAATTTTTTTATTTTTCGTTTTTTGATGGGCAAACATTTTTTTTTTGGTTCATTTTTTGCACATCTTTATTATACTTTATTATCTTTGCATTTTTTTGTTTTTTGAATGCTAATCATTAAAACATAAAACGAAAAAATTAATATTAATAATATTAACAATAATAATTAAAATATGAGACTAATAATAATAATAATAATCGCAATAATTAATTATACGAAAGGGATATATTTAACGAAAAATAATAATACGAAAACGAAAAAAATAATAATATTAATAATATTAACAATAAAACGAAAACGGATGAGGCTTATAACCAAAAACGATTTTATTAATAAAATGAAAACGAAAACGAAAACGGATGAGGCTTATACAGTTGTTCGTGGTAGTTGCGTGGTTAATTAACCACACCATAACCATGCTTTATTTATTGTTATATATATATATATATATATATATATATATATATATATATATATATATATATATATATATATATATATATATATATATATATATATATATATATATATATATATATATATATATATATATATATATATAAATGGGAAAACAATAATTAAAATACTCCGTGGTTATTACGTGGTTAATTAACCAAGCATTTACCATGCATACAGGCACTTCGTGGTTATCGCGTGTCTAATTTTACCACGCAACAGCCACGAATTTCTGGTGCGTTGTCGTTCCGTCACAAATGCGTGGTTAAATTTAGGGTTCCTGATTTTGTCACTAATGCGTGGAAAATGCGTGGTTATTTAACCACGCAAAATTTGCGTGGTTATTTTCGTGGCTAAATATCCATTTTTTTAGTAGTGATAGCAGATGAGGCAATAGAAGAAGCCGATGACAGAGCTCTGGTTTGATGACGGCGACTGTATTATTAATTATGAAAAGAAATAGGAAAAGGAAAAATCTGGAAGGCACCTCCGACGACTAGAAGGTCGCCGGAGATGGCAGTCGGCGGCGGTGGGATGTGGTCAGCAGTAGGGTTTTAACCTAGAGCTCTCACACCATGTTATAATATAGAATGTTTTTGATTGATTTAATCTCATATAAATAGGGATACAAAATAGGCTCTTGGCCTAACCTAAACTCTAATGGGTTAACCTAAACCCTAATGGTATTAGGATAACCCTAATACCTACTCGTTAAGAGAATCATATGTCCGCTAAAAGCAACTTGTGGCTATATTGATGGAGTTAAATAATATAGATAATCTTGAATAACCTTTTATTTAATTTAAATATAAAATAAAATAAAATAAATATATTATTTATATATTTTCAAATGGTATGAAAATATATGTTTACATATATGAAAATATATATTGAAAGTTTTTAACTATATATTTGAAAGATTAAAACTTTATTATATAAAAGTGGGACTTATATTTTATAAGATGTAAAAGTTGGTTTTATAAAATATAAAAGTAAGAGAGAGAAAGGTTTATCTCTCCTCTCCCACTAATAAGGGCTGCAATAAATGACATAAATGAGTTCCATGATGGGTATCTTTTAATAAATGGATCATTGCATGCAAAGACATAAACCAAGACAAATGATTGTGCATTGGACGTCTACATCTTGCATTTTCATTTAAAGAAGAGTGTTGTCTTCTTCCAAAAGGTATCCAACCCATTTTTTCTGATTTTTGTGAACAAAATATGCACATTCTAGTTGCTTAATTGCTCTAGAAAAATCCTCCTCATTTGCGTGAAATTCAGATTTCACACAAAACCCAAAAGAGCGTTATTCGCAAGAAACCGACTAGCATCAGGTGGTGTTCATCAAGCTTGTTGGTGGATCAACTATAGAGGGAAGCTACTTGGTTCCTCTAGCTTATCAACAACCTTCTTCCACATAGTTTCAAAAGCTTCAAAGGTTGTAGCTCTTAACCTTCTATGGTTGTTATTTTATTTTATCTTTTCATGCATTGTGTTTGATCCTTTGGAAGAAATTTCGTGTTCATAATTGTATGCTTCTGTTGAAACTCCAAGTTTTTGAAACCTATAACATGAACATGATTTTCCAACAAGTAGTACCAGATCCGTGACTATATTGCATGATTAGATAACAAGCTTATTTGGATAAACTTGGTTTATGCGCCCTTATATGTCTATGATGATTGTGTGTTATTATTTATGTTTGGATGAAAAATAGGATTTTTGCATGCTAGACAACCTAGATAATAAAACATGAATCACCATGGAGTTTTTGTTTTCAAAATGACATTTAAAACATAAGATGTACAAAATGGTTTTATTACAAATGAGATATTAATAATTCATGCAAACTCCAAACCTAAGTAATCATTGTAATTATTTAGGGATTAAAATGGTGTATGTATGTGCTCAAATTTTATAAGAACCATATGGTAAATGGTACCATGTTCATTGGATGCATGTAATCTACATGATACCATGTGTTTTTCAAAACTAGATTTGCAAAACATATAAAATCCCTTTTTCTAAATCAATGTCGTCCTCTTAAGAGACACTCACATGTCACTAGCCCAACCCTTGTGGGATACAGGTCACCTAACCACTTGGGCTTGCCTTGTGATACAAGAGGTAGTTTTGCAATGTTAATGGGATAAAGGTCACCTAACCATTATTTTGGCAAATCTACATGTTGTCTTAAGTATGATGATTTGATCGGGAATCTTTTGTGATAAAGGACACCTAAGCATTAGAAACCCAAGGTATAGATGAGATCAAACATGCCAAACTTACAAATGTTGTAATTGGATCGCATACCTCTAGAAATTCCATTTAGATGTAATTGGTAAACCGTTACCTACCTTGTTGAATTAAATAAGCGGGATAAAGGTCACCTAACTGTTTGTTTGTATTGCAACTTGGATTCTAGACCTTAATCAATTAATGTTTATGAAACAAGACGGGTATTGATTGTTAAGGACTTAATATCGATTGAAATCGCTAAATTGAACTTTGTTAAATTTTGTAGATAGCACCAAATGCAACAAACCCAACCCCTAATAGAACTTCATTGCGGTCTCTCCTTGAGCGAGAGAAACTTAACCACACCAACTTTTTAGATTGGTACCGCAGTGTGAGAATAGTTCTTAAGAAAGAAAAAAGGATTACGTTCTCAATGAAACACTTCCCGAAGAGCCCCTCGTCACTCCTAACGCCACACACGATGCATGGCTTAAAACGGTGGATGATTCCATCGATGCATCATGTCTCATTTTAGCTACCATGATTCCCGGCCTTTAGAAGGACTTGGAGAATCATTCGGCCTATGACATGATCACCCAATTGAAGGAAATGTTCCAAGACCTTCCAAGAACGGAAAGGTTCGAAACTTTCGAGCTTTCCATGCTTGTAAGATGGAGGAGGGACAAACGGTGAGCTCTTATGTACTCAAGATGAAGAGTCACATTGATCATTTTGCACGTCTTGGAGTTGTGATGCCTAAAGAGCTTGCAACGGATAAGATCCTTAACTCCTTGACAAAGTCTTTTGATCTTTTCGTCATGAACTACAACATGAATGATTTAATCAAGACCATCCCAGAATTTCATGGGATGCTAATTACCGCGGAGAAGAGTCTACCCAAGAAAACCTCTAATGTTCTCATGATCAAGAAAAGTGGTGCAAAGAGGTCTAAATCTGATCATTCAAGGAACTCCAAGGGTAAAGGTAAGACAAAATTTGTTAAAGGGAAGGGCAAGAAAGTTGTCCAACTGTCCCCTCCACCCAAGAAGAAGGCAAAGGTAGCCAAATAAGGCGCGTGCTTCGAATATGGCAAAGTTGGGAATTGGAAGAGAACTTTATACCTTATCTCCTAACACCTAAGTATTTAATACTGGTTGCGGAACTCACATATGTAATATGTTACAGGGGTTCAAAAGGAATAGGAGACTAAAGGCAAGCGAGGTAGTACTCCATGCTGGAAATGGTGCAAGAGTTGCAGTTGATTCAATAGGAGAATTTGATTTTTTATTTCCAAATGGCTTGTACTTAACATTAAGGAATGTTTGTTATGTTCCTAGCTTGACTAGGAATATTATCTCGGTTGCTAAACTAAGACAATCTGGTTTTGATCTTTGTTTTGTGAATGATGATATTCATGTTATGAAAAACAATGTATTATATTTTGAGGCCAGGCCTTTGAATGGAATTTATGAGGTAAACCTTGATTGTACTCCAAACCAAAGCTCTATATACCACACTTTCACCAAGAGACCCAAATGTGATTTGAGTCAAACTTATCTATGGCATTGTCGCCTTGGGCATATAAACAAGAAACACATATCCTAACTTCAAAAGAGTAGACTTTTGAAGGAAAATGAGAATGACTCATTTGATATATGTTAATCTTGTTTACATGGCAAGATCACTAAAGCTCCTTTCTCAAGAACCAATGAAAAGGCAAAGGACTTGTTAGGAATCATACATACGGATGTACGCGGTCCTTTCAAGCCAATGTCTAGATATGGTGAAAGGTATTTCATCACTATCACTGACGACTTTAGTCGGTATGGTTATGTTTATTTAATGAAAGATATACATGAGGCATTTGAAATATTCAAGATTTTTCAAAATGAAGTGGAAAATCAACTCAACAAAACAATTAAAGTCCTTCGTTCCGATAGAGGAGGCGAGTACTTACGTTTAGACTTTATAGATCATCTTAAGAGCTTTGGAATTGTTTCACAACTTACTCCACCCGAAACGCCATAACATAATGCTGTATCTGAAAGGAGGAATTGAACACTATTAGATATGGTTTGATCTATGATGAGTAGAAGTACTCTACCTTTATCATTTTGGAGTTATGCCTTACTCACAGCTGCCCGCATCCTAAATATGGCACCGACTAAGAAGGTAGATAAAACAACTTATGAGATATCGCATGGAAAGATTCCATCATTATCTTATCTCAAAGTGTGGGGATGTGAAGCTTATGTTAGACAATAAGCTTCAAGTAAACTAATACCCGGATCTACCAAGTGTATCTTTGTAGGGTACCTTAAGGATTGCATAGGATACTACTTCTACAATTCCCCTGAAAATAAAATATTTATTTCTTGGAAAGCTGAGTTCTTAGAAAACAAGTTTCTAATGGATGAAGCTATTGGGAAAAATGTGGAGCTTGAAGAAGTTTAAGAACCCCAGCCTGATACACAGGAAGTTGACACTAGTATTCAACAAGAAGTTGTTAGACCTGTGCAAGAAGTTGACCAAGAACCACTTGTAACACAAAGTGTTCATAGATATAAAAGCGTTAGATATGAACCCGAGAGATATGGATTTCTCGTGATTAATGAGGAGTGTTATATGATAAACTCCCATGAACAAGTCAATTTCCAAAGTGCTATGTCAGATTCTGAATCTGATAAATGGCTTGAAGCTATGAAAGCCGAGATACAATCCATGCATGAAAATCAAGTATGGGACTTGGTTGATCTTCCTCCAAACTATAACACTGTAGGGAGCAAGTGGGTTTTCAAGAAGAAAACCGACATGGATGGAAATCTACACACCTTTAAGGCAAGACTTGTAGCCAAAGGTTTCACACAAACTTATGGTATTGACTATGATGAAACCTTTTCTCTAGTGGCAATGATCAAGTCTATAAGGATACTATTTTTCATAATCGTGTACTATGACTATACTATATGACAAATGAATGTCAAAACCACTTTCCTTAATGGACAATTACTAGAAGATGTGTATATGGATCAGCCTGAAGGTTTTGTAGATCCAAAATATCCAAACATAGTGTGTAAGCTTAAAAGATCCATTTATCGATTGAAGCAAGCATCTCGAAGTTGGAATATTCGTTTTGATGAGAAAAATCACTAATTTTGAATTCATAAAAAACAAGTATGATTCATGTGTTCACAATAAAGCTAGTGGGAGCGTCATCACATTCTTAGTCTTGTATGTAGATGACATACTTCTGTTTGGGAATGATATCCCAACATTAGAGGGTGTCAAATCATTTCTTGGGAATTGTTTCTCAATGAAAGACTTAGGAGAGGTTGTTATATACTTGGCATTAAGATCTATAATGATAGATCAAAGAGACTTATAGGTCTAAGCCAAAGTGCATATATAGATAAGATCTTGAAAAGATTCAAAATGCAAAACTTCAATAGGGGATTCTTACATATACCGCATGGTACGATTCTGAGCAAATCTCAGTGTCCTAACACAAGAGTTGGGCTAGAGAGGAAGAATGGTATCCCTTATGCTTCAGCAATAGGATCCATCATGTACGCCATGTTATGTACCAGACCTGATGTCTCATATGCCTTGAGTATGACTAGTAGATATCAACAAAGCCCAGGTGAGGCTCACTGGACTGCTGTAAAGAACATTCTAAAGTACTTGCAAAGAACTAGAGATATGTTCCTTATCTACGGAGGTTTGGAAGAATATCTAAGTGTAAAGTGTTACACTGATGCTAGTTTCCAAAAAGATAGGGATGATTCTAGATCACAGTCGGGGTGTGTCTTCATTTTGAATAGAGGTGCGGTTTCTTGGAGGAGTTCCAAGCAAGATGTGGTTGCAAAATCCACTACAAAATCAGTGTACATTGCCACTTCGAAGCTGCAAAACTGGCTGTCTAGATAAATAAGTTTATTGAAGACTTAAGGGTTGTTCCTTCCATTCAGGATCCCTTAGAGATCTTTTGTGATAATGAAGGTGCCATTGCGCAAGCTAAGGAATCCAGATCACACCAGAAGACCATACACATTGAACGAAGATTCAACTACATCCGAGATGAAGTTAAAAGAGGAGATATTTGTATTTGCAAAGTTCATACATATCAGAATTTAGCAAAACCATTCACGAAGCCTTTAGCACAAGCTAAGCACAAGAGTCATTCTTGGGCCATAGGACTTCATTTTTCTAGTAATTGGACCCGATGTAAGTTTAGTATTTTAGATATTTGGAACACTGTAAACAATAACTATTGTATGCGAAAATGATGTATGTGATACAATCATTTTATTAATACTTGTTGTGTTCTATATTAGCATGTTTAATCATTGAATAATCTAATTATTCTAAATGTCCAAAATCGATCATAGTTGTGGGAGCAACTATGAAGCAAGACTAATATGATTTGGATTGGTTGTCTTTCAAGGGTGAAAGTAGCAAGGTGTTGGAACCAAGTTCATATATACTTATTAGAGAATAAGTATTGGATTTGACTCACTTCAAGATCACTCCATGGATCATCGCCATGGGTGACTCTTGAATAAAGGTATTATCATTGTATCCTTTACCTGAGATACATATTTGGGACTCAAGTGTAGGCAGTGTTATGCTTTGATCATGTGGTTACCATTGTTCTTGAAAAATTGGCAGCTATAAAGGGCATACTCAGGTATAATACTAACTATATGAGAGGCATATGTAGTCAAGACGGGATTTGTTCCTCTTATGTGTTGAGAGTTTGACATCTAAGGTGCCTGATTAAAAGTTGAACATAAAATGAGAATGATTGAGATACATGCGTCATGTTCAATATGATGTCTGTGACAAAGGGATAACTGATTTATAACCTAATACATCAATTGGAGCTTTTAGATTTTGAAGGATTGGATGTTGTTGAATGGCACTTAGTCGTATGTTATTAGGGGCAGTGAAATGTTGCTAGACGTTCACCACTGTCGGTACCTCACTATAATGAATCTTGCGTAAGTGGAGATTGTTGGAGTTATATGCCCTAGAATCATTATAGAATGCTATTGCTAATAACATATGATCCTATAGGGTCACACCAATAACAAGTTTAGACACCAATTTGATGATTTTATGTGTTGAATTTGATTCATGATAAAATGACGTAATTTTTGCAATTTATTTCGGATGATTATTATTTTAGGAAAATAATAATGTCTCTAAAAATATAGTGTGTTGATTTATAATTCATATGGTATGAATTTTATAATTGTAGTATTTATATTATTTAAGGAGTTAAATAATATAGATAAGCTTGAATAACCTTTTATTTAATTTAAAGGTTAAATTAAATTAAATAAATATATTATTTATATATTTTCGTATGGTATGAAAATATATATTTACATATATATGACAATATATATTTAAAGTGTTTAATTATATATTTGAAAGATTAAAAGCTTATTGTATAAAAGTGGGACTTATATTTTATAAGATGTAAAAAGTTGGTTTTATAAAATATAAAAGTAAGAGAGAGTATGGTTTCTCTCTCCTCTCTTACTCATAAGGGCTGCAATAAATGACCTAGTAAATGGGTTCCATGACGGTAACTTTTAATAAATGGACCATTGCATGCAAAGACGAAAACCAAGACAAATGATTGTGCATTGGATGTCTACATCTTGCATGTGCATTTAAAGAAGAGTGTTGTCTTTTTCCAAAATGTATCCAACCCATTTTGGCCGACTTTTGTGAGCAAAATATGCACATTCTAGTTGCTTAATTGCTCTAGAAAAATCCTCCTCATTTGTGTGAAATTCAAATTTCACACAAAACCCAAAAGAGCGTTATTCGCAAGAAACCGACTAGCATCAGGTGGTGTTCATCAAGCTTGTTGGTGGATCAACTATAGAGGGAAGCTACTTGGTTCCTCTAGCTCATCAACAACCTTTTTCCACATAGTTTCAAAGGCTTCAAAGGTTGTAGCTTTTAACCTTCTATGGTTGTTATTTTATTTGAGCTTCAGCTTCTTCTGCATCCAGCTTTTTGCGGAGCTCATTAAGCTCATCAAGCTCTTTGTCTTTCTTTATTCGATCGAGCTTCTCAGCCTCAGTAAGCTCGTCTTCTTTGTCTTCGTCATCATCATCTCCTATCTTTTTGCCTTTTCGCTTGGTGGAACCAGAAGCTTCACCGACATTCGAATTTATGGTGAACTTGGGCTTCTGGACGTTTTCCTCAGTAGACCTTTTCGTAGTCTTTGGTTCCCTCTCATCCTTGTCTCCCCCTTGTTTTGGAGGAGCCCCGTTCTCTGAAACAACCATTATCCGATTAAGCATATTGAAGACTAGATGGAGTTTGTTGGTGATATGATGTTCCATGGTGGGAGTGAGAAGCGAATCATTCGTTTCCACCATTCGCCGGAGAAAAGTATTGACATCTGAGACACAGCTTTTTATCACTGCCTTCTCATTTGTCACAATAGCTAATTGTTCTGAAGCATGCTTGCGATTGATAGAAAGAACCTTTGCCTTCTAAGTTGTCTCAGCAAGTTGGTCCATGATTTTTTTCCAACGCAAGGTCTTCCTGAAGCTTTACTACCTTGGCTTTCAAGAGGAGAGACAAGATTAGCATTCTCTTTTCTTCATTTCATCACAAAGGCCAGAGAGAGCCTCCTTCTATGCCTTCAGGGAATCCCGAAACCCTGCAATCACATTGTTTACTTTGTCAGTGTTCTCATCAGTGGCGGTTCGGAATTCTTTCATGAATGTGATGACATCCTTCTGTAGTTTATCAAATTTTGCGGTCGTCTCGGTCACCACCTTTTCCAATCCCGCAAGTGCCTTGGCAGCATCCTCAAGGACTTTTTTATTTTCTGTGGTCAAGGCCTCCATCGTGGCCTTGTGAGAATCAAACATGGACTGCCATTCAGTGGATGACGAAGGCTTGGAGGATTTCAGCAGAGAACCCAACTTCTGATTGAGTTCGTTGAATTGTGCCTTCGTCATGGGAACATTATCATCATGGTTGTCTCGATAAACAGTGAAAGGAGTTTTAACAAAGGCGGTCAGGTCTTCCTGTTCATTTCCGAACAAGATGTCTTCGTCGTCACTGGAATAAGTGGTAGATAGTTTCAGAGAAGTTTTGGGAGAAGATTTAGGAGAAGGTTTCGGAGAAGTTTTGGGAGAAGATTTAGGAGAAGGTTTTGGAGAATTTACGGGAGGATCCTGACCTTGGTTTTCGGAATACAGATCTTTTGAAGTTGAATCCTCCTCTTCGTTGTGAACTGTGTTGTCCTTCGGAATGTCCGACAAAGTTCGATTTTTAGATTCTTCTTCTTCTCCTCCTTCTTCTTGAATAACCGGAGACGGAGAACGTTGATTTCTTGGCTTCTTTCATGATTTAGTGGGGTTTTTCGGCTCGGAAGAAGAAGCCTTTCCTTTTTGTTTCCTTCCCCGCTTCGGTTTTTCTGGAGCCTCAAAAATTACTTTGAGTTCGTCGGGAATTGGCCTTTCCCTGGACTCAGGCAGTAGCTTGTAATCAGTGACGATCTTAATTCCGAGCGGTACTCGCTCCAGCATCTCCTCAGGTATCGATCCCACAAAATCGAAGTTCTTTGAATCAGTCGTGATGAATGTGGTTGTGGAGAGTAGGGGAATTGCAACCATAACCGAATCTTTCATTAGATGCACCTTGAAGTGTTTGAGTGCACAAACAACAATAGACCAAAACTTCGTGCAAGAAATCTCAGTATGGCGAGTGGAAGAAGTCAAGTTTTGAACGAATTGATTCCACAGAACAGAACCATACTCTAGGTTAATGCAATAATAGAAAGCGTAGATTATTGTGTAAAACAACCAGCTAGCATTATCGGTGTCGGCGACCCTTTCAGAAATTTTTTTTGAATAAAATCGTAAACAGAGCGTTCTAGTACGGAGGAAGACCAGACTTTTTGAACTTTGAAAGCTTGGAAATATCGCCATTATATCCCATTTTCTAGAACATCTTTTGAATTTCTACAGGTGTAATCGAATCGGGATCAACCAAGTTGTCAGATGAAATAAACCCTAACAAGATGCTAAATCGAGACGTAGAGATTGAAGTTTTGTGAGAAGCAACTTCGAAGGAGATCATTTCTTCATCCTTGTTGTGCACAGCAGAGGAGTATTCTGAAGAAAGATGAACGACTGGAACTGATTCTGACATTGTGAGTAGGAATGGCAATGGGGTGGGTTAGGGGCGGGTAACGGTATACCCATCCCCGAACCCGAAAATGGTTTTCGTACCCATACCCGCCCAGATACCCGTCGGGGATCTTATCGGGGCGCCCTATCGGGGCTGAAGATCTCCCCAGACCCGACCCGATACCCGAAAATTATTTGATACCCGGCCCGAAACTCGACCCAAAACCGTGTAAACAGTGATTTACAAAAAAAAAAAAACTAGAAAACACTTGCAGAAATTGATAATAAGCAACTCTGAAAATAAAAATAGTGGGTTTTAGAACAACCAAACGTCAAATAAGTCTAAAAGCTACAAATAACTAATAGTCGCATACTATCATCGGACGAAGAATGACGTTGTAATGGGATGAATCGAGGTCGATTATCATGTTTTGGTTAGGTTTAATGGCCAACATGATAATAAGTTCTGACTGATCGTGGAAAGAAGAAGATGAAGCGGCCATTGATAGAGCTTGAAGACGATGAACAGTGGAGAGAAAAAGGGTTTTTTCTTTTGAGGGTTAAGGAAACTATAGATGGAATTAATCCGTCATCGAGGATCACATATGTTTGTGATGAGTGGAGAGAGGAAATCTCAAGAAAATCGGTTCAGTTTCCCACAGAAATCGCCTATGACGTAACAGTTAACAAAAAAGTGGCCTTGATTTACGTGTGTCGTCATAATGTGTCAGGTGACGTTACAACTGAAGCGTTGAAGTGACGTTAAAATATTTCAAATCTTCCCGCCTGAGTAAACCTTATCTCCAAGGAACCGTTATTTTGATGAGCCATTATTTAAACCTGTTTAAGCCATACAGAGCCTTTCGAAAAATTGAAACCAGAGTTAGAAAAAATCTTAAACGATTTTTGTGCAAGAGTGTGCCAAAGAAAAAGAAATAAATCAATTTAAATTTGAGGGATTCTGTGATGTCAAATAGTTGACATAAAAACAGATGGATCTCGGGCAACGATCTCTTCCAGATGAATCAAGAGAGATTTTGAAGTGCTTCTGTGGTTTCCCGTTGAATTACGATCACATGTTTGTTGAGAAACAGTCAAAGGTTTCTTTTATTTTGAAGGCTTTCAAGGGTGACTTAATCTTCCAACGGATTCCAAAACTTAACATAAGTCCGAAATCGGAAAGAAGTACTTGTTTGACCAGTGTAGCCATTAATTACAAGTAGGTTTGGATTTTCTCAACATAGGTGTCTATTTTGGAAATCTCTAGAGAAATTAAAAACTGGATCTGATTTGGAAGAAATGTCTTAGGTCTAGAACATTTTATTAAGATCACTCAAACACAAAAATCGAGATTTCACGCATTTAACCGTCAATTCAGAAAGGTATTTCAGATTTTTGGGTTTCACACGGAATTGTGGTGACAACAATTTCGAGATCATGAACACAGATATTGTGTAACTATCAACCTTAGTGGGAAAGGTGAGAGTCTTCATAAGGGTTACGTTTACATGAAAGCGAATAGAATGAAGAATAGTAGATTGGTGTAGAATGGTTGGAAGTTTCATGAAAATCATGGTGATAATGATTTTGCTATCATCAACTCGAATGTTTGTAGCCATATACCGAAATTGTTTTCGTTCCGATAATCATAGATCTACAAGAAGTCAACCGTCAATTCCTTGTTGCATTCTTAAATTCACGAATGAATTTACCACGACTTCCAAAAAAAACTTTTTGTATTTTTTGAAAAAGATTAAAACAGAAAATGTTTTCTGATTTTGTATAAATAAAATATTTTTGGATTTTGATTTTCTGAAAAAGAATAAAAATAGAAAATATTGAAAATATTTTTGTGATTTTTATTTTCTTGAAAAATATTATAAAGAGAAATAAAAATCAAGCCAAATTAATATACAAAGGATAGTGATGTTCCGATTCCGATATTTTGAACAATTTTCCGATTCCGAGACGTTCCGAGGCTCGGAACTATTTGGAACGTGAACAGTAACTTCTTATTTCGATACAGATTTCGAAACAGAGTCAGCTTCGATCATTCCCACCCCTTGCAATATTCGATTGAACGTGGGTTCAGGCAGGGCCTTGGTGAAGATATCAGCTAACTGATATGGGGATCGTACGAAATGAACTTCGACATTGTCGTCCTCTACGTTATCTTTAATGAAATGATAACGGAGAGCAATATGCTTCGTCTTTGAATGTTGTACTGGATTGTGGCAAATTCGGATTGCGCTTTCGGAATCACAGTACAAAGGAATCCTCTTCATGTTGATCCCATAGTCTCTCAACTGATTCTGAATCCATATGATTTGAGAGGTGCACGATGCAGCAGTGATATATTCTGCTTCTGTTGTGGATAAAGAGACACAAGTCTGTTTCTTAGATTGCCAACTAACAAGTTTGCCATCCAGAAACTGACATCCCCCCTGATGTGCTTTTCCGATCAAGTCCACATCCTCCTAAGTCAGCATCAGAGTAAGCTTGCGAAAAGAATCCAGAAATCAAAGGATACTATAACCCAAGAGATGTTGTTTGCTTCAGATACCTAAAGATATTCTTTACGGCTACCATATGTGGTTCTCTCGGATTTGCTTAAAACCTGGCACAATAACAGACAGAAAACATGATATCGGGACGACTAGAAGTTAGATAAAGTAGCGAACTGATCATTTGTCGATATAAAGTGATGTCTGCAGCAGCTTTGTCGAGAGAAAGAGTGAGCTTTGTTCCGAACGCCATTGGAACTTTGACTTTTGAATTGCCCACCTTGCCGAATATTGCAAGTAAGGTCTTTGTAAAGGCTTCTTGATTTACGAAGACCCCCTCTGAACTCTGTCTTATGTTCAAGCCAAGAAGAAGTTGATTTTACCCATCGAACTCATTTCAAATTTTGTTTCTATTAATTTTCGGAATTCAACGGTTAAGCTTGGATGTGTAGATCCGATAATAATGTCATCAACATACATCTGAACAATCATGAGATGGTTACCTTCTTTCTTTCGAAAGAAAGTTGGATCAACTGAACCTTGTTTGAATTTTGACTGCTTGAGAATCCGAGTCAGAGTTTCGTACCACGCTCTGGGAGCTTGTTTCAGGCCATACACTGCTTTATCCAGAACATAGCAATGATTCAGAAGTTTCTCATTTACAAAACCTGGAGGTTGCTCGACGTAGACTGTTTCTTCTAACTCTCCGTTCAGGAATGCACATTTCACATCCATTTGATATACATCAAAGTTTTTGTGAGCTGCATAAGCGAGAAAGATCCGAACAGATTCCAGTCTTGCTACCGGTCCAAATGTTTCTTCATAGTCGATACCTTCTTCTTGACAATAGCCTTTGACTACCAGACGTGCCTTGTTGCGAATCACGTTACCTTCTTTATCCATCTTGTTGCGAAACACCCACTTCATTCCAAGGATAGAAGCATTTTCTGGAGCAGGAAATAATCTCCACACTTTGTTACGTTCGAACTCGTTCAGTTCATCCTGCATTGTTTGGACCCAATCAGCATGATCAAGAGCAACGTTAACCGTTTTAGGTTCAACTTTTGATATAAACGAATTAAACATGCAAAATTCCACTTTAGAAAATAATGCAGTTTGCTTCACTTTTTGTTATGCTTTTGTCAGAACTCCAGATGAGACTTCTCTGATTACTTGATATTGTGGATGATTTCGAGTCCACTTAGTCATCGGAGGGTAGTTCTGATTGTATGCTGGATCAATTTCAGCAATCACGTCTTCAAATTCAGATTAGACATCGGAGTCATTATTTTCATTCTCCCCCTGGAAGTCTGCATGGAACTCATCATTCTGAATCGGATTCTCCCCCTCGAAAGACGTAGAGTTCTCCCCCTGGAAGTCTGCTTGAGTATCGGTGCTTTCGGGCTGCTGTTCAGTCGGAATAGTATTTTCATTCGGAGTTGGTTGTTCTGAAGATCTGTCTGCATCATTTGCGGCTTCATCGACTATCTTTAGTAATTTGTCCTCTTGATTATCCATTGCATTTGATTCGGATGATTTCGCTGTTTCTGGCTCATCAAACAAATTCATGAATTCCTCGTATAAGTTCATGAAGGAATTGTAGTCTGATGTGTTGTCGGAAAGATCTCTGGTGATTGACTCTCCTTATTCTGAGTTCTCGTCATGTACTTGTCATCGAAGGTGACATAATACGCTTCTTCTATTTTGCGAGACCTTTTGTTGAGAACTCGGTAAGCTTTAGAAGTTAAGGAGTAGCCAAGAAAGATGCATTCGTCGCCCTTGTCGTCCCACTTGATCCGTTTTTCCTTAGAGTTGAATAAAAAGCACCTGGAACCGAAGACATGAAAGAATTTCACATTCAGTTTACAATTATTCAGAATCTTGTAAGGAGTGTTTAGAAAACGCTTGTTGATGTAGGATCTGTTCTGAGTGAAACAAGCAGTGGCAATGGCGTCTGCCCAAAAGTACAACGGTAGCCTTGCGAATGAAAGCATTCTTCGAGCTGCTTCGCACAAAGAACGATTTCGTCTTTCCATGACCCCCTTTTTTGTGGAGTATAAGGGGAAGAAAAGTTGTCCGAGATTCTTTTATAGATGAGAAATTCTTCAAAAGCATGGTTTTTGAATTCCTTTCCGTTGTCACTTCTTATCTTCCAAACGGGCTTTTGGAGTAACAACTCAATCTGCTTGATGAAATTTATCATGTTCTGCGTTGCTTCAGATTTTTGTTTAAGAAAGAACAACCACGGAAATCGAGAAAAATCGTCGACCACAATCAAAATGTACTTGTTACGGGCAACACTTTCAATTGCAGAGGGACGACAAAGATCAATGTGCAAAAGCTCAAGCGGTTCGATGATTTTTGTGTTGATTATTGTCAAGTGACATTTCCTACTTTGTTTTCCGAGTTCGCTAGCAGCACACAGATGTTCCTCGTTGTATTTCAGAAGCGGCAAACCCCGAACCAGATCGCCAAGTACGAGCTTGTTTATATCTTTGAAGCTCAAATGCGAAAGGCGCCTGTACCAAAGCCAACTGTCATCATTGGTAGCTCTTATGAGTAAGAAAATTGATGGCTTTCCTCTGATTGGTTTCATGTTCAAAGGGAACATCTCTCCCTTCCTTTTGGACTTCAATACGACAGTCTTTGTCTTCTTCTCGATTATCTCCGACCCGTCTTCATCAAACGACACTTTCAGTCCAGAGCCCACCACCAGTTGCGAAACGCGGATGAGATTATGTTGTAGGCCCTCCACGTATGCTACTTTCCAAAGTGAAATTTCGCTATTTGTGATCATTCTGTAGTCTTTTATGTCTCATGTCGCATTATTTCTGTATCGTACTCTTCCACCATTCTTAAATGCTCTATATTTTCGTAAATCTTCCTTCCTTCCTGTCATGTGACGTGAATAGCCGTTGTCTATGTACCATTCTGTCATGTGACGTGAATAGCCGTTGTCTATGTACCATTCTGAATCATATTGTTCTTGACGCATAACCTGCAAGAATTAGAGAGATTTAGGAACCCAAACCAACATGGGTCCTTGTGAGACTTTCTTTGCAACATGAAACATTTTTGTTTTATCCACCCAGAAATATTTTCTTTTTGCGAGTTGATTCTTTCCATTTTCAATCCGAAACACTTTCGTTTTATTGTTGTACCAATTTGTCTCAACAAAGTTAGATTTCCGTTGGACACACTATTTTAATTTCAAAAATGTTTTTGTTGAAAAATCTTTCTTTTTCTTTTCCACATTCGTTTCGTATCGTTTAAAAGTGATTTTAGGTTCTGAAGCAACTTTACTTTTGCCCTTTAAATCGTTAGATTTATTGACGGGTACATAGACCTGTGTTTTGGTAGGACTTGATGTTTTTGGTTTTTCAGAAGATTTTGAAACTTGGGACTTTTGAAAATTTTGTTTTGGTGTCAGAATTTGTTTTGGTTTGGGAATTGGAGAAGAACCAGCTTTTTTATTAGAATTTGTTTCAGAATTAGCAAAACATTTATTTGAATTTTTGTTTTTCCAAAAACGCTTTCTTTCGTGCAAATTCTTTTTATATCTCGCATTCATTTGTCTTCTTTTAGCAATGAGCACTTCAGGAGACTTATTAATGTTAGATATCGGTTTTGTATTTCTGACTGGAATTTTATTTTGATCTGAGGATGTTTCATTCGAAATTCTTTTTGTGCCACTTGTTCCTGGCTGATCGTAACGAAAGTCTACATGATTCAGAGGTTCTGAGATGTATTTGCCTTTGGATTTCCATGATGTCATTTCTGAAAGACCCTTTGTTTCATCTGTATTGTCAATCGGTTCTGACCAAAAGAATGCATCACAGCCATTGGCGTTATCGTTATTTACTATGGACGTGAGTTCTTATGTGTCTTTTTTCGTTCAGTCCGCTTTTTACAATAACTTGATTTCGAACGGTTTTTGCTTTCGGAAAAACTATGGCTTTTTCTTTTAAAACGTCTGAACCTTTGTTTTCTACAATACGAACAAATTCGAATGAGATTATCTTTCTTGAAACATTATATGCATATGTTTCTTCCGTCATTGCCTGCCATATCGTGGCACCATGTTCTTCGATGCCAAAAACATAGTCTTCGAAGTGTAACACACAAACCTCATAATCTTTTGAAAAAAGGATTGGGATTCTTGTTGTAGATCCAATTTTGCTTGATAGATTGAAGGATAAGGAATGAGGATCTTCTTGCGCCATTTTAACTTTGAATATACTTACAAAATAATAGAACCAGATGCGTAAAATATAGATCGAGCTTAAGAGAAAAACTTGAGATCCATATCTGATGGCTACAATTGATTAAGACGATGAAGACAACAAGAACATATCTGCATTTAAACCCTTATAAAAACTCGACAGAAAAACAGCGATTAGATTACACTATCTCATACTTTGATACCAATTGTGGGAATAATAAAAGATCGTTTGGTTCTAAGTTAACAAAATGTAATAAGAATGAACACGAATCAATGATCAAACCGATGTCGAATGATCGAATAAAACACTCTAGAACAATTCGTGAGAACTATTCTGTAAGAGTGAAGCCATAAAACGGTTACAGGAATTAATCAAGAAAAATGTTAACCCTAAAAGGGTACGTGCATGCCTTATATAGCTAAACTAAGGACGGAATGGACAGACGTATTCGTAAACTAAAAGGCTTAACAAAAAGCGCAATTGACACAATATAAAATATACCAACAATAACTAATATGAAGTGCATGATCCTGAACTCTGTTCATGGAGAATTTTGTGATTCGATCTTGCTAGTCTTCCATTGTATGTGTTTATGTGATCGAATCCCATCCGTGGTAGCAGAGTCTCTGTTCATATGTTATTTGCACTTTTATATTAAACTGTTGAATATGATTTGTTGCATGTTGTTAAAATCGAAAATTGCATAGGGTTATTGTTGGGGTACAAAGGCCCTCATGGACTGATGCATGGCAAACTTGGTCGGCTCACTGTAAAACCATGTTTATTGGGCCTTGTCCTAATTTGGTGGCGTACCTATGTATAGTCTAGTTTTAGTCATTTATTAGGTAGTGCTCACAATGCGAGGTGTTTTTATTATGCTCATTCCTAGTGATTGTAGCAATATCTTTTGTACATCTCATATATTTGATAAATCAATTATTCGGCACCTTGGCTACTTGTTTCGATCTTTACGTTATTATTATTCCGCACACGTCCAATCCGATTTTACAATTGGTATCAAAGTCGTACCTTGAAGATCTAGCGATTATTTCAAGGGAGCGATCTCGATTTGACAAGTTTTGAAGATTGTTTCAGTGTTTCAAAGATCGTTGGTGAGTCTCTCATTAATTTTTGGATTGATTTAATTTTTTTTGGTATTATTCATCATGTTCTTCTTGCTGTTCATTATTCATCATATTCCATTTATCTTTTGGTTAGATCTGGAAATAATTCTTAATGCCCTAATCTAAGGTTTTTAGATCTGAGTTTACGGATTGAATCCATATTTTTAGTCGTTTATTGTTCATCATCCAAATTCATGATATGTTCTTTGTTTAATCGATTCACTTTTGTCATTATTACATTCATTTCACCCTTTTTGAGTATTACATTGATCTCCTCCACTGTCACGTGCTAAATGTTCACTCCTATATATGTATTCAGATCTCAAATTGCTTTTCGTGTTCTATTCTTCAAATTTTTCCCAAATCATTCAGGATCTAATAGTGCTTTCTTTGTTGTGTTCTTCATCTCAATCATATTTACAAGTCGACTCCTCAACATTACTCTCAATTATTATGTTCTAAATTCCTGGTTGAACATTAACAATCAGATATGAGATGAAGTGAAGCTTTCAGGATGAACTAAAATATGAACATGGATTCCAGAAGAATATATAACAATCGATATTTGACTGTTGATCGTTTGTTGCTATTATTAACCGATTGAATGGCTAGTTGTGGTTTTCTTGATGAGGATTTCTCAATGATAAAAATGATATTATGGAAATGTTGATTCAAATGGACTAATCGGAAACAATAATTTAAAAAAACGTTATTACAAAACTTCATTACCTGGTTTAGTCGATGATGATAGAATGAAATTTGTGGAAGAACTCACGATAATGTTTTTGACGCTGATTTTTGAGTCGTAATCCATTCAGATCTTGGTTTGGAAACCAATTCAATGAAAACATGTTTGTTGACCTTGACTGAATTCGGAGCATGTGTAATTTTTGCGGATACCTTCGGAAAGTCCAATTAAGCCTGTAAAAATGGAGAAATGGAATACGGCAAGCATGAACTGGATTTGGTGTATTTGGGTCTTGATTGGAGATGTTGAAATTCAATCGGACTGTAAATGAGAATCGGGTGGTTGTTTTCGATGGGTTGCCGGCATCGTCGGCTAAAAAAGGGAGCAGATGGTTAAGAGTATCATGCCTTCGGAACCAGGGTCGAGTGTGAAATCGGTAAAACAGAATATATTGAGAACGAATGGAAGAAAGTGGATGAGTGAATCGGAACTGAATCACTAAATGATGGATCCAAAGGTTCAGATATCAATCAAAACGAAAAGGGTGAATCGCAAGCAATCATAAAAAGAACCATTCTGAAGGTCTTCGGATCTGATGGAGATGAAAAGAGAAATCAGATGGATGGAATCAGAGTTGCAATCGGAACCTGGTGTTGGACTGAATCACATCGAGAGGAAAGTGATACGTGTGGTGAAGATGTCAGAAAAGTTGTTCCGGGTATAATTTTGAAGACGAAGTCCAGTTTGACTTTTTAGTCAATCTTATACACCCATTCCTATTTCTCTTGGCTGGAGCAAACCACGACCAAACTCGGATCATTGAAGCCCAACACAATCAAGCCCATGTTTTAAACAAGAATCGGACCACATCCTAACAAATCCCAAAACCAAGTTGAACCCAACATCAAAAACACATCCGAACCCAATACAAAAAAAACCCATCCGAACCCAAAATTTTTAATTAAAACTGAACTCCTATTTGTAAAATTTCGGACCCTAGTCTAAAAAAAATAAACCCCTACATTAAACATTTTATTGTGAACGGTGATCAAGAACGGATGAACAACAACACAAGAAAATTTTTGAACTTCATGATTTATATTTTTTCAATGCAACTTGCCAAATTTTTGGGCATTGACGAATACGCTCAAGTCGAGGAGGAGTTTTTATTGAATTTTCCCAGTTGAGCTCATTCTCATATTTAGTGGGTTATTTCACGATCATATTATTTGAAGACCGGTGACACGCTGAGGGGGAGTTTTCACATATATGAGGAGATCGGATTCGCCTCTACATCTCGTGTTGTCATCATCTTCGGTTCCGCTAGTGCCTATTTGCCATCTTGTGACACATCATCCATTCCGTCCTTTGAGAGGGAGATTGTTCGGGTTCAAAGGCCCTCATGGAATGATGCATGACAAGCTTGTACAGCCCACTGTAAAACTATGTATATTGGGCCTTGCCCTAATTTGGTGGCGTACCTATATAGTCTAGTTTTAGTCATTTATTATGTAGAGCTCACAATGTGAGGTGCTTGTATTATGCCCATTCCTAGTGATTAGAGCAATATTTTGTACATCTCACATATTTGATAATCAATCATTCGGCATCTTGGATATTTGTTTCGATCTTTACGTTATTATTATTTTGCACACGTCAAATCCGACTTTACAGTTGTGATAGAATTTCTGGATTTAAACATGTTATGATCTTAGGGTTTATGCTAGAGACATCATTTTTATGTTGCATGCTAGATAGAAATCGAAAAAAATAGGTTTTCTGTGCCTCCTTGATACCTAGCGGCTAAGGTTACAACCCTGGCTTGCCTTGCAAGTTTGCTAACTTGCTTAGCTGCCTTATATGCCTGTTGCCTTAATTTGATTATTCCAATATGATTTATTTATGTATAACTAATTGTTAAAATGGTATTAATTGAATTAATTGATAAATGAAATATTTTAAAGTGTTTATTTGATTAATTTTTAATTAATATTAATTGAATTAAGTAAATGAGATATTTTAAATTGTTTAAAATGCACTTATATATTTTAGAATTGTATCTATAAATATAAAAGAATTAATTAAAATAAAAACATTGGTCAAACCATGCTTAGGCTCACCCGCTATAAATCATGTATGTGGTTTGAAGGAAGGTTCTTTTGAACCTGAATGAGGTTGGTTATTAAGTGGCATTCATTGCCCACCACCTTCACCGCCCAACACCTTTTACCATGTGGAGTTATCGAAAATGTTTGATAGGACAATGTTCTCCGAGTTAAAAGTATTAACGTAAAGTATTAAAATGAAAACCCGTTTTAATTATAAATACAATGTGAACCATGTGTTATCCATGAGAAATGCACATTCTCTTTATGATCTACTTGTGGAGGTGTGTGGTTAACCGACACGCCAAATATGGTTATAGTTGAGGGTGATGTGACACTCACGATTCTCAAGTGTATCTTGAGTCGGGCATCAGGTGGGTTCTGCAAGGTTATTTCACCATCTGGTTCATTATCTACGACATCCCTATCATGAATTTGAGATGAACACAAACGAGATTAAAATGCCATTGAATGTAATCAATGAATCTCATAGACCTAGGAGTTTCATAGTGAATGAAACTAACAAAAAGTTTTTGTCTACCTTGATGACCATTGTGGTATGATTACGGCATCCTCTTCACATCACAATTGGGAAAAATCTTGGATCGTAGCCTTAGTAAATAAATTGGGTAACTATTTAAAGGATTAATACTCAAACTAAACTAAAAACCTTTCTCTTATAGGTGTCAATTCGAAACACAGTCGTTTCTCCTACTCCTCCTCCTCCTCCTCCACTGCAATCCAGACCTAGTAAGATCGATAGCCTGACGTTTGCTGACATGTCCTCCGAACTCGAGAATAGTTTCAAGAGTATCGAGGTACATGCAAGGCGGTAATGATTTTATATCGTTAAATCCCTTAGGCATATAAACTAGAAAAAGGAATGTCTGTTTCTAGGCATGTTCATAAGTTGAAATCGTACATATACAGATTGAATAATATTGGTATCCGTTTCCCGAAGGAGTTAGCCATGGATGTGGTGCTTAACTTGCTTCCAGGTTCATATCATGAGTTCATCATGAACTATGACAAGAATCATCTAGACATGACATTGATTGAGCTGCATGGTTTGCTGAAAATTACCGAGGCTAGTTTAAAGCAACATCATAGCTCAGATTTCACCGCTCCTATCTTGGCCATTCATCTTGGTGATGCTAACAAGAAGAAAGTTTCTCATCCCAATGGAAAGGGAGAGGCTAAGGTTGGATAGTCTAACCAAGGCTTTAAGAGAAAAGCTAATTCTGACATAGCACCCACTAGTGACCTGAATGAGGCCATATTTTTTTTACTGCCACCTGAAGGGACATTGGACACATCAGGTATATCTAAACTCCATAGTATATCAACTTCTCGTTCTTTAACCCTTGAAGCACGATGTGTTCATCACATCTATGCTGCATGTAGGGACTAAGTGAAAGTAAGAAGTTGAAGCATAGAGCTTGATCTGATAATGAAATACAGAAGCATTGTTGTTGTTACAAGGATCGAAGATTATAGCCCATGTTATTTAGTGGTGTTTGGTTAGATTAAAATTTTTAGTACTCGCCAGAAATGGCACAAAACATTATTTCGTATCACGCCATTGTATTAAGGATATTTTATGATTTTCCTTCTGATAATAAAATGGTGATTTTCTTATATAAACATAATGGTTTATTTAAAAAACATATCCTTACAATGGCTTATATGAATATGTTAAGTAGTAACAATAATCTTGAATGTTGATTCATCCAAAAGGTGTGTTGGATAAATCATGTTTGTGGCATTCTCGCCTTGTCCATTAAAACATAATTGCACCACCAAGCTCCAAGTGGACATGACTTGGAATCATTTGACTTAGAGTCTAATGATGTATGCGAATCTTTCTTACTTGAAAGATTACAAGAATGCCATTCACAAGAAACTCAGAAAGAGGCAAAGGATTTGTTGGAACTAATCCACATAGATGTTTGTGGACCGTTCAAATCTGCCACAACACATGATCAGCGATACTTCTTTATGTTTACTGATGATTTCCGTAAATATCGATATGTTTATTTGATTAAACATAAGAAAGAAACTTTGAAGTGATCAAATGGTTTCAAAACGAAGTAGAGAATAAATTGGGCTAAAGTATCTGAATGATGTATTCTGCAAACATCTTGGGAACTATAAAAATGGTTTCACAGTTGTCTCCTCCCAGAACACCGTTGCAAAGTAGTGTGTCTGAAAGGAGAAATCGAACATTGTTTGTGTTGGATATATATCCAGGTCATCACCTGTGGTGATGTTTTGAATAATAGCATTGTCCTATTTGGGTTGCCCTTACGACCCAGTAAAAACAATCAGTAGCAGAAATAAAGAGGATTGATCAGTTTATTAATTAATTGAGAAATTAATTAATCAGAAATTGGATCAAGAATTAATTTATAAATTAATTGATAAATTAATTTATGAGAATTATTTAAAGGGTTGTATTGTAATTACTTAATAGTTTAATTAGTAGAAAAAGTCCAGGGGGTGCGGCCGCCAAAAGGCTCCAAAGTTTGGAACCCTAGGGAGCCTTGCACTATAAATAAAGGCCTTGGGGTAACACCTAAGGGCATCCAAAACCCCTAAGAGGTGCCGCCACCTCCTAGAGACCCTCCCCTCTCCCTCTTTGTCGATTTCCTCTAACACTACAAGGGTTTCTGGATCGATTTCCACAAGGCTTGGAAGTTTCTGTTTGCTTGTTCTTCTGGTATCCTTGGGTGTGAATAATTAGAGGGATTATGGTTTGGATCCTGGACATCCAACCATAAGGTATGAATCGATTTCCTGGTTTTGTTGGTGCAACTGTTATGAACGTATGATCTTGTTATGAATATGTTATGATCTTGCTAAGTTATTTGGGATTTACTCTGTTTATCTTCTGCTGCTTGTATGATTAATGTTAATCTATAAAAATCCCAACAGTGGTATCAGAGCCATTGTTCATAGGATGCATGCACATTAGATCAAAAACTTGAATGTGGTTTGTTTTTGCAGGTTGAATTTTCAATTTCCATAGGTTTTTGCTAGAAAATAATGAAAATTGCATGTTATGAATTTTTCCTAATTTGTGCCTCTAGAAACATGTTCATCGAGATTTTTGAGGGTTTAGGAACCCTCCATAGGATTTGGCGGTCAGGGTTTCACAAGCCCTTGCTTGCCTTGCAAGTTTCCTAACTTGCATAATGCGAAAGAGTCCAATAGTTATGTCAAAACTAGTGGGAGTATCATTGTAATTTGCATGTCAATGTATGTCGGTTAGATACTATTTCTAGGAAACATCTCTTATTGTTACAAAGTGTAATGACTTGGCGTTAATAGATGATTCGCTATAAAAGATCTAAAGGAGATACAACGTACTCGCATGGTACAAGCATCTATCAGATAGATGAAATCGTCAGTAAAGACTTGGCCTATATAAGTATAATCTTGATAAGTTTCAAGATGCATGACTTCAAGAAAAGAGTTTCTAAAAGTTATAACAAAGGATTAATGGGTAATCCTCAGATTCTAAAAGAGTATAGAATGAAGTAAGTCGAATCCCATGAGCTTCTGCTATTGGATCTATCATAAGTGTCATGGACTTATCATGATAACTTGGATGCTTGGAGCATTATAAGTTAGACTAGGGACACAACCTAGGTGAGGTCACTAAAAGGATTGTTTAAATGAAATCATAAAGTTTTGGGGTGAACATTATAATAATTTGAAAATGGTTTCAAATATGAAATTATTAGCATCAATGGATGGTACCAAGGACTTCATGGTTGAAGAGTTTCATCGGTATCTTAATGGTTGTCCCCAACATCATGAACACCTTGAAGTCTTCTAGACACCAGTGGTGCAATCATCTAGACTAAAGAGCCTGAGAACCATGAGAAGTCACAAAGAGAGTTAGGAGAGAAAAGTAAGATGACATATTGAGATATCATCATAAGAGTGTCCAATTGGATTATCTGTAATGATGTGTATCATAGACGAAATGAAGGTCATTTTGGATACATAGATGAAAAAATGAAGGTCATTTTGGGTATATAGACAAATAAAATCTTAATTATAAGTTTAAAAGAAACCAAGAAACATATAACAATATTCGAACAGATCTAATTTGATGATTATCTCGTAGAGACTTGGAAATAAGTAAGAGTGG
Source organism: Cichorium intybus (assembly GCA_023525715.1). Taxonomy (NCBI): domain Eukaryota; kingdom Viridiplantae; phylum Streptophyta; class Magnoliopsida; order Asterales; family Asteraceae; genus Cichorium; species Cichorium intybus. The sequence continues at coordinate 80,250,860 of CM042017.1, forward strand.
CTACCTGTCAGATTATTCCAACACTGTCTTTCACTTTAGCATGTTTGGAACCAGCTTCCTAAGTAAATTAACTTACTCAAAGTTCCACAGTCGGTCGTACTCTTGGAAGCAAGTAGTGATTCAAGATTGTCATGAGTGTTAGTAGATTGGACATGGCATAGTGATTGCGACTAACACCCATGAGTACTTGGTAGAGATTCAAGTATTGGAACAACCCACACCTAAGGATTACTTCATGGATATAGTCACAAGTAATATAGGATGATAATGTATTTTATTCTTCAGACCGAGATACATGAGGGATTTGTACTATGATTCTATCATACCTCGGCTTTCTCAAACACTGTTCGTAACCGGTAGTTATAAAGGGAATGTTCGTGTATGATATGATGAAATAAGCAGAGACTATGTAGTGAAAGCCTATCTGTTCTTTATGCCCTAACTAGGAGAAGCGATATCCGTGGGCCCCTCGATGATTTGATGTTGACACCAAAATGCTCGGCCGGGCTCTGACTAGATCAGTGTGTTCGATTCAGTAGTTTGATTTGGTCATCATAAATCTCTATCGGGAAACAGAATTTTGAACTTCTGGGATTGACCCTTATCCATGTCCCAAGTTCATAAATGGAAATCTTGTAGAACAGAAGAATAATTGATCTCTTATCTAGGATTCGTTTCGTGATCATAGTTTGATTAGAGTTCGTCAATTGCATTAGATGTTACACTCTCTATGTATTATCTGAAAGTATCAGACCACACTGAAAGTTGACGACATGTCCAAGTGAAAGACTGTTGGATATATGTCCTGGTCATCAACTATGGTGATGTTTCTAATAATAGCAGTGTCCTATTTGGGTTGCCCTCATGGCACATTAAAAACAATCAGTAGCAGAAATAAAGAGGATTGATCAGTTTATTAATTAATTGAGAAATTAATTAATCGGAAACTGGATCAAGAATTAATTTATAAATTAATTGGTAAATTAATTTATGAGAATTAATTAAAGGGTTGGATTGTAATTAATTAATAGTTTAATTAATAGAACAAGTCCAGGGGTGCGGCCGCCAAAAAGGCTCCAAAGTTTGGAACCCTAGGGAGCATTGCACTATAAATAAAGGCCTTGGGGTAACACCTAAAGGCATCCAAAACCCCTAAGAGGTGCCGCCACCTCCTAGAGCCGCTGGTTCGATTTCCACAAGGCTTGGAAGTTTATGTCTGCTTGTTCTTCTGGTGTCCTTGGGTGTGAATCAATAGAGGGATTCTGGTTTGGATCCTGAACATCCAACCACAAGGTATGAATCAATTTCGTGGTTTTGTTGGTGCAACAGTTATGAACATGCTATGATCTTGCTCAGTTATTTGGGATTTAATATGTTTTATCTTCTACTTCTTTTATGATTAATTTTAATCTATAAAAACCCCAACAGTTTGAAAATGTTAGATCCATGATGTGTCGAGCTACACTTCCAAATTAGTCTCGAAGGGTTATACCATAGAAACAGAAACATGCATCTTAAACCTCATACAAACTAAGTAGGTTTCATAGACACCATCTGAAATGTGAACTAGGGTTCATCCCCAGCTATCACATAAATAATATAGGGTTATTAAGTCTTCATCACGAAGCTCATGGCAAGGTTTAACCTAGAGAGAAACTGTCATTTCATTGGTTACCCCGCAAGTACTTTGGATACTTGTTTTACGAGCCTTCTAAGAACAAAGTGTTTGTGGCTCGAAGGAGAGTCATCCTTGTGAAAGAGCTCATATCCAAAGAAGCCAGTAGGAGTAAGATTGGTATTGAAGAGCTTCAAGGATAAACCAATGAAAGAACCTTTAGTTAACACTAGCACTCAACTAGAGGATGAGATTCCTGTTGAGGAAACTTACAGATTTCCACATCCTCTTTGCAATTTCAGTAGAGTTATTCACTCTCATGAGTATTATGGTCTCATAGAATGACACACTGATTAGTGGTAAAAACAATAATTGGTGAGGATGAGTTATACAATTACATGGAAGCATTGGTGAGCCCAGTTGCTGCCAAATGATAGAGGATAGAGAACACGAGATTCACTCCATGTTTTGATTGAATAGATCTTACACCTAGCCTGAATACCAGTGGGAGTAATTGGATCTTCAAAAGAAGAACAACATGGATGTGAATGTACACACATTCAAAGAAAGATTGGTTGAGCAGGGCAATACTCAAACTCAAGAAATTGATTCTGAGAAAAGCACTCTCATCAGTAACTGAGAAAGAATATATTGGGATATTGTTTGCAACATCTGCACATTGTGAGACATGGCAAAGTGGATGTTATAACCGCTTTCCTTAGATAAAAATAAAAGGGGTTGTGTATGGCACAATCGTAGGGTTTTAAACATGCCAAATATCCAAATAGAATGTACAAAGCTTGAAAGATTCATCTGTGGAATCAATCAAGCACCTCGCAGCTAGAATCTTTGCAGTCATAAAATGCCAAAAAGATCTGGATTTTCATGAGGCATAGATAACTCATGTGATTATGTCAAAGCTAGTGGGAGTCCTATTGTAATTTACATAGTGATGTATGTCAATGTCATGTTGCTTATAGGAAATGATTTTCCAATGTTTCAAAGGGTAACGACTTAGCTATGGAAATGTTTCGCTATGAAGAATCTAGGAGACACAATACATATACATGGAATAAGAATCTATGGAAATATATGCAAACCGTCTGAAAAGGACTTAGCCACAGTACATGTTTGAGTATCATCTTAAAGATATTCGAGATGCATGACTCTAAGGACAGGTTTCCGCCCATGTCATAAAATTGATTGGAGAATCAATGACCTGGTATTACAACTGGACAGAATGAATCGAGTCCCACATGCTTCTGCTATAGGATCGATCATGTATGCCATGACAGCTACTTGACCTAATATCCCGTATGCTTGGAGCATAGTGAGTTGATTTCAGGACAACCCTGGCAAAAGTCCTTGGACAGCAGTAAATGACATTCTTAGAGTATATTAGGATAACAAGAAATGTGTTATTGGTTTATGGAGGAAAGGGAAGAGCTAAGAGTAACTGGTCATAGTGATGCCAGAAATAACTCTTGCTCACAATCAGGATAGTTGTTCCTATTAAAAGAGGAGTAATAACATGGAAATGTTCAAAGTTGAAACAAGTCCTAGTATATAGCAGCTAGTGATGTTGTGTAGGAGACTACATGGTTGTAGGATTTCATTGGTAACATTGGTGTTGTCATCAACGTCAATGAACTCCTTAAAATATTTTTACCAAGCGTGCAGTCACCTTGACTGAGGAACCCAAGGACCATGAGAAGTTAGGGAATGTAACGCCCAGTTTCAACATAGAGTATACCAAAAAAAAATTCCGTATTTATAACATAAATGATATAATTGGATACTCGTGTGCTCTAGAAACTACAAGACGTTATCACCGAGAATCGTCCCACGATCCGATCTGGGCGCTACAACTGCTAACCTGCACACAACACAACACACACACATGTAAGCTACAAAGTTTAGTGAGCAACAATAGAAAAACATGAATAACTTATTTACAATGTAATACACCACCCAACTCGTGGGGTGTAGTTATTCCCTGCAACAACTTATATGTACTTATTATAAGCATATTCATTATCAATAACTACAAGTACTCATTATGTAGTAACACAGGTATCTCCCGATACCTAAGATACTAAATAAACATGCATGGCGTATTACAAGTGTCACAAGTATACACCAAACTAACAACACTACCCCAATTATAGTATGAGCACAAGGACTTTATATATATCTTCCAACATGGAATCCTCCACTCTACGACCTTTTTGATCGTAAGCCACAAGGACTTTATATATATCTTCTCCTCAACCTCTATAGTTTTGAGTCACTACGACTCATCACTACTCTAATTGTAGTATGAGCACAAAAGCTCTAACGACATATGTTGGGCAACTAAGTGTTGGATTAGGTGTCTAAGCCATGACTTTACAACTATATTTATCTTGTTAATTGAAGCAAAGTCCATTTGGGTTGCCCTCATAGCTGGAGGTCAGGATAGAGTTCAGTAGAGTAAAAGGTTGATTTATTAATTGTGTAATAAATCAATAGAATTAATTAAATGGTTTATTAATATATTTAAGTGTTAATATATTAATTAGAAACTATAATAATTAATTGAGATTTAATCTAGAATTAATTGGATTTAATTTAGTGATTAAATTAATTAATTAAAAGTGTGAGGACTAGTTTGTATTTATTCAATAGTTGAATAACTGGCAAACAGAAGTCTAGGGGCCAAAAGTGGTGCCACCCTTGGAGGCTTCTCTAGGGTTGGCGAAAACCCTAATTAGGGTTTAGGGATCTGGTCCAAGTGGTCAACAGGCTTGCCCACTTGGAGGCTCCTTAGAGTTTCAGGTGTAACCCTAGGAGGCTATAAAAGGAACCCTCTGGCTCCCCATTATTCACGCCAACTTCAACCAAGATTACTCTGCTGGACTGTCTTCTCCATTGCTGTGGGTATGACTTGCATTTGAGGCAGGATACTTTTGCTGCTAGCTTCAAGAACAAGATTCAAAGGTTGGTTCTTCTGATTTTAACTTTAGAAATAATTGTTGGCCTTTAGGTTTTAGTTTATTATCTTCATAGAAGAAAACATAGATCTTTCTAGGGTTGCATGTGAACCATAAGATTTATTTGTGTTCATTGTTTGCTAGAAAACCCTTCAGTGGTATCAGAGCTTAGGCTGTTTTCTTGTGAATTGATATAAACTGCTTGGATGATTATTGCCTTGAGTGTTTTTGCCAAAAACCCTCTTGGAATAGCCTCAATTTCGTGGCCTAGGCTAGGGTTTCCTAACCCTAGCCGCCACCCCTTATTCCCCCCTTTATTTGCTTGATTTACTTGCCTTGATTAGGATTGTTATTTATGGTAATTGCTGATTAATTAAATAACTAGAATCCTTTATCTATATAAGGTAAATCTCGAAATCTAGGGACAAATATAGGTAATTAATTTGATTAATTTTGTGATGCCTATATTAGATTTAATTAATTTAATTAATTGTTAATTAAAAGATAAATTAAATCAGCTTAAAGATTTAATTGAAATTTTCGAAAAATATATATAAATTCACGAAAATTCTTAGAAAATTAAATCTAAAATATTTTAATGAGATTAAAATATATCTTATATATTTATGATTAAAAGTTAATTATTTATATATAAGAATATTGGTTAGTCTTACCGCAAGTAGGCCTCATTCACAAAACTGTCCTATAAAGAGGGTATAAGGCGACTGACTATAAAATGTTAGTCTAATGGGTATCTACTCTTACACTACAAGAAACCTAGCCAATACCGGCGACGCCATTAGCGGCGACAGCCGGTATTACCGGCGACACAGAGCACACGCGTCTGGTGTCGCCGGTAATACCGGCTGTCGCCGCTAATGGCGTCGCCGGTATTGCCAGGTTTGCGATCCGTGTGTTTCGCAATCTCAGCCACACGTGAATTAATGATCCAACGGTGGAAAAAGAAGCGGGAAGGCTTCCCTCCAAAACGTGTCGCCGCTAAAGATCTGCCGTCGCCGCTATTACCCTACCACGCGGATCGCCATCTGCACCGTCCAATGCCTTATGATCTAACGGACCAGGAGGTAAGCAGCTTTTTTAAGTGTCGTCGCTATTGCTATGTCGCCGCTAAAGACCTACTTGTCGCCGCTATTGCCTTGCGAACAGACAACAAAACCAGTCGACTCCTCTCAGTCGGCTGTTACGCTTCACAACTCCATTGCCGTTTTCTCTCGACCTCTCCGGCGACTGAACTCCATTTTCCGACCAAAGCCACCTCAAATCATCCCCCGGTGCACCCTTTCACTTCTAGCTCACTTCTACCGGCGATTTTCTTCGATTTACCGGCGATCTCGAGCTTTTCCGGCGTCACCTGTTTTTCCGACGATTTCACTATTTTTTCCGGCGATTCCCTCTCTTTTCTGGCGAAAGCTATCATTTATCAAGGTAATATTTTCGGTTATCAAGTTATAATGTGTTTTAAAGCGATTTTTACTAACTTTTTGTTTGTGTTAGGACCACCACCACCACCACCACCGGCGGCTGCTGCCGGAAAACCGACGAAAATTCCGGCCATCTTCACCAAAAACAGCCTCTAGCTACCACCCAAAGTATGTGTTAATGATTTTTGCAATTTTGTTAAAGTCTTAATATGTTAAGTTCTTAATGTGTTAAGTTCTTGAAAAATGACTTATTATAAGCTCTTAATGGTTTATGAAAAAATGTTTAATGGTTTTGATTTGTTTTGGAAGTAATGGTGTTAAGTTCTTAATATGTTAAGAACTTAATTTTTAAGTGATTAATTATTAAGTGCTTAACATGGAAAATGATTTGGAATATATAATATGTTTGGAAAATGATTTGGAAATTCTAATATGTTTGGAAAATGATTTGGAAAATGTATAATGTGATGGTGTTAAGTTCTTAATGTGTTAAGTACTTAATTTTTAAGTGTTTAATTATTAAGTGCTTAATTTGAAAAATGATTTGGAAAATATAATATGTTTGGAAATGTTTTTGATAAGTGCTTAATTTTTAAGAACTTAATGCTTATGTTAAAAACTTAATTGTTAAATACTTAATTATTAATTATTTGATTTGTTATAAATGTAACGTTTAGATCGTTTTAAATATAACGTTTAAATCGTAATTTTAAAAAATATAATGTTTAAATTGTAAATTATAAAAAATATAATGTTTAAATCTTAAAATTAATTATTAAATACTTACTTAATTATATAGATTTTTTAAATCATTTTAAATATAACGTATAAATCGCAACTTATAAAAAATAAAGTTATACGTTAATGTAACGTTTTAATAAAATTATTTAAATCGTAAACACAAAACAAAAACATAAATTTATTTAATCCTAAACCCTAAACCCTAAACCTTAAACATAAACTTATTTAAACCATAAAACTTAAACTCTAAACACTAACCCCTAAACCCTAAACCCTAACCCCTAACCCCTAAACCCTAAACACTAAACCCTAAACACAAACTTATTTAAACCATAAAACTTAAACCCTAAACCCTAAACGCTAAACGCTAAACCCTAAACCCTAAACCCTAAACCCTAAACCCTAACCCCTAACCCCTAAACACAAACTTATTTAAACCATAAAACTTAAACCCTAAACCCTAAACGCTAAACCTTAAACCCTAAACCCTATACCCTAAACCCTAAACCCTAAACCCTAAACACAAACTTATTAAACCATAAAACTTAAACTATAAACCCTAACCCCTAAACCCTAAACCCTAAACCCTAAACCCTAAACCTTAACCCCTAACCCATAACCCCTAAACCCTAAACACAAACTTATTAAACCATAAAACTTAAACCTTAAACCCTAAACCCTAAACGCTAAACCCTAAACCCTAAACCCTAAACCCTAAACACAAACTTATTAAACCGTAAACTTAAACTCTAAACCCTAACCCCTAAACCCTAAACCCTAAACTCTAAACCCTAAACCCTAACCCCTAACCCCTAACCCCTAACCCCTAACCCCTAACCCCTAAACCCTAAACACAAACTTATTAAACCATAAAACTTAAACTCTAAACCCTAAACCCTAAACCCTAAACCTTAACCCCTAACCCCAAAACCCTAAACCCTAAACCCTAAACACAAACTTATTTAAACCATACAACTTAAACCCTAAACCCTAAACCATAAACGCTAAACCCTAAACCCTAAACCCTAAACCCTAAACCCTAACCCCTAACCCCTAAACCCTAAACCCTAAATCGTAAATGTTGTAGTGTTTAGGTACTCTGAAACGTAAACTATATGTTTACATTTCTTCGTTTCAATCATCAAAAGCTTAGAAATACCCGCTCGAAATTGATTTAGTAATTAATTTCGAGTTGTCCCTGTTTTGGGACTGCTTTTTGAATGCTTTATCTCATCTAGGATATGAATGTGAATAACATGATTGTTTGTTTAAGAAAAATTTGGTTGTCATTTTCTCTTTGCTCCTCGGGTATATACTTACAAATATACCTGGGAGCTAAGGGGAAATGCTGCCGAATTTTTTTTAAACAAACAGTCATGTAATACACATTCATATATGAGATAAAGTATTCAAAAAGTGGGTGTAGAAGCCTACCTTTGCAAATACTCTATCATCGTTGTCCGATTATCTATTCCCCTTCCGATGATAGTTTTTGAATTATCCTTTCAGCGATCTAATTGTATAACATATTGTTTCCTATACAAATAATTTATCCTATTTAAACCCTAATAATTGTTCCAGTTGCATAATGCCTATCGATAAAAGCTGGACTACTAATCCAAAACGTAAGTCACCTGAGTTCGAGCAAGGCCTCGAATCATTTGCCAAGATTTGCCAAGAACATGCCGATAGCAGAGGTTATGTCAGATGTGCGTGTCAAAGATGTCATAACACTAAATTATTGCCTATGCATCTAATGAAACATCATATGCGGGTATTTGGGTTCTCTCTGTTATACAAGACGTGGTGCTATCACGGTGAAACTTCAGATGTGGATGATGTGGCACCAAGGAACGATACAGCTGTGGATGATGTGGCACCAAGGAACGATATGATTGATGTTATTGAAGACGTTATGGAGGAGGTGATGGAAGAGGATAGCAGCATCGACGAAGGGAACTTGGATACAGAGAGTATTGGTGTTTGTGATGATTTTGAAGACCTATTAAAGGAAGTCCAATCAGAATTATATCCTGGGTGTGCTAAGTTTTCTTCCCTAGACTTCTTAGCAAAGCTTATGCATATCAAGGTGAATCACAAATGGACTAATAGTTCATTTGATGAACTCCTTGAGTTGTTGCAATCTTCATATCCGGAAGGCAACAAGATCCCATCATCACATTATGTAGCAAAAAAGACACTAAAAAATAGGTTTGGGGTACGAGTCGATACACGTGTGCAGAAATGATTGTGCTCTGTTTTGGAAAGAATATAGCTCCTTGCAGAATTGTCCTGTCTGTAACGAGAGCCGGTGGATCAATGAAAAGACAAAAGGTAAGAAGATAGCTCATAAGGTGTTACGTTACTTTCCTGTAACCCCCAGACTCCGACGTTTGTACTGTTCAAGGCACACAGCAAAAGATATGATCTGGCACAGTATCAGACGATCAGAAGAAGGTACGGTGCGCCATCCTGTTGATGGGTCTTCGTGGAAAGAATTTGATCAAAACTACCCTAACTTCTCGAGGGAACCCCGGAATGTTCGCCTAGGGCTTGCAGCTGATGGTTTTAATCCATATGGCAACATGAGCTCAGTTCATAGCACGTGGCCGGTTATACTCACGACATACAATTTGCCTCCATGGCTATGCATGAAAGAGACATCATTCATGTTATCCTTGTTGATTTCTGGCCCTAAATCACCTGGGAAGGACATGGATGTTTTTCTTAGGCCGTTGGTGGAAGAGCTCAAGCAGTTGTGGCAGACGGGGGTTCGTACTAAAGATGCAGCGACCAACACGTTCTTCACTATGAAGGCGGCATTGTTATGGACGATAAACGACTATCCAGCTCGTAGTAGTTTATCAGGTTGGAGCGGACAAGGCTACAAAGCATGTCCGACTTGCAATGAAGACACTCCCTCCGTTAGTGTAACAAATAAAATCGTATATGTTGGTCATCGTCGATTCTTAGCTGCTAACCATCCTTTGAGAAAGAATCTGAACTTTAACGGGAAACAAGAGATGAGGCCCCCTCCGAGACAATTTAGTAATGCAAATATAAAAGCTCAACTAGATCGTCTATTGTTTCGTAAACCAGGCAAGCATTCTGATTTTGGATTAAAAGAACCCGATAGGCAAGACTTCGAGTTGAATTGGTCCAAACGAAGCATATTTTTTGAACTCGAGTATTGGTCTTCTTTGCAGCTGAAGCACAACCTAGATGTAATGCATTTTGAAAAAAATGTGTGCTGCAGTCTGTTGAGTACGCTTCTAATGAACGACAAGACTAAAGACACCTCTAATGCGCGGTCGGACTTGGAAAAGCTAAATATCCGGAGGCCGCAATGGTTGCGTAAGAGGGGTAAGAAGTTCTTCCGACCACAAGCAAAATACTCATTCACAAGTAAAGATCGAGAGCTTTTTTGTCAATTTGTTAAAGACATTAAACTGCCAGATGGGTTTGGATCCAATATCAGTAGTAAAGTGTCAGATAACAATAAAAACATTACGGCGTTGAAGTCTCATGATTATCATATCATTATGCAATGTTTGATGCCTATTGGAGTACGGGGGTTTTTGAACAAAGATACCTATACACCGATAGTAGACCTTTGCATGTTTTTTAAGCAACTTTGCTCAAGAACACTGTTGGTGAAGGATATGAAGAAAGCCAAGAACGACGTTCTTACAGTCTTGTGCAAGTTAGAGTTGATTTACCCTCCAGCCTTTTTTGACATTATGATTCATTTAGTTTTGCATTTACCTGATGAAGCTCTTTGCGGAGGTCCAGTATATATGAGATGGATGTATCCGTTTGAAAGGTATATGAAAAAATTAAAGAACTATGTCAGAAATAAGGCAAGGCCAGAAGGTTGCATGGCTGAAGGTTATGTCGCTGAAGAAGCTCTAACATTTTGTTCAATGTACCTTCGAGATGTCCAGACTCGATTTAATCGCCCTGACAGAAACGAAGATGCTGTTGTTGAAAAAACAAAGTTTTGGGGGTTTGAGTCTAAATGTCGCCCGACTAGCGCAAGGCGAAACAAACATCTTGATCCAATCGAAAAACAAAACATTGAATGGTTTGTACTAGACAACTATGCAGCAGTCAGAGAGTATATGAAGTAAGCGTTTCTATCTTTAACTTTTTATTATATGTTAACTATATATTTCCATCGTATCTTATTATATATTTTTCTCATCAATGTAGAGAATTCGAATCCGAACATCCTGGAAATGATATTAAAACCAATTTTCCTAATTGGTTTCTTCAGAAGGTCTATTCGATATAAACAGAAAATTTCCCGGAATTCCACGAAGAGTTGTCAGCTCTTTCAATGGGTGTGGGAATAAATGCCTCTACTTACACTGCTTGCATAGTCAACAGTGTTAGGTTTATGGTACTTGATCGTGACGCACAACGAAGAACGCAAAACTCTGGGGTGCTAGTGGTCGGCGAGAACGGTGAAAAATATTATGGCCAATTAGAAGAAATTATTGAGGTGCAATATACGTATGAGTTTTCGACTGTATTATTTCGCTGCAAGTGGTTTGATACTCGAACAGAAAATAATATCACCAGTATCAACACAGAACGTGAAATATACAAAAATGAACAACTCATATTTGCATCCCAAGCCAAACAAGTATTTTTTATCCGAGAACCTTCTCGAAGAAACCAAAACAATCATCCTTGGTGGGTCGTCGAGGAGGTCAACCATCGAAAAATTTGGGATGTTCACAACGGCGTCCCAAATGATGACATCGTCTTAGCCGAAAATGTCGACGTCGTTCATAACCCCTCCTCATCTAATTGTGGTATTGTAATCGATTTGAGTCAATACTTTCAAAACATTACTAATTATGATACCGGTGACGACTCTGATACTGAAGTTGATCCGCCAACGGTTACCGTCAATAGAGTGATTGATTGCGAGTTTGATGATGCTGATACTGATTATGATACAGAGTCTGCTTATGACACTGAAGTATCCGAGGGTGAAGAAGATCATTAAAACAATTGTAATTTATTTATGTGTTAGGAGATGACATTGTTTTGGATGATGCTACTTTATATCATGGCCGATGTGATGGGCCATGGTGGAGATGGGGCCGGGGATCCACCACTTCCGCCTTGGAGAGGCCCGGGTCTACACGAGATGGATGGTAAGTGTTATTATAATTTTTTAATTTATTGTATTTATTCATTTATTATAACAATCGTGACTAATATTTTTAAATTTATATTGCAGGTGTACCGGCTAGAAGAAAAACGAGAGGCAAAGCTAAAAATCTTGAACTGCAACGACAACGGGATAAGACAGGGCAAAAATTGACATTGGAGTTTGATAGAGCGACCACGTATACCCCGGTTGGTAGACCGTATGACCTCTTTGTTCGTGAGGTGGGGATATACATGTGGAATAACATGCCCTTTGATCGAAAAGATTGGAAAAATGTTACCAAAGCCGAGAAGGATGCATTAGTACATCATCTCAAGGTAAATTATTTATATAACTTTATTTTTGTATGTTATTTATTTATTTATTTATTTTTACTTGACTAAGTTATTTTCAATTTGTAGAGGAGCTTCGATTTTGATGCGATTGAGGATGATTGCGAGCGTATGCATTTGAAGGGTGGTATTGATGCGGTGCTGATGAAGCGGTATAGGGACCGAAAAAGTGATGCAAAAACTAAGTTTGATGACGCAGGAGGATATAATGATATAGAGAGGGCTAGAGCTCACCCCCCCAAGGGTATGCTTCTTTAAAATTGGAACAAAGCTATAGACTTTTTCTGCACACCAGAATATCGACGGCGATCTGATGCTAACAAAGGAACTCGTCAAAAACAACAATACACCAACCGTGGGGGGACAAGCACATATAGCAACGCTTGTTTCAAATCGGTAATGCTTTGTATATATATTACCGCTTGTTTCAAATCGATAATGCTTTGTTTCAAATCTAATTTTTTATTGTTAAACAGGGTAGAAAGAGAATCGAACAATTCAAGAAGGCTCACACCCGCAAAGATGGGACATGGGACAGTGACCTGGCTTATCAACAAAATGTAAGTGTTTATACAAAAAAAATTAGTTCAACATCATTATTATATTTAATATATGTAAAATGCTAACTTTTTATTTATTTATGTAAAATGCAGATTGAGTTGGAACGTGAGTTTGAGTTATTAAACGATCCTTCCCCGGAACACGCGAAGGAAGTTGGGGTATTTGAAAAGGTGTTGGGTTCTCGCCGTGGACATTACAAAGGGATTGACCGTAAACCTCCCGTGACTCCGACAATACCGCCTCATTTTGATGTAGGCCAACCTTCCCAAGAAGCACCTACAAAGGTAAATATTAATTGTTAATTACTTCATTGTTAAATACTTAATTTGTTTTTAACTAATAATATACATTTTTATTTTTTTTAAGGATGCGCTTGCACAGATGCTTGAGGATCCAAGACACAGAGATGCGTTGGCAGAATTTTTACGTACGTACACGCCACGGCACGGTGGTGGAACGAGCAAGGGTGCCGGGGATACCCAAAATGATGAAGGCGTTCAAGATGATCAAGACGACGACTTAGAGTAGTTTCTTATTTTTGTTGTGTGACTATTTTAATTTGTGTAAATAAGATTATGTTTTAAATATTAGTATTTGTTTGGAATTGTTTATCTCGTATGTTGCTTCATTTATTACAATTTTGGTTTTATATTAAAAATATAATAATATTAAAAATATTATTATATTAAAAATATTCATAATTCTAAAAAATATAATAATAATAATAATAATAATAATTAAAAAAAATAATTTAAAAAACCTTTAGCGGCGACACCGGTACGCTTTAGCGGCGACGCCATCTCCGGTGACACGTCATCACCGGAAACTGAGACTACCATTAGCGGCGACATCTTTACCGGCGACTCGCGTCTTCAGCGGCGACACATATTACCGGCGACGCTTTAGCGGCGATTTTTAAGCATTAGCGACAAACTATTTGCGGCGACGCATTAGCGGCGACGTGTCGCCGGTAAAGGCATTAGCGGCGACAATTGTCGCCGGTAATAACCCCGATCCTTGTAGTGTTACCCACCGCTCTCCTGGTCAGTCGAGTGTCGTTAGCCGAACGGGTTTGATAGAACCGCTAAGCCTCTTAAAAGTATAATGCTATAATTGAAAGTACTAGAACCTCAAACAAAACCCAATCTAGTTACTTTAGGATAAAAATGTGAATTGGTGCTAATCCATGGAATTGCACATTGCACTTTGTGGAACGTTGGTGGAGCGTGTGTGGTTTACCGGCACACCAACCGGGGTCCGCAAAGAGTTGCAATGGGTTTCTCGATTTTGTCATTATTAACGGAGCGTGTGTGGTTAACCGGCACATTAATTAGAGATGGCAATCGACTTCGAGAGTACCAAGCTAATTTGCATGGTTATTCACACCCGGTTTGTGATCCTCGGCATCCCAGTCACAAACAGTGGGGCACATCCGAGACTAAACATGTCATTGAACAGTTCAATGTGTCTCAACAGATCTAGGAATTTCATAAGATGAAATTGATAAGTGCATTATCTACCTTAATGACCATTATGTTGTGATTACGGCATCCCTCTTCACACCATAGTTGGGGTATTTTGGGTCCTAGCCTTAATAAATAATATATTGGGTAATTATTTAAAAGGATAAATGAAACTAATAAAATCCTGGTTATTGTAGATGTCTGAATCAAGTGTCTATTCTCCTCCCTCTCCTCCTTCACCCATTTCTGAGAGCATCAGAAAGCACCTGCTTAATATGGAAAGGCTGACTGGCCTTAACTGTAAGGAATGGCTTCGCAATTGGAGACTGGCTCTCGGCATTGCGGGCAAGCTTCATCTCACCGAGTATCCGATCCCGGTTCCACAGGAACAAGTCATCATAAATAGTTCTTATGATGAGGGTAACTTCTTAGTTGATGTATCCGAAGAAATTCGTGACCTCATGTTGTTGACCATTGATCCCGAATTCTGCAAGGATTTTGAATCCTTAGGGCCATATGAGTTAATGCAATCGGTTGAGGAAACGTTCCGAAAACCGGTCGAAGAGGAACGAGCTAGGATCTTCAAAAGACTTGCAGAGTGTAAGTTAAAAGAAGGAAGTAGCATCGATTCGCATGTTCTTCAGATTGAAGCATACATAGGCGAATTGTACAAACTTGGTCATACCATGAGTCAGGAGTCGAGTGTTAACACTCTACTCGCTTCACTGACTAGTAAGTACGATCTGTTCATTCAGACGTACAGAAAGGAATACCAGAAAAAGACCTTAATGGAAATGCGTCCACTGTTGACTTTATACGAGTCACTCTTGGACAGGCATAGCTCCATTGGTTCAGCTACTTCTGGATTAAGTCCAGTGGAAAGACGCAGCAAGAAACGATCCAGATCGTCTGGATATGTCTTAAGCTGGGAATCCACAGAATCGGATACAGTCGCGGAAAGATTGAAAGACGCTCCAAAGTCAAAAAAAATTTTGAAAGCTCAGGTATATCTAAAAACCTCAAAACTCCTGTTCCATAATTCCTTGATGCATAATGTGATAGTCACATTTTGGTTTGTATGCAGGGAATGAGTAAGATACGGGACATTGGCGCATAGGAGCACATTTGGATTGGATTTCCGGCTCATGCGTTTTGAAGTTTAGTTAGATATTGAAATATTGTTATTAGCTTTTAGATGCGTATGACACTGTCTATCATATAGTAGATTGTGCAAGGATTTTTGTTTTTAATAAAATTGTCAATTTTCTTTTAACACATGTTGTTTGAAATATCCTTGAAATGTTGTATGATTGTGTTGAATGCATAATTAGTAATAACTTGAATGTTGAATGCATCCAAAGTGTTTGGATTTTAGGAATTGTGTCCTTTTATGATTGTTAAGATAAGTATCATAAGAATCAATTCAACCAAAGGTCCAGTTGGACAGGACCTCGGAATCACTTGACTTAGAGTCACTTGATGAGTTGAGTTATTAATGCGCTAAGAAATGAATCAACCAAAGATCCAGTTGGACGGGACTTTGGAATCATTTGGCTTAGAGTCAAATGATGATTAAGTTCTTTATAAAGCACATGTGGCAAGAAATGAATCACCCAAAGATCCAAAGGATAGGATTTTGGAATCAGTTGACTTAGAGTCAACTGAAGATTGCAAGTCTTGAACAAAATTAACAAAGTCATAAGTTTACATAGAGATGTAAAAGAGATTGAGATTAGAAGCAACGAACACATCAGTTGCTGTGTATTGCTCGAATCTCCGAATAGAACACAATTGTTTGTACTTCACGATATTTGTCATTCGGTATGACGAATATGGCTTCGCTTATCAGAATAAGCGATTGAATTGAAACCTTGAACAGTTCAAGGACTTCAAAGGAAGTACAAGATCCACAGAACCTGAGTGACAACATAAACTGGGAAAATGTTTCACAGTTATTCTCTTCCAAGAACATTAATAGTTATAATGTGTCCTAGGGAAGATAATGGAGCATTGGTCGAAACAGTTCGATCCTCGATGTATGAGATACATTATCCATTAGTTTCCGATACATTAAACACTAAACCGGTCATACCATAAAAACCATATTCCAACCACATCTTCGACTAAGTAGGTTTTGCAGACACTGTCTGAAATGTAATGTTGGGATTGTCCCACTTGTACATCAAAGGTCCAGGGTCTTGTAGTGTTCGTCCGAACCTCATGACTGGCCTGAACCTAATCAGAAATGTCATTTCACTGGCTATCCCGCTGTACTTGGAAGAGAAAGAGCTCTTTTAGAAGGAACTCAGTTTCTAAGGAAACAGTGGGAGTTTGGGACAGTCCTGAATGAGTTCAGGATTAGCCAAGTGAAATAACCTTTAGTCATCACTAGGCTTAGAGCAGAAATCAAATTTCTGTTTTAATACTGACACAACCTTCTCTTGACCAGTAGTACTGATCACCGTCATAAGTAGTTATGATCGGGGTGACATACCGAATAGTGGTAAAACACTATAGTTGGTACGGATTTTCAATCCGACTACTTGGAAGCATTGGTGAGCCCGGTTGCTGCCAATTAAGAGAACCTTAGGACGAGATACAGTCTATGTGACAGTTTGATTGATTTTACAACTGGTCTTAAAACCAGTGGGAGTAATCATCAAAAGAATCCAATATGGACAGAAACGTACCTTCAGAACATCTGGTTGAGTGAGACGATACTCAAAGTCATGTAATTGACTTCGAGAGAAGCGCTCTCAATAGAAGATGAAATCCGAAATGATACTGCATAATGTAAGTCGTTAGTGGAGTGTGTGTGGATCACCGGCACACTAATAGGAACTCACAAAGAATATGCCAGTATAAAGGTACATGGGCCCGGGATTTTCCTGCGGGCATCTCGCAAGAAAGGATATTCAGATTCTCGGAGTATACCAAAGGATTGGATTTTGAGAATGAGCTGAAAGATATCCATTAAGATGTCAGAAAGGTTTGGATTCTCAAAATATACCAAAAGCTCTGGATTTTGTGAATAGTCCATAACCGTGTCAAAGCCAGTGGGAGTATTGCTGTTGTCTATCTCAATATGTGTGTTACATACTGTTTCTAGGAAACGTCTCTTTTCATTACAAAGTGTAATGACTTGGTGTTAAGAAAAGGATCGCTATGAAAGACTTAATAAAGATACGGCATGCTCGGGTGGTTACAAACGACTATGAGATAGATCGAAACTCTGCCAAGATGATCTTGATAAGACTCAAGATGCATAGCTCAGGAAAAGAGTTTCCTATCATTGCAAAGTGTAATGATTTGGCATACAAAGAAGGTGCAGCATACTCACATAATCCATAGACATCTATCAGATAGATGTTGTCATCAGTATAGAACCGGCCATAGTAAGCATGATCTTGATAAGATTCAAGATGCATGAGAAAAAGTCTCCGAAAGGATATGGTTATCAAAAGTCGTGACACAAGGATTATAAATAATCCTAAGATTCCAAAAGGGTTTGGAATAGGACTAGATCGAATCCAACAAGTTTCTTGGATCGATCAGAAGTGTCATGAACATGTCTTGATGACTTAATGCTTAGAGCATAGTGAGTCAGATTCAGGATATGACCTGGCTGAGAATACTCAATGGATGTTGTACATACGTGAGAAATCATTGGAAAATGATTAGGGTGAATGTTGATAACAATTTGAAAAGAGTTTTTCAAATAAGGACTTAATGGTTAAATAATTTCGTTGGCATTCCGATGGAGCGCGTGTGGCTCACCGGCACATCGTAACACCTCGAAATAGTCTTAGGGTGCAGTCATGTAGACTTAAGATCATGAGAACATGGAAAGTCATAGTACATAAAATGGAGTTGTTAGTGAGAATGACGGTATGACCAAAATTGAAATATCATCGGATGAAGTGTATAAATGTATAACATTTGAATACATAGAAAGAGTGAAAGGTCAAGTAGACATAGATACATAACACGAATTAAATAGTTTAAAAGGAATCTAGAAACCGATAATAGTTTATGTAAAATCCGACTTGGTGATTACCTCGTGGAGACTTGGTAATTAGGCAATAGTAGCCACCAGTCAGATTTTAAGTTTCAATTTTGCATGTTTCACTTCCCGAATAATTTGATTATTCAAAAGGTCCACAGTCGCTCATACTTTTCGGGAGTAAGTATGAACAAAGACTGTCGTGAATTGGTTTGTAGATTGTCTAAGGAGTTAGACATTGCAGTAAGACTGCTACAACGTTCACGAGTACTTAGAAATAGAGATTTGAGTATTGGATAAACCCGCGCTCAACAGATTGCTTCATGGATTACATCACGAGCACTGTTGAGACGATAATATCGTATGATCTTGAAGCGGAGACATATGAGTTGAAATTTACGAATTGGTTGTGCATTGATAATGCGAAAACGCATCGGTAACTCGATGTTACAAACGCATTGTTGTGTACGATTTGATAAGTAAAAGACACAACCATATGAGTCAAAGCTTATTCGTTCCTTGACCCTGATGGGAAACAGATATCTGTAGGCCGCTCGATGATTTTGAAGTTGACTAAAATGCTGGCCAGCCGGGACTAAATTGATGTGTTCAATTAGAAGTCTGAAAGTCATAAGCAGAATCGGAAATCGGGAAACAGAGTATCAGACAGAGATTGATCTCAATCCATGTCTCGTGTCTGAAAATATCTTGTTGGACGAAGGATCATATGATCACTTATCTTTAGACGGAACTGACTAGGTCAGAGTTCGACAGCAGTTTCTAGGAAGCTGCAGGTTGTTTATTAATCAGAAGATAAATTAAAGTCATAGACTTATCCAAGTGGGAGACTGTTGGATTAGGTGTCTAAGCCATGACTTTACAACTATATTTATCTTGTTAATTGAATCAAAGTCCATTTGGGTTGCCCTCATAGCTGGAGGTCAGGATAGAGTTCAGTAGAGTAAAATGTTGATTTATTAATTGTGTAATAAATCAATAGAATTAATTAAATGGTTTATTAATATATTTAAGTGTTAATATATTAATTAGAAACTATAATAATTAATTGAGATTTAATCTAGAATTAATTGGATTTAATTTAGTGATTAAATTAATTAATTAAAAGTGTGAGGACTAGTTTGTATTTATTCAATAGTTGAATAACTGGCAAACAGAAGTCTAGGGGCCAAAAGTGGCGCCACCCTTGGAGGCTTCTCTAGGGTTGGAGAAAACCCTAATTAGGGTTTAGGGATCTGGTCCAAGTGGTCAACAGGCTTGCCCACTTGGAGGCTCCTTAGGGTTTCAGGTGTAACCCTAGGAGGCTATAAAAGGAACCCTCTGGCTCCCCATTATTCACGCCAACTTCAACCAAGATTACTCTGCTGGACTGTCTTCTCCATTGCTGTGGGTATGACTTGCATTTGAGGCAGGATACTTTTGCTGCTAGCTTCAAGAACAAGATTCAAAGGTTGGTTCTTCTGATTTTAACTTTAGAAATAATTGTTGGCCTTTAGGTTTTAGTTTATTATCTTCATAGAAGAAAACATAGATCTTTCTAGGGTTGCATGTGAACCATAAGATTTATTTGTGTTCATTGTTTGCTAGAAAACCCTTCACTAAGACCAACCTCCTAGCCACGAAGGCCGATATATATACATTGGGCCATTAAGTCCAAACTCTTAGCCACAAAGGTCATATATGTCAGACAATTAAGTCCAACCTTCTAGCCATAAAGGCTGTATAATTTGGATATCAAATCTAATCTCCTAGCCACAAAGGCCGTATACTTTGGATATCAAATCCAATCTCCTAGCCACAAAGGCTGTATAATTTGGATATCAAATCCAATCTACTAGCCATAAAGGCCGTATGATTTGGAATATCAAACGCAATCTCCTAGCCACAAAGGCCATATGATTTCGATATCAAATCCAATCTCCTAGCCATAAAGGGTGTATGATTTGGATATCAAATCCAATCTCCTAGCCACAAAGGCTGTATGATTTGGATATCAAATCCAATCTCCTAGCCACAGAGGCTGTATATTTGGACACTGAGTCCAATCTCCTAGCCATGGAGGTCGTATATTTAGAACTGTACAGGTCCTCCCTCAACCACTAAGGGCTACATGAATCGTACAAGTTCTCACAACATATATTGGATAATTACACCCTATCGCTTGGCCACAAAGGCTCAACATTATGACTGTAAAGTACTCGTACACAACAGCCTCTGCATACCTGTAAAATGACAAGTACCGTATACATACTACATAATACTCCATATATTTCACCATATATATTCATTATGCATACTTCTCCATGGTTGCTAAGTACACTTTAAGAAAACTACTAATATATTAGTTGTACATAATCACAAAGTACTCATCATGTGATCTGTAAACCTTACTTTAAGTGAACACGAGATTCTCATCTTTATGCCGGTTACTACACACTATAACCACAATTCTCTAACACATCTAATCACAAGTGATTCTCTATGTGTCTACATAGTTTACACGTAATCTAGTACATGTATTATCAACAATTAAGCACACTTAATACATATAACATGTTACAACTAAAATGTAGGTAGAATTACTCACCTGGATATAGTAGCTTTACCTCAGTCCAGATGGTACAATTGGTAGGCTAAAGCGTCTTCTCACCACTTTCAGCACCTACACCATACCACATAAACACCACACATATGTGAACACCTTTTATTCACTTGTTGTAGTTCCATTCATTCAACTATAGCTTATTTCACACTTACAGGTTGAATCACAACCCTACTACACATCAAATTCGAGATTACATGCTACAACTTCCATAGTTGCAGGTGGGTTATCAACACCACCTGTAACATAGCCCTACCAAGCTCAATCAACTTCTAATTTGAAGTAAAAATGAGAGTTTCTACCTCTTGATTGCAAGCAATCATCTCCTTCTTAAAATTCTCAAACTCTAGACCTTCAATTCGATCTCTAGGGTTCATGGGGTTTTTCTAGGGTTCTGAGAGCTTTTTCTTCAAGTTGGTTTTCCCCAAATGAACCCAAAAACCGATATTTAAAAGTGGGCATCTGCGACATTAGTGCTGCTAATGTTCCCATTAGCGCTGCTAACTACAGCAGCACGACTCGTGTTTCTTTACACGACCCGTGTGAAACTACTACTTGCCTAGTTCACATTCTACATAACCTGTGTTACCTGACACGAGCCGTATAAGTCCAAAACAGTCCCGAACAGGTTTTCTAAGACTTTTTACACGACCCGTGTGACTCCACACGACCCGTGTAGCTCCTTTTTGGCATTTTCCTAGGAAAAACTTAATCTAAAAGGGTTTCTAACCACCCTAACACATATGACAACATGGTTAATCTTAATCACACTATGATTAACACAAAACACTAACCAAAAGGGATATTGGTGTTACAAATTCGCCTACCCTTCAAAAGATTTCGTCCTCTGAATCTCATAGCAACTTATCACATTGCTTAAGATTTATTTACAAAGACGCATTCTCATTTGGATTAAAGTTCTCATTACTTCACAAGAACTTTAGTTTCTTTTAATCTCTCGTCTTGATGGTCATGGGTCCGATTGCTAAGGAAATGGTCCTATCAATCGCGACTGAAATCACCTTTATATAGTTTTATACATACTATATTAATCTACCCTTCCTTACTATACACATACATCTATCTTGCATCATATAGTATAATCATTCAACATCTCTACATTGTATACTCATATATGCACATACATAGCCACAGCCTACTATATGGTTGCAAAGTATTCGATATGCAACTGCCACATACCCTTACTACTACTTATGATCACAAAATACTCATGATGTGATTACCACGTACTATATATGATCACTAGGTATTGGTTAAGTAATCACCATACGCATAACATCTTTTTATACAAAACATCTATTCCACATCCATTTTGTTCTCAAACAACACATTACACGTAGTAACGATGTTCTCGTCTTGTCACTACTTATAATCTATCTCACTATCACAATAGTGAATTGGGTTGTGTTCCTCTGCTGAGCTCTACGAGCCGCATATACTCAGTTCGTCGAACCATGAGTATCTGCTTAGTGCGTCTTGTTGGGCACAACAGTTCTGCACTTATTTACTCTGTACATGGAGTTACAACATCTGTATACTAGATTTAAGCCCGTCTAGTATTAGCTACACATTAACATATTATACAGGGTATACTATACCACAAAATCGGTTGGTATACACTTAGCATACAAAATCCCAACCAATTACTATTTAACTTGTAGCTCTTACATCGTATACAACATTATACTATCATTCAACTTCACCACATAGTACCCCGACATTGTACACTGCATCGTATCTTCGAACCAATTATCACTAAGTGTCACCGATCGATACCCCGTACCAATTGTCACACAATATTAAATCATGATACCTCGTACCGTCTACCACTATTACCACTCAATAGCCGTTCACGGTACCTCGTACTGTCTTCCGATCAGATCATGACACCTTATACCATTCTCTGATCAAATCATGATACCGCGTATCATTCTCCGATCTCAGATCATGGTACCTTGTACCGTTACTCTAATCTCAGATTCATTCATTCTCCGAATGATCTTTGGGGAGATAACTACTTTCTCTTTAGTTAAAACACACTTCTTCTATCTAAGTATCACCATACTTCAACTATTATGCAATTTATATCACTTATACTTGTCAGTGAAAAATTTTGTTACATTGCTAACCAATTGAACTCTTCACATATAAAGAAACATAAACTCTTTGTTATATGTTACTTTTCAGCTACTCTTATCATCACCTACACCTAAAGTCAGAATCTCTAACAGTAGGTATATATACACATATACATTACATAACAAGGTTATCTAGTACTCATACTTTCAATTGTACTTCTCATTACAATACTTTCCGTCTTTGATTGTGACCAATTTGATTTTTAAGAAAACAAAATTCCATCATTCCCAACTAGAATCACTATTGTACTCATTCTAGTATAACTCTCCGTTATCCACATTCCTAACTCGGAATGATTATAGCTTGCTAACAACCTATACATAGTAGAACAACTACATTCTAACACCCTGGCTTAGCCAGCCAAAGCGTTTATCTCTATCTTTCCAACCACTTAAGTTGTACTTAAACAGTCCAACTATTTTCTCATACACCCATTTCCCTAGCAAGAAAGGGGAAATGATTCTCATTTAAATATTTAAGACCACTTACTCTAACATATTATCTATTATAGAATTTAGTCACATAAATTACATAATATTGCTTCACAACGAACCCAACTTCCGCTAACTATAATATTTCAGCATATTAGCATAACTACATAGTACATAAGGCTAACAACCATTTCTATAACATTTTAACGTTGTTTTACAGTGTTCTGCTAACACTTGCTGTCGATATGGTGAAATTCTTACAAACGAAAATGGTAACAATTCCATTTTACAACAATCTACACATTGGCCAACTCTAATAACTTCTTCAATATATGTTGGTCACTTTCTATCAACATCGGCTGTTCCATGGTGTGGTCTACCGAACATTTCTAGTCACCGGCTTCAACTATATATTCGTTATATTGAGAAATAACTTACATATCTCATCTATAACTGCTGTCCATAACTCCAATGGACATTATACTAGCTTCCTTCTTTCTATATTCATTGGGCCTCAAAACAGGCTCGTCAGCTTCTTTGTGTATACCTACAACAATAGGTATTAATTTACTTACAACATCAAAAATCATTACCTGCAATTCTGCCAGATTTCTTTTTGCTGGGCCACTAGCCCCTCTTTGTACCGAGTCTCAAAACAAACCCGGCCACTACTCAGGCTCTCAGCAATGAATTTTGAAAATCGGATTACTCCGAGTACGTCACATACTTCAAAATTCAGCAATAATCAGATCATATATATAACACACATGTTTATATATACCTAATTTAACAACACAATCTACTAGCTCTCAAGGTTTAAGTCTAGGAATATAGTCACAGACACCTAGTTCACTTAAACCACGGCTCTGATACCAACTGTAACGCCCAGTTTCAGCACAGAGTATACCCAAAAAAAACAATTCTCATCTATTGCATAAATGGTATAATTGGATACACGTGTGCTTTGGAAACTACAAAACGTTATCACCGAGAATCGTCCCACGATCCGAGCCAGGCGCTACAACTGCTAACCTACACACAACACAACACACACACGTAAGCTACAAAGCTTAGTGCGGAACACTACAGAAACATGAATAAGTTATTTACAATGTAATACATCACCCAACTTGTGGGTGTAGTTATTCCCTACAACAACTTATAAGTAGTTGTTAATATAAGCATATTAGACCAACTATAATTCATCATCAATAACTCTTTATGTTGTCACACCGGTATCTCCCGATACATAAGCTACTAAATAAACAAGCATGGCATATTACAAGTAACACAAGTATACACCTAACTGACAACTCGGTACCACTACATGGTACTCTGTCATATTGACTTCCAACATGGAATTATCCACTCTACGACCTTTCTGATCATAAGCCACAAGGATTTTATATTTATCTTCTCCTCAACCTCTATGGTTTCGAGTGACTAAGACTCACCACTACCCAAATTATAGTATGAGCACAAAAGCTCTAACCACATATGTTGGGCAATTAGGCCCAACCTCCTAGTCACGAAGTCTGATATATATACAGTGGGCCATTATGTCCAAACTCTTAGCCACAAAGGTCGTATATGTCAGACAATTAAGACCAACCTTCTAGCCACAAAGGCCGTATAATTTGGATATCAAATCCAATCTCCTAGCCACAAAGGCCGCATAAATTAGTTAACAAATCCAATCTCCTAGCCACAAAGGTTGTATGATTTGGATATCAAATCCAATCTACTAGTCTGTTAGTGCTAAAAGTCAACTCGTTGACCATCTCGTAGTTTGATATATTAGGATTGTAATGTCAAACTCTTATTTTGATGGAATGCTATTACTTTTATATGAATGTTTTAAGGAATGAACAAATAGTGATATCTTATGTATGTTGTATACTCGTAACTAATATCTCGGATAAGTTATGTTCTGATAATATAGTAATCATCCGAAATCCAGTCATGGATTTCGGAACTCCAAAGAATCTCAAGATCAGAAAGTACTTCACTCAGAAGAAAGAGTTCGGAAGATTACACTCCGAACTAACTCAAAAGATCAAGACATACATGACCATATTTCCAAGACACTCTGATTCAGAACTGCCTGGACTCCGAAATCCACTCAGGATTTCGGACTATCAATATCAACAAATCTAAGGAAATATCATACTTAATCATTCAACAAAGAAGACTGAAGATCTAAAGAACATCTGGATGATAATGCAAAGGATAAGCACTTCAACGTATAGGATATGATTAGACTAGATCAGGCGTGGCCCCTAGAAGCATGTCTGTTGTACTTAGAGTATTATTATATTATAGACAAGCCACCCTAGTCTGACATTGTATTATTATATTAGCTTCACCCTTCCTTATCTGACTGAAGAGAGACGTGTTGTCTCCTCTTCAGTCCATAGGTTATTATCCGAAGGTCCTCCCTTAGTCTATAAAAGGGAGACCAAGTCCATCTTCAGTCCTCATGAGTTTGAGAGACTTTATGTAACACTTTTATATTTATCAATACAATCTCTCATTTCATCAACTCTTGTGTTCTTATCTGCATTTCTTACTATCCTTACTTTTCTAGCACTCTTAACTTACTGTCTTTATATTCCAAGTTATATCACTGTTAATCTATATTGTTTATTGTTGAGCTATTAAGATCTATTCTAAGTATTACTTCTTCATTATAATTCCGCATCTATATCAAGTCTTCGGACTTGTCCATCTCAAGTCTTAGGACTTGTCCACCTCCGAAACCTCCAGTTTCGGACCTTTACTTTCCGCAACTTTTCTTTCCACACTTACTTAGAATATTTGGCGACAACAATTGGTATCAGAGCCTGAATAGCTGTCTATAAGGTTCTAAGTGCCTAGTTTGCTCAAAACCCTGGCTGTAGCAACAACCTTAGAATCCTTTGTGGATCATTGCATGCTATTGTAGCTCAAACTCTTAAAAATCTCTCTTTCATTTCAAAACAGTTCGGAATCTTCTCTTCTCAAGTTTCCAAAATGCAGATGAACTACTCTCTGAATGTTGCTAATAGTGTCGGAGGCTCTAACCGAGCCCCCATACTCATTCCTACTGAGTATAATGGTTGGGAATCTCGTATGCGCAACTATCTCAAAACCAAAGGAAAAGATATCTGGCGTTCAGTCGAAGAAGGACCACATCTTCCGACGTACACCCCGAGACCAGACACTGCAGAAGAGGCTCTAGGTGGTACTTCTCAACCAAGGTTAACTCCCCTGGATATAGAGAAAATGGACAACGACCAAATAGCTTTCACCGAAATCCAATGTGGGATTCCTCCGGAACTCTTTGATCTCATACAAAACTGTACAACAGCTCAACAAATCTGGGTTCTCTTACAAATCATGTTCTTAGGAACGGAGGAAGCAAAAGATCAAAAATTGGTGTCAAGTCTCTCAGAATACACCCACTTCTCAACATTTTTCGGAGAATCACTGAGACAGGCATTCACCCGGTTCTCTATAATTGTCACCAGACTCCTAAGTTCAGGAGCAGAAAGAACCAATCAGGAAATCAATCTACGATTTCTTGAAGGGCTTGGAAAAGACTGGGTGCTTGTCAAAATGATTCTTCAAGACTCTAGAAAGTTAAAAACTTTAAACATGTACCGACTATACAACAATATCATTGGACAAGAACATGATATAAAAGGCAATCAACAACAACAGCAACTTGGTGGACCTCTGGCTTTAGTCGCTGAGCACAACTACCCAACGACTGGCAACACTCCTCAACAACTAGTACAGTATCAACAAGCAACTCAGCAGCAAATCAACCCTAACATTTCCTCACCTCAGATTGCTCCCACTCAAAACTTACCACAACCTCAGCAACAAAATCCTATACCCTCATACCATCCCTCTCAACCACAAATTTCTTACCCTTCACACTATCAAACCCCGACAGTGCAATACCAATCATCTCAAATCTCGCAACCCTCCATTCAATCTAAGACTCCAACTATTGCACTTCCAGCTCCAGTACAAACCACTGAATCATACTATTCAGAATATGATGAAGCTGAAGAAGCCGCCTACCAACACGAGATTGCCATGATTAGTCAGAAGTTCAACAGAATACCATCCTACTCTAGTCTGAAGAAGAACTTCCGTTCCTCTAACCAAAATGCAAAATATCAACCAAGAAATAATTATCAGAAAGGGCATCAACAATCTGGTTAAACCCATTACTATCCGAAACCAGAAAATCAGCAACAAGAAAAACCAAAGGCAGCTCCAGCTGTCAGCACTAATCAAGCTCCAACTCCTGAAAAGAAGGAATCAGATGTAATCAAATGCCACAACTGCGGAGGTCTATGGCACTATGCTGCTGACTGCAGAGCTCCGAGGAACTATCCAAAGGCAAAAGAAGAAGAAAAAGTCAAAGCATTTGTAGCATCCGGAAACGTCGAGATCTGGTCCTCAGGAGATGATGATGAGCAGTTTGAAAACAAGCGAAAAAGAGGAAAAGGATTTGGAGAATGCATGATGGTGCAAGCAAATCGAGAAACTCCAATCCCAGAGTTGGCAAACTCCAAACATCTTAAGGACACTGCTGAATCCTCATCTTCCTACATGCCGAAGAACTATGCTTTTATGGTCAACCACAAAACTGGCAAAGGAGTGAGTATCATCGAACAGGTACGTAACATGCTTCATACACATCGGATTTACTCTAATAATCTAGAACCTGCTCTAGAAAAAATATCTTACACTTGTGCAGATGCCTTAGCTGCATATCAGCGGGTTCTGGAAGAAAGGGATGATGGGTATGACGAAGTGATAAAATTGAAGAATATGCTAGAGGATAAGAAACTATTTTGTGATAAACTTACTGCTAATTTGAAGATCGAACAGACTTCTAGGACTTTGTTAGAAAATTCAAATCAGCTTTTGACATCGCAAAGGGATTTAGCCCAAAGCGATAATGTAAGACTAAACAATTTAGTAGATCCGTTGTATCATGCAACTGAAGTTTTCAAATCTCCTGCTAACACTAATTCTTCAGAAAACACTTTTAATTGGGGATGGGCAAGAAAAACCACAAACAAAAACTATCCTATATACAACAAAAAAAGTCCATTCTTTCAGTACCCTTCAAATGAATATGATAATAAACACGATGAGGACACAACCAAGAACTTTTCTAAAACTCCTACCAATGAATCAGAAAATGCCATTTCTGAGTCAAAAGAAGGAGTTAACATTCCCTTCTCATATTCCTCAGAAGCAGACACTGCCGAAATCAGCAAATTGTCTACAGCTTTAGTCCCATTCATGCCTAGACACATGACCACGGTCACAAACTATCCATCATCAAGTTCTCAGCAACACTCTTTCTTAGAAAATCAGCAAAGTAACTGTGTTACTAAAAAATGCAATCCATGTTCTAAGAACTTGGAAAATTCAAAAAAAGAAAAGGTTGATGAAGAAATTGAAATAGAGAAATTCCAAGGCAATATCATGATTAAAAATGACTTTAACAAAATTATAATCAGAAATACTAATGTTGCCGACATATCCAACATGATTTCCGAACCATCGTGTTCTGACAAAAAGTCATACGAAGATACATCACAACATAATTTTTTAAATAATCCGATCAGAATTTCGCTCAAAAAACTTAAAGTCAATCATGAAGAGACAAACTCTTTAAATGATTCTTTATCTGACTCTTCCCCAAGAGAAATTTTTCAAAAAGGAACAGGAAAGAATTTAACCAAACAAGGAGTAAAACCAATCTTAAACAGAAAAGATCTCCGATCACCTCGATCTCATGCAAGATTTGAGCAGAAAAAGTGTTTCTACACTAAGAAACGATCAGAAGTTAATACAACTTTTGTCACTCCAAGTCATACTCAGAGATCTACTCTTTCCACACTCCGAAAGTATATCCACAAGGGATTACTTCCGACTCCAAATATCAAACCTATTCAGCAATTTTAAAATATCAGAAACTCAGATTACAACTCAAAATTTCCAAAATTAACCAGAAATTCAAAAATAACTCAAAACAGTCCCACAACTTCTAAGCAACCTGTGAATGAGTCATTGTTGCTTATTCAAATGTTATCGAAACCAAGATTCAGAACTATAATCGTTCTCAAACTACTCCGAAAATTCTGAAGCGACAACAAAATAATACTTGCTGTCATTGTTGCAAACATAATTCTAAAACAGTCATTGTTGCTGATTCAAAAAAATTTAAACATCCAACAAAAACTTACTCTCCAAAACTCTCAAAAAGATTTGTTCAAAAGTGGGTTGTAAAATCATCCACTTCTGAACCAAACTCACCTTCTGAAATTGAAACTCCCATCAAATCAATTGTCAAAAACAAATCTTCCATATCTATGAAAGCAAATGGGACCAAACAAGTTTGGGTACCCAAACAAACTGTCTAATCTTTCAGGCACTTAGTACGGAAGACCAGGATGACAAATGGCTAATTGACATCGCCTGCTCAATGCACATGACCGAAAGATTGGAGTTTCTAAGAGACTACAGAGAAGTCAGCTTTGGAGGATACGTCACATTCAGAAATGATGCAAACGGCATCATCAAAGGCTATGGTGTACTGACAAACGGAAACTTCACCATTCAGAAGGTTGCCTATGTTCTCGGACATAAACACAATCTCATAAGTGTAGGTCAACTGGTCAGTACCGGTCTCCGAATTGAATTCGACAATGAATTTAGCTACATCATGACGGGTAACAGAGACAGATGTCTGATAAAATCTCCAAGACAACTCAACATGTTTCCATTAGACATCTCTATGTTTCTCGGAAAACCAAGATTATGTTTACTCTCTAAGGCTCATTAGTCAGCTGGTTATGGCATCGGAAACTAGCTCATCTCAACTTCCGATACATGAACCAGTTGGTAACAGGAGAAATGGTCAGAGGAATGCCACTTCTGAGGTTTGACAACGAAAACTTATGTGCAGCATGTGCATTAGGCAAGCAAAAGAAGAAACCTCACAAATCAATCACCGACTCAAGCATTACTCGTCCATTAGAACTTCTCCACATGGATCTATGTGGTCCATCAACTGTTGCTAGTCTGAATCACAAAAAGTATATCCTAGTTATCGTGGATGATTACACCCGATTCACCTGGGTATTCTTTTTAAGATTAAAATCAGACACCTTCCTGGAACTCAGAAACTTCATTACATCAATTGAACTCAAAATCCAACTACCAGTAAGAAGAATCCGAAGTGATAATGGAACTGAGTTCAACAATAAGCAAATTGAAGAATTTCTTGCATCCAAAGGGATAGAGCACAACTTCTTAGCACCATATACACCTCAGCAAAACGGTGTAGTAGAAAGAAGAAACAGAACCTTAGTGGAAGCAGCTCGATCAATGCTGACCTTTGCAAACCTTCCTCTAACATTATGGGCAAGCAAATGCAACCGCATGTTTTGTTCAAAATTGATCCATTTTCAACAAACGACTACAGATGACACCCTATGAAATCTTAAACGAAAGAAAACCCAATGTCAAATTCTTCCATATATTTGGCTGCAGATGCTTCATTAAAAATAACAAAGATCATTTGGGAAAATTTTCACCCAAAAGTGATGAAGCAATCTTCATGGGCTATTCATCAAAATCAGTTGCCTATCGTGTTCTAAACAGAAGAACACGAGTTATTGAAGAAAGCTTTGACATAGAATTCGACTATCATTATCAATGGTGAAAGAAGAATCAAGATATTCTATATGTAATGGAGAATGATATTCCAGTGGGACATCGACCCATTCATACAGTTGAAATTGATTACGACTTACTCTTTGACCCACCAGAAACTGCAAAAGATGTCGAAGTTATCCATTCTCCTGATGTAATTCAACAAATCATCTCAGCATCAGGACCTTCCACTTCATCAGAACTCACGATATCTGACAATCAAACAGACCCTCCAATCAACACTTCAACAGTTGAGGGGGAGCCTTCGCTCCCTTCCCCGAATCATCAGACTCAGAAGGAACCCTCACACCCAGCAACCTCTGAGAGGGAGTCTATACTCCCTACTCATGTTGATGGGATACCTCAATCCGAGGGGGACCATCAAACCTCAGGAGATACTTTGTCAGCAAATGTCCTATCAGAAGATACCCTAATTAACTCCTCTGATGCTACACTTAATAATCCACCTGTCTTCATCTTTGAAGCCGATGAAAATGCGTCAGCTGAAGAGTCACAAAATCAAAACATATCTCCTGAAGACACCAACTTCATTCAAGATGTTTCTCCTCCTAATTTTGACCCAGCTTTTCTTCCAACATTACATAAATGGACTCGGAGTCATCCTCCGAACCAAATCATCGGAGATCCCTCCTCCAAAGTTCAGACAAGGTCAAAGAAATCAATTCATGATGAATGCCACTTTGCCGCATACATCAGCAAAATTGAGCCAAAAATAGTCTTAGATGCTCTAGACGACGATGACTGGATCAAGGCCATGTAAGAAGAACTATCAGAATTTAAAAGAAACAATGTATGGGATCTTGTTCCGAGACCATCAAATCACAGAGTAATAGGTACCAGATGGGTCTTCCGAAAAAAACTTGATGACATGGGAACAGTAGTCAGAAACAAGGCCAGATTAGTGGCAAAAGGGTACAGTCAGATCGAAGGGCTTGACTATGATGAAACATATGCACCTGTAGCTAGACTAGAAGCCATTCGGATCTTTCTAGCCTATGCTGCATATAAAAACATTATTGTACATCAAATGGATGTAAAAAGTGCATTTCTTCAAGGTGATCTTCAAGAAACAGTTTATCTTCAACAACCTCCTGGTTTTGAAGATCTATCTCGACCCAACCATGTGTATCGTCTGAATAAGGCCGTATACGGTCTAAAACAATCACCCAGAGCTTGGTATGAAACATTATCAAATTTTCTAGTATCATCTGGATACAGAAGAGGAGTCATTGATCCTACATTCTTTGTTCGATCACATCAAAATCACATCATGATCGTACAAGTCTATGTAGATGATATCATTTTCGGATCAACTAATCAAGCAATGGTTGATGAATTTGCAAAAGTGATGACAGACAAATTTCACATGAGCATGAACAGAGAAATAAACTTCTTCCTAGGCCTTCAAATCAAACAAACCAAAAGATGAATATTCATTCATTAAGAAAAATATACAAATGAACTCCTGAAGAAAATTTCCCTTGAAAATTGCTCTACTGCCAGAGTTCCGATATCCACCAACCATAAAATCTTTGCAGATCCCGAAGGCGATCCCGTAGATCATAAGTTGTATCGATGGATGATAGGTTCTCTCTTGTACTTAACCGCAAGTAGACCCGACATCATGTTTTCAACTTGCCTATGTGCCAGATATCAAGCAGCTCCGAAATTGTCACATCTGACAGCCGTAAAGCAAATTTTCAAATATCTCAAAGGTACTAAGGCAATGGGAATATGGTATCCAATCGGAGACAACTTCAAACTCCAAGCATTCACCGATTCGGACCATGCCGGATGCAAATTGGATCCGAAGAGCACTTCCGGAGGCTGTCAATTTCTAGGTGGAAGATTAGTCAGCTGGCCCTTAAGGAAGCAAAACCGTGTCGCCTTGTCATCAGCAGAAGCAGAATACGTGGTTGCTTCTACCTGCTGTTCACAAGTTCTATGGATGAAGACTCAACTCATGGATTATGGTTACCGATTTCTTCAGGTCCCTATCTACTGTGACTCCAAGAGTGCCATAGCCATTTCACATAATCCTATTCAGCACTCTATGACGAAGCACATCGATCTTAGATATCACTTCATCAAGGATCAGATTTTACAAGGTAACATCGAGCTTTACTTCATTCTTACTGATGAACAAGTTGTTGATGTCTTCACAAAAGCCTTAGATTCCACTAAATTCAATAATTTTTTGGACAAATTGGGTATGTTAAATCCTGACTCGGATTTCTTCAGAGAATGATACTCAGTTTCTGACTATCATCTACTCAGCAAAAGCTATGTTCGGAACAACCTCTGAGTTGTCCCTAAGAACTATCAGACTTCTGACTAGTCTCATTGTCACAACTACTATAGACTCAGAAGATCTCTAACGCAAATTACTCAAAATAAAGTTGTCACACCATTTATCTTAAGGTTACTCACATTCACAAAAAGAAAAAACACAGTTTCATTAAGATAAAAAGAGATTACATGATCTGAATCCATTAAGTCATACATCAAGAACATCTCAAAACTATATGACTTAAGATTCTAATAAAGAAAAAAGTTAAAAACATCAAAAGCAAAAAGACTACAACTTCGTCCCCTCCACTCTAGTGCTTGTTGTATTGCCACTTTAGAGGACTGCCATAAGTAAAGTTCTGTGTGATTCCCACAGACAAATCACACACACGAACAGTCTTCCCATCCAACAGCACCACATTATATATATCGTCGCCAATCACGTAGTCGACGACACCACTCCACCACCCTTGTCGATCCCATGCATCGACGTAATCTCCCACATTGTACTCCACGATCACCGTAGGAGGAATGGGACGAAGAACACCATACTTTACCTTCACAACCATCATCTTACCAGTTGTGTTGTCCGGTAGACACCTGAGTTGAACTTCACAACGTCTCTTCCACGTCTTAGTGATTACCCCTTCATAAAACCCCCCTGCAAAATCTCCCTGTGCAAGCTTCACCTCGACTTCATCAAAGCAGTTGAAGAAATATCGAGCCATTTTGAAAGCAAACCTTGTTCAGTTAATTTTTCTTTTGATATGAGTTGTTAAACATTTAGCCGAAAACCCCTTTTTATAAGCAATCTGAATGCCTATTCACCTTCTCTAAATCAATTACTTAGAGGTCATAATGACCCTAGTGGGCAGTTAATGCACTTGTCACATCAGCATCATGGCCTAAAACGGTTGATTAGACGGTTCGGAAACTTTGACGGCGTAATGGATAAACCACTCGTAATTCCATACAGATTTCTCCGTTTTCCCAGAACTGACACATACTCACCTAATTTTCTCTCTCTCTCTCTCTCTCTCTCTCTCTCTCCTTCTCTTCTATAGATACGACAAAACTCTTCTCCTCTCTGAATCTCTTCACCTCTAAATTCTTTCTAAATACTTTCTTAATGTCAACTTCTGAAACCTTTAAATTTTCATTCACAAATTTAATCCAGATTAAATGTCACAACATGCTTTCATTCATACCACCCAAAACATTACAAAATACAATGAAAGCACGAGTTTACACAATCCTAGACAAACATACAAACATAACATCAAACAAACAAGTCACATAATCTACCAAAAGACCAACAACCTCCTTCAACCATCAAAGCTTATAGTATTGCCACATCGGAGTTTCTCCAAGATGATACCTTTGATGAATCCTCAGTTCCGACTCATCAACAAACAGATGAGTCCCATCCACTAACACCACATGGAACTGATTGAATGGCGTCATCCTGGAAATGGCAGCTGGCCACCACCCTCGACGGTACCACACCTACACAAAATCAAACTGCTTAAACTCCACCAAAACCTTAGGAGGAACAGGTTGCAGATATGCAAAATCCACATGCACATTCAAAGGACCACCAGTGGATCCATCTGTCAATGTTGTCATCTTCACTTCATAGCGATGATTCCACACAGATTTGATCACACCACCATAAACAGCACCAACGAACTCCCCATCTTGCATTCTAACCTCTACCTTCTCATCACGGTTGAATGGACGTCTTGAAGCCATATTAGTCCTCAAATCTTCTCTTGTGTGATTTCTTCGTTTTACAGCAAACCCCCTTTTATTACTACTCCCCCTTCACCACTTCATGACACCTCATCGCTTCGAGATCAGTAATATAGAGATGCGCTACATGATTTGACTGCATAACTTACACAGTCGGTGCCATTGATTATCTGTATAGAAATGACATGAAAACTCCTAAGTTATCCATTAAACTGACATACTCAGACAGCAGCTTCCGAGCTTTCCTCTCCGAACTACAATAAGAACCTTCGCGCCTATACCACTTCTGATCAATAACCCTCAGAAATACTACCCCCTTCTCCGAACCTCCAAATTCAGAACCCCACTATCTCTCTCTGAATTAATATTTCTGACTCATTCCCGTATCTCAAAACCCCCCGTATTCCTAATCTCACTCCGAATCTTCCACTCCGAAACCCTTCTCGGAACTTAGAACCCTCTCACTCCGAAATACAATCTTTCCCTCAGAAAACCAATCCTACCATTTCGGAATTCGACTCAGAATCACTCACCTTCTGAACACGTCAGAACTACAACACTTACACCTATCCGTACCTTAGACACCTCGCCACGACATATTTAATGTGAGAATGTAAATTAAATACGAAAAACATTTAATATCCAATAATTAAAAACCACACGATTAATATTTCTCCAACGGATATTCTCTCTGTCACACATGTCCGTCCTTTAATGGACCATCCTTTTTCATCATTTCTTAGCATTAAATTCCAAGCACACACCTTTCTGACATAACTGTTCACACGTCCCTTCATTCTCTTACCCGATGGTTTCTTACACGATTTCAAAATTGTTATAACCGTTCCCTCTTCTTCTAATCTCACACACTCTTTCATCTCTTCCAAATTTTCCTCTCTATCATCATAACCCTCTCTCGCCGCCATCTCCAATCTCTCAACCCTAGATATCTACAACTTCCATTACTCCTCGTCTCTCACATCATAACTCTTCAATGGCTTCACAATCAAAAAGCGACAACGACACGGTACTTGTTGGCATCACAAATCTCTACCTCCCAGTAGATCTCAACGCTTACAAACAATATCTACGCGTCCTCATTCACATACTGTCCAGACACAAACTGGTTAGAGCTTTCTTTCATCCACCCCCTGCTATACCGGTCTCTTTACTTCAAGAAATTGTCTCCACCGCCACCAAATTTCCAACCGGTTACAACCTAACCCTACACGATGGTCAAAACATCATCCTCGACAAGAAAATATTTGCCGCAGCACTACACCTTCCATACCACGAATCCACCTTTGATCAACCAACCAATGCCGATCTTGAATCCATGATCTACAAGATGGGATACATGTACGACTTGCCAAGACTGTTTCAAATGTCTAAAGGACACATCTCACCCTTATGGCAATGTCTGATTCACTACATCATTAAGTGCTTAACCGGCAAAATGGGCGGTACAGACCAATTAAGCACGTTTCTTTCCTACATACCCACCTCACAAAAACCAAAAGGTCAAATTCACTCAGCACGTTTTTGGGCCATGTGCATAGAATACATCTATCAAACTCTTCAGATCCCAATCCCTACACCTAGATCAGAAGAAGACAAATTAATCATGCCTAAAGCCAAACCTTATGCCCCAAAAACAGACTCCATATTTGGCAAAATCCGTAGACTACCTGCAGCGCTTCTGAACTTAGCCGATCAGTCAGATCCTGCTGTCACTTTCCACCTCACTACAACAGAGGGAGTACCTGATTACCCCACTCACTCTCTCAAAGAATGTGAGGCCCCCAAGAAACTCAAAAAGAAAGCTTCCGAGTCCTCACCATCCAAACAACCACCTAAAAAGAAGCAACGAAAAAGCAAAACGGTACCACTTTCTTACCCCCTCTCTCTCTCTAATTCTTCAGAAGTTTCTTACTTCTGAATCCCCCTTTTCTGATCTTCAGAAGTTTCTTACTTCTGAATCCCCCCCATCTGAATTTTTCAGAATTTTCTTACTTCTAAACCCCCCTTTTTTCTGACATTTCAGAAGTTTCTTACTTCTGAATCCTCTTTCCAAATCTTCAGAAATCTCTTATTTCTGACCATCTTCTGATTCCTGATTTTCGGAACTTTCAATTTCTGATGTTTTCTAATCTACTCTCTTTCTACTTATCTCCAACCTTTCAGACTTATAACTATGCTCACTTAAAAACAACAATTGGTACTTCAAAATCAAATGTTCTAATCATCAGCACTTAAGAAATCCAAGTATCC
Organism: Cichorium intybus; assembly: GCA_023525715.1. NCBI lineage: Eukaryota > Viridiplantae > Streptophyta > Magnoliopsida > Asterales > Asteraceae > Cichorium > Cichorium intybus. The sequence goes on from CM042017.1 coordinate 80,288,449, forward strand.
CATTGCTTGGTTACTTTGTTCTAACTTCACACTTTTAACAAAATGGCAATCATCTGAACCATCTTCAAGAGATTCCGAGTCAGAACATTTGGAGGAAAGACAGAACTCTCCAGACTCGGAAGATGCTCAGGAAGATATGATTATGGAGGACAAATAGAACTCACCTCCAAAATCTAGAGAGAAATAATCAATCCCTAAGGACGACCCTACTGTCACCCTTATCCCAGATCTCACTAAACCTCCAGCTGATGCATCCGAATTTGACAAATGGAAATTCCATACCACAGTTCAGGAACAAAAGTCACTAGTCAATCGTCTTCAACAACAATTTGAGCTTAAGCAAAAGGAATTCCAAACCCTCTCGACATTTGGACCACCATCCGACAATGACTCGGCAACTATCAAATCTGAACGAAAGCGAATCAATGCTCTCACTCTCCAGATTGATTCCTTTCTGATTTCCTCTCTCAACAACCTGGTAGACACCCAAGTCTATCTTTTTGATACTACTGAAACCGATTGGTCGAAGATTGCCTCAGCAATCGTCTCTCTCACTTGGGACAAATTTCGTGCTCTCGACCTTCAGAAAAAGACAATGCTGAAGCATACAGTCGAACAACCCACTGAGTCCGGCTCCAGAGTGATTATCTCCGAAACTCAATCAGTGCCTATCGGTACCTCCTTCTTTGGTGCTGATCAAGAGGCAGATAAATCTTCCTCATCCCAAATGCATCTGGTCGACCTCAGTGATACCAATTCATCCTCCGATAAAGCTGGCACACAAATTCCCCCTCAATCAGTTACCTCCCTACTCAAAGATGACTCTCTACATCAGAAGGTTGACGCTTTAACCACCCCCCTGACTGATTTAAAAACCTCTCAAAATCAGGAGGCTCTGATCAAAGAACTTGCCGAACTTAAAGATCGCGTCGCTGCACTAGAGAAAAGAGACATTCTTCTACATTGCGACACTCAAGCTGAAAGGATCATCCAGGATGGTCTCGTAACACTTGATGCTCAACGGGAATCCGATGCAGCAAACATGATGAAAACAGCCCAAAAGATGCTTGACGAGGTTGAAAAATGTCAACAGCAAGTTCCTGAACTCGTTAACATCGTGCAAACCTAGCTCACCGCCTCAATGGACCATATGGCCAAGTACCTTAATGGGGTCCTGGCCGAGAACTCCTCCCTCAGAAGAACTAATGCCCTCCTTCTTCAGATGGTTACACACACATTGCAAGCCATCACTGGCACAATGGAAGGTCCTATTGAGCAAATCAAACTTTGCACAAAATTGAACATTGAAGTTATGGAAGATCTCCAAACCATGCCAGCTACACCACTTCCTAATTGTATCAAAAAGGAAGTTGATAATGTCTCTGCCAAACTCGACTCTATTTTGGCCCGCCTGCCTGTGCCCCCTTCAATTCTTGCAGGTGCCCCAAGAGGGGAGAGGTGGATAAATCCAAAGAGACTCTGACCAATGACATGTTGGTAGATACAAATGTTGGTCCAAGTGGGACCAAAGAGGACTATGAAGAAACCATGGAAGACACAACAGGAGATCAACATCAACACGAAGAAAGAATCAATCAGGAACACGCACGAGCCAGCAATGAAGAATCTGAAAAAGAACTATCTGCTGAGAAAAAGTCAACAGAGGAGGAAACAAAGAAGGAGATTCCGAAAGAAACTTCAAAAGAATCTTCAACAAAAACTAAAATAGATGAGTCTACCCCTCATCTCTCTCCTCCGAAAATAGATGAGTCTACACCTCATCTCAACCCTTTGAAAATTCAGACTCCAACGGATAAAGATCCATCAGAAGACGAGATTTTCGTATACTCGCCTATCAAGGAATCTGATCCCCTAGTGGTTAAGGATAAGAAATCAAAGTTCTTCGATTCCCAAGCCCTTGAACATGCTAAAGACCTTAGTACTGAGTCAGATTCTGACCCAAACCAAGTTGATCCAACTGGTCCCAACAGACCCATCTTCTCAAACATCCTCAAGTTCCGACCATTGACCGATTCTAATTTCAAACCCTTCAAGGCATACAATCCTCACCCCACGTCCAACCACAACTGGGACATACCGTTGACTCCAAACGGAGAAAAGTATCGTTACACTCTCAATTTCACTGTAGAATTAGGAGCCAACAAAGAACTAGCAGCTTACTACAAAAAATCAGCAATTCTTCAAGACATGGACCAAACCTCAAGTTGATACGTGGTCAGACGAAGTCATAACAGCTGTTCGAAGTGTCAAAAGACCTCAAGTTAATCAGAATTCTTTGAATATGAGCTGGTCAGAAATGACAAACTACGCCAAAACGATTCTGATAACAGAAGCCGACTTTCGAAAAATGAACCCAGCAGACATCTTCACAATTGTTATAAAGCTGTCCCACAAAGAAAAACAAGACGCCAGAGAAGCCTATGTTGCAGCCAGAAGATTTCTACATGGCCTCGTAGAAGAATTATGCTTTAATGATGCAGAAATGTACAAACTCATCAAGAATCATCCAGAACAGCAGTTCATACACAAACCTGATTTATCTATGCCAGACAACGGAGAAAACTGGAAAAGAGGTGCCACCTTCGATCTAGTACTCGGATTGGTATATAAGAATCCTGCAGAAAAAGGATCCTTCCTTTTTCTTCGTGCTGATCAGATCAGAAGAGTTTCTAGTGCAATGCTGAAAGAATACATCAAGGCCGTGAAGAAATCAACCACATCAGACCCTGAAGCTAAGAAAGAAATACTTCTCAGAATGCAATGGCTACTGGAGATCAGAAAATTCTGGGGATATGCTGCAAGACAAGGCGTAAATGACAAAGTTTGAAGATGCTGAATCAAACTCCTCGGCTGGTCACCGAAGGGGGAATTGTTAGTGCTAAAAGTCAACTCGTTAACCATCTCGTAGTTTGATATGTTAGGATTGTAATGTCAAACTCTTATTTTGATGGAATGCTATTACTTTTATATGAATGTTTTAAGGAATGAACAAATGGTGATATCTTATGTATGTTGTATACTCGTACCTAATATCTCGGATAAGTTATGTTCTGATAATATAGTAATCATCCGAAATCCAGTCATGGATTTCGGAACTCCAAAGAATCTCAAGATCAGAAAGTACTTCACTCAGAAGAAAGAGTTCGGAAGATTACACTATCAATATCAACAAATCTAAGGAAATATCATACTTAATCATTCAACAAAGAAGACTGAAGATCTAAAGAACATCTGGATGATAAAGGCAAAGGATAAGCACTTCAGCGTATAGGATATGATTAGACTAGATCAGGCGTGGCCCCCTAGAAGCATGTCTGTTGTACTTAGAGTATTATTATATTATAGACAAGCCACCCTAGTCTGACATTGTATTATTATATTAGCTTCACCCTTCCTTATCTGACTGAAGAGAGACGTGTTGTCTCCTCTTCAGTCCATAGGTTACTATCCGAAGGTCCTCCCTTAGTCTATAAAAGGGAGACCAAGACCATCTTCAGTCCTCATGAGTTTGAGAGACTTTATGTAACACTTTCATATTTATCAATACAATCTCTCATTCCATCAACTCTTGTGTTCTTATCTGCATTTCTTACTGTCCTTACTTTTCCAGCACTCTTAACTTACTGTCATTATATTCCAAGATATATCACTGTTAATTTATATTGTCTATTGTTGAGCTATTAAGATCTATTCTAAGTATTACTTCTTCATTATAATTACGCATCTATATCAAGTCTTCGGACTTGTCCATCTCAAGTCTTAGGACTTGTCCACCTCCGAAACCTCCAGTTTCGGACCTTTACTTTCTGCAACTTTTCTTTCCGCACTTACTTAGAATATTTGGCAACAACATAGTCACAAAGGCCATATGATTTGGATATCAAATCCAATCTCCTAGCCACAAAGGCCGTATGATTTGGATATCAAATCCAATCTCCTAGGCACAAAGGTCGTATAATTTTGATATTAAATCTAATCTACTAGCCACAAAGGATGTATGATTTGGATATCAAATCCAATCTCCTAGCCATAAAGGCCGTATGATTTAGATATGAAATCCAATCTCCTAGCCACAGAGGCCGTATATTTGGACACTGAGTCCAATCTCCTAGCCACAGAGGCCGTATATTTGGAACTGTACAGGTCCTCCCTCGACCACTAAGGCCTGCATGAACCGTACAAGTTCTCACAACGTATATTGGGTAATTACACACCCATCGCTTAGCCACAAAGGCTCAACATTATGACTGTAAAGTACTCGTACACAACAGTCCATGCATACCTATAAAATGACAAGTACTGTATACATACTACATCATATTGCATATATTTCACCATATGTATTCAGTATGCACACTTCTCCATGGTTGCTAAGTACTCTTTAAGCAAACCACTTATATCTTAGTTATACATAATCATAAAGTACTCATCATGTGATTTGTAAACCTTTAAGTGAGCACGAGATACTTATCTCTATGTCGGTTACTACACACTAGAACCACAATTCTCTAACACATTTAATCGCAAGTGATTCTCTATGTGTCTACATAGTTTATACGTAATCTACTACATGTATTATCAGCAATTAAGCACACTTAATACATTTAACATGTTACAAGTAACATGTAGGAAAAGTTACTCACCTGTATATAGTAGCTTTACCATGTTCCAGATGGTACAATTGGTAGGCCAAAGAGTATTCTCACCACTTTCAGCACTACACCATACCACATAAACACCACACATATGTGAACACCTTGTATTCACTTGCTATAGTTCTGTTCATTCAACTATAGCTTATTTCACACTTATGGTTTGAATCACAACCCTACTACACATCCAATTCGAGAATTACATGCTACAACTTCCATAGTTGCATGTGGGTTATCAACACCACCTGTAACATAGCCCTACCAAGCTCAATCAACTTCTAATTTGAAGTAAAAACGAGAATTCATACCTCTTGATTGCAAGCAATCATCTCTTTCTTCAAATTCTCAAACTCTAGACCTTCAATTCGATCTCTAGGGTTCATAGGGTTTTTCTAGGGTTCTGAGAGCTTTTTATTCGAGATGGTTATCCCCAAATGAACCCAAAAACCGACATTTAAAAGTGGGCATCTGCGATATTAGCACCGCTAACTTCAGTAGCACGACCCATGTTTCTTTCCACGACCCATGTGAAGCTACTGCTTACCCAGTTCATGTTCTACACGACCCGTGTAAGCCCAAAATAGTCACGGACATGTTTTCTAAGCCTTTTTACACGACCCGTGTGACTCCACACGACCTGTACAGCTCCTTTTTGGCATTTTCCAAGGAAAAACTTCATCGAAAAGGGTTTCTAACCACCGTAACACATATGACAACATGGTTAATCTTAATCACACTAAGATTAACACAAAACACTTATCAAAAGGGAACATGGTGTTACACAGAATATATTCAGGAATTGCTGGTGTGTTTAGAAACCAGACATCATAGTAAATAGGACTCATTAGAAGAATGTCCGACTGATCATTTGACGAAGACATTGATGCGGACCAAGCATGAAGGTCATACTAGGATACATAGGCGTTAAGTTTAACATACGTATTTTAGTTATTAGTTGGATAACCGAAACATATAGCAGTATACAATTGTATCAGACTTGGTGTATTATTAATGGAGAATTAATAAAGAGCTGTGTTTCACTTAGCATGTTTAGAACCCGCTTCCGGAGTATTGATTTACTCAAACTTCCAAAGTCGGTCGTTCTCTTGTAAGCAAGTAGTAATTTAAGACTGTCATGAGTGTTAGTAGATTGTCTATACAGATTAGACATAGCATGGTGATTGCGACTAGCCCTCATGAGTACTTGATAGAGGGATTCACACTATGGATCCTATTCATTATTTGCAAGATGTTGCTCATCGGATTCAAAGAATGGGATAAACCTGAGGTACATTATGTTTAAGTTTTGTTGGTATAACTGGTATAAACTGTATGATCTTGAACTCTGTTCATGGAGAATTTTGTGATTTGATATTGTTAGTCTTCCGCTGCATGTGTTTATGTGATCGAATCCCAATAGGACCATGCATGCAAATTTTAGGAACCACATGGACGAAAACTAAATTTTTTTCAAACCACCAGGACAAAATTGCAAAATTTCCAAAACATTGACTAAAACTGAAATTTCGTATAAACTACATAGACAAAAACTTTAATTTACTCTAATCTTAATAAAACCATAAATTTCACATAAAGTAAGTAGTTTTGTCGAAAAGGGTGGGAAATTTCTGATGAGTTTCCGAGGAATAATAAATTTAAAAAAAAATAGATTTTAATTAGTTTGGCAGTAATGGTTACAAAATGTTTGAGCATTTACGAGGAATAGGTTTAAAAAATTCAATTTTAAATAGTTTGGTCGGAAATGGGTAGGGAAACTTCCAAGGAATTGTCAAGTATATTATTTGAGTTGGTAGTTCGTCGTTAAACTGTTAGGCTATGTGGTATGGGGACTCCTCAAGACATCCCATGATAGTCGTCATGTCTGCAACACGTAACAGGACACACCCTAGGAAATGCAAGACATCCTAACACTTATTTTAATTTCCACGTCATCATTTAATTTATGTTTTTTTGTAAATAAAGTTAAACATTAAATTAAATAAAAAAACATTAAATTATTTAAAATAAAATATTACATTACAAACATAAAAATTACATTAAAGAAACTAAAAAAAAAACTAATTATTGTCATCGATTTCGTGGTATTGATTAGAGTAGACATGCTCTGTCAAATTTTGTCAAACATTGACATTCTTTTCCTCATTCCGTATTTCTAGTAATCTCGCAAAGTATTGTTCGCTACTGGGTATAAATTGTTGATGTATCTACAGTATATGATGAAGTTGATATGTTTAAATAGCCGGACCATTTTCTTCAATGATCATATTGTGTAATATGATATAACCGTACATTACTTTGCGTATGTTCTCGAGAAGCCATGCTTGTGTCGAGTTTTTCACTATATGTTATTTCTTTTTAAGGACACCGAATGTACGTTCCACATCTTTTCGTGCCGACTCTTGAGCTTTCGTGAATAGTACTCGTTTCTCGTCAACGGGATGTTGTTATGCCTTTAGAAATATGGAATAATTAGGATATATACCGTCGCTAAGTAAATACTCAAGTGGGCACTCTTAGCCGTTCACTATAGATGGAATGTCAGCTCACTTGCCTTATAGGATATCGTTAAATAATGACGATGAATCTAGAACTTTATGTCGTTGTTCGACCCTGGAACTCCGAAGTATGAATGTCAAATCCGTAAATCCTATGGGGCCACGACTTCTAGTATTAGTGAAGCTTTGTCGTGATCACCACGAGTGTAATCTCCTTTCCACGTGTTTGGACAATTTTTTCAATCCCAGTGCATACAATCAATGCTTCCAAGCATACCCGGTAGACCGTGTGCCGCATGATATGTCGAATATAATTATTCAACATCATTAGGTGTGGGATTCTGCAAAACAGATATCACCGTATCTCAATTGGAAGAATTTATACTTATCCTACAAGTCGTGTGCAATCTTATGAACATATCTCTGCTCAAACGAAACCTGCATTTGAAATCTTTTTTTTGTCATACACGCGATTTCGCAGCAAAGTGATCTCGAATTAAATGCTTGTGTGTTTCTTTGTGGTCTCCATTTTTTTGCCCGTAGTCTACGTTGTTTGACCAAACTTTCGCCTTCATTTGCAATGATGCTGGGGAGTTGCATCATTCCCATGAAAAACATTTCATCACCCGATGAGTTAGACGTCATTAAATTCAAATCGTGCTCCATATGTTAAATAGTGTGTAATTTTTTGGAACTGTATATATTGTGTGTGTATTTGATGTGTTGTATATGTATATATAGGGTAAAAATAAGCATCTCATACTCGACGGCCAAGGAACGCACCACACCCAACATGCGACGCAGGGTGTTCATGGCGTCCTCAACGCTGACATGGCGGAATGCACAGCGCGTTCATGTGGCACACCCCACAGTCTTAGTAAATTTCAGTTTTCTCCATTGAAAACATGCTTCAGGAGTGTATTTAATTTTTCGATGGTTTTATTTGGGTCAAAAATTTAGCGCCATTCTAGTACTGTAGAAGCGTATCTACCAATTATTTTTAATGGCAAATTAAACTACTCCTAATCTAACACCTCCTATTCTACACTTTTTTCCTAAACAGGAGTAGAACTCTCACCACTTGGGTTGAGACTTGAGCAGCATTCATTGCTACCGTTAGGCTATAAGCCCTTTGGTATCTACCAGTTTTTCGAGTTAGGGGAATATTATAGACTTAGATAATTAATATATATTTTTATTAATTCCTGAAAATGTGTCTATGTTCTTTTTCCCGATAACAGATTAGAAAATTACAAAAAAATACACACACACACACACACTCTCTCTCTCTCTCTCTATATATATATATATATATAAGATTAAACTAATGTTTCTACATGTGGGAGAGACGATCGTATAAGTAAATAAATATGATAGAGGTCACCACCCATATCCTTCTCTAGATTACTTGTAGAGTTTTTTAAACATTTAAAGTGTTTTAACATTTAACATTACATTTGTAGACTGTCTAGTTAATTAAAGATAATATGACAACCAAAAAGTTCAATCAAACTCTTATTCAAATAAAAAGAACAACAAAACGATCTTCAAGGTGGATTACATGACCATGAGTAGAACATAAAAATGAGATCTTCATCTTCATCCTTCAAGCCATTATTGCAAAGTGATATCGTACTTAGCTAGATCTTGAAATGCAAAAGAGCAGAAGTGCTGTCAAGTCCTTTCTGATAGAAGTAATCGATAAATTCTTTTCCTGTTGTGCCTCGATACTTTGCTGGGTTATCTTTGGTAAGCAACTCCTTGACAGGTTCCAACACCTTCGAGGTATCAGTTATAAGGTTTGTCGTAAAGAATGATGCCACTGATATCCTTGGACCAACCTTGTTTGCCACCACTTTGTGTCGGGAACTCACACACTTGTCGTTTGTAATTAGCTAAAATATTTAATGGGTTACTATGTATTGGTACACTACACTTTAGCTTTCAAGGCCAAGAAACTGATGTTAAAGCTTGAGAGAGAGAGAGAGATATATATATACCTGTAAAAGATCTCCAACATTTACTACAAGTGCTCCCGGTATAGGAGGTACATCAGTCCATTGATTCTCATAAAAGACCTTCAGGCCATCGTTGTGATCTTGTTGAAGAATCGTGATAAAACCCCCATCAGTGTGGTCAAGGGTGCCTATCGTTAACTCTGGTTGCGGGCAAGGAGGATAGTAATGGCCGGCAACTATTAGCCCTTCGGCGCACCCAATATCCAAAAGGTGATTTGGGTCGAGCCCTAGAGCCTCTGAGATCAACTTGAGTATACAACATCCGAGTTTCATTATATGGTCGGAGTATTCCAACAAAATATCTCTGCAAGAATGTCCTAGTCAAACACAAAATCATATAGTTAAAGTCTAAGTTTAACATCCTTTATCATAATTTATTAATTATAGTATTGAATTTCTTAAGTTCATTCTATATGTACCCCTCATAAAGTAGATATGTACCGCCATGGTTGTATGTGTTGTTTGGGGGTGGGGGGGGGGGGGGGGGGGGGATACATATGGCACCACCCATTACTTATCATGTACACGTCAAAATGCATATGTGTGTAGAGATAGACATATATCAATCTGATGCAAAAGCTGAATCTTTTAATAAGTGAATATTTATTAAAAGGACAACATTCTGGAAAAATGTATTAAAAATAAAATATTACAAATTTAACTTAATATTCTAATTATTTGCCAAAAATATTCAACAAATTAAGTTACGACACAATATATTGCCATTGAACTTGCGAGTGGCTCTTATTTTGCTGTGAATTCAGCATATTGACTGCTATTTCATCATGGGTCGGGCTCATGAACCTATAGTATTTAAGGTTGGAAAAAAAAACTTTAGCTTCATTTATACATATACATATACATATGTACATGTATATATACATGCATACAAATGGTCGGTCTGTTGATTTTGAAGGCCCTGTGCGAAAAGTAAAAGTAAAAATGAGTCCTAAATATAGTTTTTTATATATAAACAAAATTCATGAATATTATGATAATATTCGACAGATAATAAACCATTACAAATTATAAGCGACGAATGAAAAATATAAAGTTGTTCTAATTACCGATGGAATAGAGACCGACAGTGACACATTACTAACAAATTAGCAACGAATTAGTCATGAAACAACGACCAAAAGAAATTTCAGCCCCTTTCGCAACGTGGGCCATGTACTATCGCACCTCCCACACCACTTTAGGGCCTACCCTGTACATACATACATATACATATACATATACATATACATATACATATACATATACATATACATATACATATACATATACATATATATATATATATATATATATATATATATATATATATATATATATATATATATATATATATATATATATATATATATATATATTGGTATAATACATGCATGTATGTATGTATACGTATATTGGTATAATATGGTTATGCATGGATGTATTTATCTATACGTATATTGGTATATTATGGTTAGTTTATTTTTGAAAACTAAAAAATACGTGAGAACTGTAAATTCCAACCAACAATTTTCAGTCAAAACAATTTTCACTTGAAGCATCTAGACATCTCGTCTTAGGTCAATCGCATCTCTACACTTTTGAGTTGTGATTGGTGTAGACAATGTCTACATGTTTGTGTAGGTGTTTTGAGTGAGACATAAAAAAATCTCAAGTTTTTACACAACCTAATTTCTCTCTCTCTCTCTCTCTCTCTCACTCTCTCTCTCTCTCTCTCTCTCTCTCTCTCTCTCTCTCTCTCTATATATATATATATATATATATATATATATATATATATATATATATATATATATATATATATATATATATATATATATATATATATATATATATTATAATTTTAAGAAATTTTTACTATCTGTCTTGCAATTTAAATACCAACCTGTGAAGTTTAATTAATAGTAAATCCAAATAACGTAATTCTTAGGGTTAACTGTTTTAAATTCATGATACTTTGTCGTTTACACATACGAAAAACACGTATTTTTTATCTCCTGCGCTTTTGACAAACTTATTTATTAGTTTAAATAGCACATAAACTTATAAATGAAATATATTCATATAAAAACCTGATAGGAGGTGGTAACTCCTCTGGTTGTGGAGGATGAGAATTAATCATGACGCAGGAGAAAGAGTCCCGCCAGTTAGTCACCGGTGCACTGTACAAGTCGAAATTGCTATTGTACACTAGCCTCGTCTTCCCGCTGTTGTCCCTTGTGTACCATTGCTTCTTCACCTCACTATCCTGGTCATAAAACCCTAAAACCCCTTTTCTCATCTCCTCCAGCATGCTATTCGGAATTCCATGATTCAATATCTGGAAGAACCCCCAACTCCCCAATGCATCCTTCATTTCTTCGATCACTTCCTTCCGCCTGATCGGATCTTCATTGATGCCTTCAAGATTAATGATCGGAAGAGTAACCATTGAGGGTGACTTTTGGACGTTTGTGTTTAGGTTTTCATGTGAAGGAAGGAGGAATATCCGAGGGACCTCTAATATTCCAGCATCAACAAGTCCTTTAACACCGGTTTTGGTTTCGTCGAATGCTATAAGCTCAGCTTTCCGGTCATAGTCTGTTGCGCAAGCAGTACTCATGCTAACGAGAACTATATTTCCTGCTTCCAATCCCATATTTATAGATGTTAGTAATAACGTTGTAGCTTTTTTCAAACTTTGTAAAAGCATTGTTTTAATTTATGGAAAAAAGTAATCAATTCCTGAATATGTTTCAATTTTGAAAACTAAATTTCAGATATATGATAAATCAATATCAATCTAGCTTATAATATAATATCAGCAATTATTATATTAAATATAGACTATTATTTATTGGATAAAATCAAACTATAAATGAATAAATTTAAAGTTTAGAAACTAATTATACTAATAAAGTTATTATGTTCTATTTATATGAGTAAATAATATAACATACATTTTGATGTTATATTGTTATGATATTCTCCAACATTAAATTTTGTGTAAATTGTACCTAGGAACAAGTTTACATCAGAAACTGTACCATAATATGTTCTAATACAATATCTAAATGAAACATTAAATATGAATTCAATTCCAAACCTTTCTAATTTCTTATAAATATTAATGTTGTGTAAATTGTACCTAGGAACAAGTTTACATCAGAAATTGTACCATAATATGTTCTAATACAATATCTAAATGAACCATTAAATATGAATTCAATTCCAAACCTTTCTAATTTCTTATAAATACTCAAGCAAAACATTGCATTTGATGGGATTCAGTTTAAAATGGTTCTGAATCCTCCTCTTAGGTACCTCAACCCCATAAAAATCTTAAAAAGAGTGATTTTGGTATTAAAAAAAAAAAAAGTTAAACTACAAAAAGTTATTATTTAACAAATAAGATCATGTCATCTTATGAAAAATTATAGCCTAAAAATCTTTAGAAGTTTTTAATTATATCTTCACTATAAACTGACTTTTTATTTAGTAACCTGTCTTTTTATGCTAAACCTTTTTCCAAAGAGTGGTATTTTTATATTTTTTTTATAATACTTCTATTTTGACGATGCTTACAAAATTAAATACATTTTTAGATATTTGTTATAAATAATAAATTAAATTTTTAATAAAAGATCGACAAAACATATTCAAATACTAAACCTTTTACAAAATTTATTGCCAACGAATTAATTCTATAAACCGCACAGCGAATTCCCTAACAAATCCCAGTTAACAAAATTAAATATAAGCAGCTACAACTGATGTGTTAACAAATAAATATTTCAAGTCTCGAAATAAGCAAATTTCAATACTAAGAATATGACTGTACGGAATGGGTGCAGACAGGAGTCGGCTTTGGCTGGCGGCAGTCGAAACGAGCAGTGGCGTGATATGACGGCAGCGATTGGCAAACTGAGAGGACGAGAGATACAAAAAGATGGTATTTGTTAATCCGAGATTTAGACACCGAGTACAAGAGAAAAAGTATTGCTTTTTGGAGAGTGGGATTGTCGGATTGAGATCGAAGAAAGGTAAGTTCGTTTTATATCGATGGGCTCCTTTCTCATTTCCAACTTGCGGGAACACAAAATTTCAACGCTTTTTTCGATGTCGTTTCAATTGGGCGTCAACGCTTCAAGCTTCTTATTTAAATCAACTAGTTTTGCTACTTGTATCTTTTTAAATAATTTCTGGTACGTTCCAAAAAATGGAGATCTAGTCCAGCCACCATGCGGATCTTGCTGAATGCTGATAGCTCTATAGATTAAAGTAAATCTCGCAAGTCGTCCTTAAATAGGTTTTTTAAATACAAGTATCTGTTACATGGAATCTTTTGAAAACTTAAATGTTCTCGTGAATCTGAAAACCAAAGATGAAATACTAGATCAAAAAATAAAGGGTTAGGTGGCACAGTTTATAATTATCTTCGATTTTAATGATTATTGTTTTTTTTAACAACAAAAGAAATGAGATCTATAAATATCCAGCGGGGTGCTGGAAAAATACAAACATGTCTAAGGAACCGATAAATACAGTCCAAAATAAAACACCATACCAAAAAACTACAAATGAGCCCAAAATACACCAAAGACGAACCCAAAAAAATACAAATGATAAATACAACCTAATAATCAATCTTCCCGTTGAAGACCAAACCATTTTGCTCTATATTTCGTCCAATAGAATGCTTGTAATTGCACTTTTTCCATGGACTTTTTTTAGCAACACTTTAACTTTTTTGAAGATCCATGTGCTTCTAGCTATCCATATGACCCAAATGAGTGTATAGCATAGTGTAAATAGTATTTTGGACATAATCCCACGATTTGGAGAAGCAACCAATAACAACATAGTTCATTTGTACTTGATGGAGGTAAGGTTACTAATTTACTCCATGAGAACTTTTTGAGGAGGGGGCCGTAGATGACAATACCACCCGCTACCCAACAATATTTGAAAATGTTGAAAGTTTTGAAAATCAAGTCATGGTGATGAGTGAATCTAAACCATCACGAGACTCTACCAGTTGCTCACTCTTGGCACCGATCCACCTTTGGGACACATTCCATAATTCACTTGCGAAACTTTGACCAAAGAAAATATGATAGAATGTTTCTATTTCAATGTAGCAAAAGGGACATAAAGCTCGGCTTAGTGAAACCCCCCTAATCAACAATTTTTTTGCAATCAAAATCTTATCTATAAAAACTCGCCACATAAGATAATTAACCTTTAGGGTGCCCAATTAATCCATTTAAAGAGCTGATCCTCCGGACCACCTTTTTTTCGGTCATGATTTCATTAATGAGCCTACCTTTATTTGTTTCCCCCGACCAAATCCAATCATCGTTCTTAGTTGAGAAACTGAAATTGCTTACTAAGTGTTGAATTCCGGTCCATTCCTGCTATTCACCTCCTTGTCTCGGCAGTCTTGACCACTCAGTAAGGACGGTTTGATTAGAGCCGGTTTTATGATGATTTCTTGACCGGAATGAACCGGCCATTTTTGGTAATAAAAAAACCGGTTGAACCGGGCCGGTTTTGGTAAAAAACCAGTTGAACTGGGTTTAGTGAAGCGGTATGGAAGGGTCTTATCTTGGGCTTTTGTGTTTGGTTTGGGCTAAAAACTCTTAAGTCTTAACTACTTTAATTAAAATCAGTCTTCTATAAAAATAAAATATATCGCATGTGACGTTGCCGCCTTACGTCTTCTTAATCTTATACATGATATAACTTTTGATTTACTTTCCTTGTCCTACTTGTTATTTGAATTTTTATTGGTTGAACTTATTGATGTCAAATATTTATTGGTTTCATATATGCAGGAAAATAGTAAAAACACATAAAAATTCTGAAACCGGTTTGACCGAGCGGTTGACCGGTCAAACCGATTGAACAAGAAAAGATCACCAGCCCGGTTTGATTATAAAACCGGTTTTTAAAACATTGCCACTCACAAAGCCACATTAGCTCTTGATTATTGTCCAGAAAACATCCTTCAGCAATAATGTTGCTTTTATTTGATTCTACTACTTATATTTCATGGAAACAATTCTTTTAAAGATCCATCCATTAGCCATTTGTCTTTCCATAATAGAGTCTTGTCTCCCACCCCTACAACTTTCTTTAGCATCGAGTTAAAAGATACATTAATTTCCATGTCATCTATTGATTGAGTGATTCGTAGCTGCGCATACCTGAGAGCTAGGGTCTTATTTTTTTTATTTTTTTATTATTATTATTATTTTTTTTTGCAATTGGCTTCCCATCACATAAAGAAAGTTTGTGTAATGAGATGGTGCAATTCTTCAAAAGAGTACCGTTGTCTTTTTAAGTCTCCACATCTATTTTATGAGGAGAGCTAGGTTGAGATGTCTTATTGGTTTCCCATCACATAAAGAAAGTTTGTGTAATGAGATGGTGCAATTCTTCAAAAGAGTACCGTTGTCTTTTTTAAGTCTCCGCATCCATTTTATGAGAAGAGGTAGGTTGAGATGTCTTATTGGATTCCCATCACATAAAGAAAGTTTGTGCAATGAGATGGTGCAATTCTTCAAAAGAGTTCCGTTGTCTTTTCTAAGTCTCCACATGCACTTTATGAGAAGAGCTAGGTTGAGATATCTAAGGCTACCTACTCCAAGTCCTCCAAGCTTCTTTGGTTTCACAATATTTTTCCATGCAATCCAACACATTTTCTTTCCGTCTTCGTTACCACCCTATATGAATTCTTCTTCAACTTTCAAGGATGTTGATTATTTTTTTCTTGGGTGCTTTAAAGAGCGAAAATCAATAGAGATGTGGACTCCTGAAGACTGACTTGACAAGCTTAAGCTTCCCACCAAAAGAAAAATTCTTCGTATTCCACATATTTAATATTGCTTTGTATTTATCAAGATTCTCATCCCAATTTTTTTTCTAACATCATGCCAGTGCCAATTAATAAGTCGAGACAGGTAGATAGTTGATAGGCATGCTTACACTTCATCATATTCACCAGATTTACCAATTATGGATTATCCACCTCGAACCCCATAAAGCTTACTTTTGTTTAGGTTAACCTTAAGATTCGATGGTATATGAAAAAAACACAATATAAGATTAATTAGTTAATTGATCAATAATCATTCGCCAATAATTAAGCATCACGTCATTGACATACAAACGATACAACAACAAAGGACCATAACATGGCCAATGGAAGCTCTCCATTGTGCATATGAAAAGAAATGGTGAAAGAGGATTGCCTTGCCCAATATCGAATTCCTTTATTGGAAACCTATTAACTAAGGAGTTGTTTGTTTTTGAAGAGGTAAAATATCTACAATCTGCAAACCATATTTGTAGAAAAAGAGGTGGATCAAATGTCTGCTGTCTGCTAGAAGAGGACTGTTTATTTTTAAAGTCAGCAAGCTGGTAAAATAAACTGAATAAACTAATTCACGATTATTACTTTGTACAAATTTAACAACTTCAAAATATTATTAAAAGAATCAACATACAAATTCAACAAATCAATAAATCTGAAAGAAAAACACTCAGGATACATGATTCAAAATTCAGCATACAAATTCAACAATTATGATTAAAAAAAATTCAGCAACATGATTCAAAATCGGAACATATAAAAGTACCCCATCAGTAACATTGAACTGTATAATACAAAAATCAGAACCCTAGATTACCAAAATCGAAACCCTAGCATTCAAAAATCGGAACCCTAACATACGAAAATCGAAACCCTAGCATAGAAATCAGTTAGCTATTATTGATGGTTGTTCGGTGTAGCAGTATCAGGAAGGAGAATCGGTTAAAAAGAGAACGGTGTAGGCTGGCGTCAGCGTAGTTAGAGATGAAAAACGAGAATAAGAACAAGGAGACACTCGCGACATGGCGAAGAGTTCTATGCGACACGAGAAATGAGATGAAATCGTGATCTGGGGCAGTTTGAATTTCGAGAAGCGATAAAGCGGGGATAAGGCTTGACTCGCGACTCGAATAACGCCTATACACGGCGTGAACAGACAGAATCCTCACTATAAATAGAGGCTCCTAGGTCGGATTTTGGGAGAGAATATTGACCCATTGAGTGGAACTTTGGTTTCTTTGACTCAAATTTCGTTGTTGTTTCAGTTTCATGATTGTAGTTGGCTATTTTTAATTTAGTTGCACGTTTTAGTTTGTAAATGCTTGATCACAGAGTGTTTAGTTTCTGATTTAGAGCAATCATTAGGCTTTGATTTCAGATTGATTTAATGAACGATTATCTTTGGTTTGTTTTATGAGAAAGTTGAATTTTAGTTTTAAATTGGCATTTGATCTATTGTGGGTGCGTAGATTGGTGTTTGGTTTTTGATTTATAAGTGTTTAAGTTGTTTTTGAGATTAATGTGTAATGATATTCACCGACTATAGAGTGACACTGTAAAATTGGTCATATTATTGACACAATAGTGCTAACCACGAACTCAATTGCTCGACCCTTGCTTACCACTACTAGTGGAACGTAAGGTTTTTATCTTTGACTTTGACCGCATCAACGAACTCCATTGTCAAATTTTGGCGCTTGACACTTTGTGTCGTTAAAAAGATTTTCGTTTTCAGTTTTTGATCGTTTTGTTGCTTTCTTTGATCCCGTGAATTCTGTACATGCGTACACGTCGACGTGAAAAAACGTCACCCTCTGCTTTTTGACCCTGAGATCGAAAGGACTACATCAAAGAATCGACTCTGTCGACCACTTTTCAACATGCATCCTAACGACGTTTTGATTGAGGATGCTACCGATAAGCTCGATAGTGAGGTAGCAGGGATAGTTAGCTGTCCCCCAGGTTCAGGTTAACACTAATGGAGCCTCTCTTAGTAATAGTGGTGGTAATGCAGGACTACCTGCTGTACAAGTTCCACCACCACTTCAACCGGTAGTACAACCATTACCCAACCCCCGTGTACCTAATGTAGGGACGTGGCCAGTTTGGGGAGCACCGAATCGCAATGGCGTCATTTCTCAAACTTTTGTTTCTTAGGCTTAAATCGGTCATTTACTAAAAATAGTTCAATTATGGTCTTTTTATAGCCCAATGGTGTTTTACTTGGCGTTTAACCAATTGCTTGGATTTCTAATTCAGAGTTACCATTTTGTAATGTAAACATGTCCCATAAATCATACTTTGCTAGCTTTTTAATCTCGAACATCAATTTCCAAGTTCTTGTCCTATTTTAGACTTTTACAAGTCAAATTTTGTCCTTCTTTCTGCCACTTGATTGTTACCTAGCAAACTAACTCTATAATGTTGATTCTTCGGTGGTTCTAACTTATTAGATATAGTATTTCATATATCCAAACTCAAATTTCCATATGATAATCCAATTCCAAGTAATTTGATTATTTTATCCGTTGTTTAACTTTGACAGAAAAGTCAAAGCTGTCAAATTTTCTAAACACCAATTTACACAATTTTAGTCATATCATGAATCCAACTTGATATTGAGATATAGCTAATTGTCTCAAACAACTTTTTAACATGTATTTACAAGTTCTTAATTGTATAACATACTTATATACACTTGATTCCCTTTGGTTTAACAACTTCATGGTAATTGCTTTAACATCCACATTTTTGTCTCATTCCTAGAAATTTATGAAATATGCAACAAACTAGTGTTCTTTGAGCTCATTATATGTCATATAGCAAGAAACTAGTCTCAAATCCATCATGCATGCAATAATTTTCCGTTTAATAACTAGGATTCCAATAAATCAGCATTTACCTTCAAATTGCTGTCACAAATCAGAAACGTTAGGGCTGTCTTTAGCTTAAAATTAGACCAAGGTTGCTGTTTCGCCTATAACACAACCTTTCGACCAAACTTGCCACCCATCACCGCCGTTACCAGCTGTGTTTCGCCGGAAATGAACAGCAGCAGCGGTAGCTGCTGCTTCCCGTCCTCCTACATCGACGACCTTCTCCCTATCTATCGATTTTTTGTCTCTCTAACCCTCATGATATCTCTCTCTCTCTCTCTCATCCGCTAATTTGAATCACGCACAAAAAGTTGTGCAATTTTGGAGATATCTGATTTGGACGACACGTCTCTTCTTTGTTCCCGTTTCTGGTTTTTGCGCACACAATAAATAAAAGAAGCAAACTATGTTCTCCTTCCTGATTTTGACTTGTTAATTTTGAAAAAGACTAACCTACCATTACTTTCATGCCTTAGAAAAATTTTCAGCTTTAACATATATTTTTCTCCTGATATTCAGAGAACCGTAACGCCTACATACGATACCCGATTCTTACAAACTTTATATCTCTAGAAAGGTGGGAATGAGCTTAACAACTTTCTCCTACTGACTTAAGTTTGAATCTGTTCAGATTGTGTGATATCATCCCTTAAACATGACCACTTGGCCATTTTTGTCATTTTTTGGCCATCTTTTCACCTTCATAACTTCTTTATTGTAATTCCAAATGACCAAAATCTTTATATATTTTAATTACATGAAATCTAAAATAGACTCCTTGATGATTTTTTCCCAAATCCTTATAGATTTTTTGATATTGATTTTTAAAGAATTGAAAAAAGTTTTCTTCACTTTTGTCCCCGAAATTCCATTTTTGTCCTCACATCTTTAAAGCATATTTCTAAACAAAGTAACACTTCATTACAACTTAATTAAAAGTCCTAAAACATAAATTTCTATATTTTTACCACTTTTGACCACTTTGCCATCGGTTAGAACACTTAAATATTTAAGCATCAAACTTTTTTTATCTTACACAAAATTTCTATTTGTCACATATTCTACCCTTTAAAAGGATTCCATCCTCAAAATCACTATATGGGAAGCATCATAACTTGCAACTACATAATTGTATTTGAATCCCAACTATTTCTAGATCTTCACTAAGTCCTTGATGGAATTCTCACATTAAGTTCCAATTGCTTCATGAAGTATTTAAGTCAATCATTCCTTTGATATCCTTCATCTTCATTTATCATGTTTCCTTTGCCTAACTCATATTCACTAATATGTATTCCATTTGAAACCTAGACAACTTCCTTACTTATATTTCATAGTAAGTTTGATTTTTCAAATTCAACATGTTTTCCAATTACTTTCTCCAAATTATTTGGAACCAAAGCATGATTGCTTTCCTTACATCATTATTTCCAAACAATGGAATGTAATAACAATAATCTAATAAAGCTTTGATCATTTACAAATAACAGTTTTCAACCTTACCATTCATACTTAGCTTTCAGTCATTGTACTTTATCTTTATAAGCCTTTCTTCCTCTTGTATTCTTACATATTGGTTGACTTTAACTAATAACTAAATGATTCCATAAAAACAAATTTACCTGATACAACTATCAGTTAGATGTTTCCATCGTTATCCAATTAGTCTTTGTACTTTACTAAGTTCCAAATTTCTTGACTATTTTAATATGTGATCTTACTTTTAGCATTAGAACATATATGTAGCATAGATGACTAGAGATTCATCTATTTCATTTTATCATATGGGTACCAGCTATTTAATTACTACCCATAACTTCTGCATCATTCTATCTCCATATTAGAGTTCCAACATTTGTATATGAACTTCGCAACTGATGACCATTCTTCAAATATCATACAATATCCTTAGACAACTTTTTAGCTATTTGTTGAACTTAATTTATCATGTCTTGAGACTTATACTTGCACCCTTTCTATCAATACAGTCATCATAAGACCAAACATCCAAATCTTCCCATCTACCCCTTGAAAGAAAATAATGGTATTTTCTTTTAAGGTCCAATTCTCTACATTATTACTACATAGCAATAACTTATTACTATTTATCTCTGCTTCACTTTACATTTATTTTGGAATAACTTTAGACATAACTAAAATCTTGATTTCCATTTATCCTTAACCAGTTGAATCTTTGACGTAACTAGATTACCATGTTGTTATTTATTATATATATGAACCAACTTGCCAAATGTTGTATCATTTTTAAAATAGTCATATCACAGTGAGAAATTGTTATCCTCATCACAGTTCGTGAAAGACCTCACTAATTATCTTCCTCCGGATGTTAGTTCTAGCATACTAACAGAAAATCTTACTAACTCAATGATGGTCATGACGTGGCCTCATAATAAGCCTCATATGTTGTAAATTAACAACTTGCATTTTGAACAGTCGTCTTCAACTATTGAATATATTTGTCATTATGCCTTAATAACATACTATACTCTCACCGGTAATAACCATTACTTTCTGATATAAACCTGTAGAACTAACAGTTCATAGCGATTTTCCTATCTCAAGGTACCACATGAAAATAATGGCATACCTTCACTTATTTAACTTGTTGATGTAAATTCCTTACACGAGCCAATTTCCTTTGTGATCTTCAAAATTCCAATCCAAATTCTTAACCAAAGTCTGTGAACATATAAATTTCTTTCGTTCATGTTTTTATAACGTTTTATCTTATTTACCATAACTTTGTATACTTTTAGTTACATTACAATGAGGCATAATACTTGATATCTCAAGATATTTGTCACTTTTCTACTCTTCGTCTCTTTCCCATTTGGCAATGTACTTTGTTATGTTTCCTATTAAAGAATTATATTTATAACTTACCATTTTCCTTAAATCATTAAATGCCTTTACTTCTTGTTTTCATTCAAGTTTGGAAGTATTAACTTCCTAATTGCTTATTGTACTTCTTATTAATATCATTTACTTTACCTTTTTTTGAACCGGAAAATATTACACATATCTATTATAATCTCCTCCTAACCTAATCCACCTAATCCCCTACTGGGATTTGAGCCCAGGACCTCAAAGAGACTGGGCATACACCTTTGCCGCTGGACCATAAGGTCTTTACCTTTAGTTTCTTGCCTAATACTTGATTACGCATTGAACTTTTATTTATTAATCAATACTCATCATAGTCTTTAGTAATTATTCTTCAATTCCCCGGTTGTCCTTGGATAACACACAATGTGACAACTTTCTGTCTTTTCTTCTTACACTTGTTTCACATAACCATAAAGTTTGCCTCTAAATAATAAACTTACTCATTACCATTTACCTTTCCAACTTAATGTTTTATATTCCTTTCTTATAAGATTTTATTCATATATGTAATCATATTTCCAATATTTCTTTACTTCGGTCATTGTGATGACACAACTTAAATCTTTATTCCATAGTGTTGATTCATTTCCATTAGACAACGAAATCCTTAATTACTGAAACTTGGAGGATTTTTATAACATATCTATATTTCTTTTGTTTCATATTTCCTCAACTAATCGATATATTACACATTGATCATAATTTTCTTAGTGGTTTCCCCAGACTTCCTCTTATTCTTATATGTATAATTTATAGTGGTAGTCAACCCATATAAGGTATCTCAGTTGTCTTAATTTATTCATTTTAAGTTTTCCCAACTCCATGGTACATACTCATATTGTTATGTTTATGAATTCCAATCTTACTTTAATATTTTCAATCATACTTGATTTTATTACATATGTATATTAATCCTATGTCATTCAAACTTCTTTTTTCTCTTCCCTACTCCCTACATGAATCCATTACCAAATTCCCAAGATTCCTTTGCGATTCCACGAAACTCAAATACATATCTTGTGGTTATGATAGTACGGGCCGATATTATTATAACCACATATACATCTTTGTTTCTCGCATCACCACAAGGTCTCCTGGTTCACTGGTACATATAAACCTTTAACACCATAGAACATATACACCAATAATAACTCTTAAAGAAATCTTATTACTCATATGCAAATACTTGCTTAAGTATGAACATTACAAAAAAATGAACACATACTTCCCTAACAATCCAATCTTATCTTAGACTCAACAGTCTAACCATCTTATAGGATCTTAGGTTTAACAACCTATCTTATGATACATCCCATCATTATCATTACTTTCTTGCTTACAGCCTTATCTTAAGTCTGTAGTGTCATTTAAACCTCATACAGTTTAAGCCTAGGTTCGAGTCTCGACACCTAATTTGCTTAAACTATGGCTCTGATACCGACCGGTAACACCCCATCTTTCAAATACCTTAGATGGTGTTATCATTTATAAAAATAATATGAAGTAAAATTTTTTACTTTTAAAAACTTTTCTCATGACCTTGAATCATGTCTTTTAAAACTTTGGTCCCAACAAAACGAGTATGTTTAAAAGTATTTAAACAACTTTGATGGTTACAAACTCATATCATAACAACCATAGTAAAGCCTTAAAACATCTCAAAGCTATGTCCCGCAACATATCTACCGAAATATCGGCATGACCTTTGCGCTAATCGGATAAAAACCATACTGACTCGACTCAATCAAAATATCTCATAAAACTTGGGACATGGCCAAACACCACAGTACATCTATAAGGGAATTCTAACCATAATAATAACATCTCTCGATTACATATTATAACTATACCGTATTAAAAGCAACTCTATTTTCTGATCCACTTTTCTATGTATGTCCACATGGGAGCTTTTAAGTCCTTTTATTCTATCCTCTGATGTCAATCTTCCTGTTCCTAAGTACATAACATTCAAAACAAAAATACGTAAGGCAATTATGTCTCGTGAGATACATGGGTTTTAGACTCAAAGCATTTGTAAACATAACACATATGATTTTCAAAACCTTTGTAATCAAATCATGTGTTGACACTTATTATCACATAATTTATAAACAAATCACGTCGTAATACTTGTTGTTAAAATCTTTACCATTGAACCATACCATCATTTTTGCTTGAAAAGACTTTCTATAAAAACTTTACATGAAACCTTGTCAACATAAAACATCATTACTTTACTTGATGTATATTCGTTCACATTTGGATTTTTTTATACTTATGGGCCTTAATCACCTTAGGTAATAGCCAAGTTTGCACCAGGGTAGAAAGAACAAAATGAGAACACCCTAGCACCCTTTGCTTTTAGGACATCTACTTTTCGAAGGGGTCTGTACCACCCCAGTAGATTCCTCTAACTTCCCTAATAGGAATCATCGCCTGGGCATAAGGAACCATGTTCCTTGTTCATATTGTTGTACAATTAAGTACCATTCGTCCATTAATATGCTATTTGCATCAAATCATTCCTTTATACCATACTTTCAAAACATATTTGGCTTAATGCCAATCTTTACTTCCAAAACATAGTAGAGAAGTTTTCATAAGCATGACGTAGATAATAAAGTTGCATATAGATCCGTATTTGAAAGTCACATAAAACTTAATAAATACTTATTAATACAAGCTTTAAAGACCATTTGGAAAATCATTACTCACAAAATATTTAGTATAACAAAATATATAGCATAACACTTTATAAATATTTGTTGCTATGTACCAGTAAAAATCCTCATGTACTCACCTTAGTAGCTAGGTATGTCTAGCTATAAAGATCCACTAGCTCTTGATTCCACTTGCTTCCAACATCTTTTAGCATCTATTAATTTATTAAGAGGTTAATACATACTACACACTAAACACATAATCTTTATCAAATCATATATCCACTCTTTTTATACATCATCTAATTCCATTCCAAAGGCTAAGTATGCTCCTTAAAGCATGATAATCATTTTCCGACATTTTACCCTTTTTGTTCCATTTTGACAAGTCTAAAATTCGTGTAAACTTTTGTTTAAGTTATTGTTATAGAACCCAACAATGTACCAATAGTGTTTAGAACATGTATAAAGCTTCATGGAACCTTTTAAGCCATTTTTCTTTTCGACAATTTTTGACCATTTTCTCATTTACACATCCTACTTTGCCTAATTGTGTTTTCTCGGGTTTTAGCATGAAATCGTAGTAAATTTTAATTTGATCTCAACATATTTATAATTTAATATCAATGCCTAGATGTCAAAACATCCCTCCTTTTGCTCTTTTATTGTATTTTTGAAAAATTTTCCGCTAAAATTATAAAAATAAAAATAATTTTTAAACGTCACACTTTTTACATATGTTGTTGCCAAACCACCCAACAATACATAAACGGTAACTTTTTAGTTCAACCGCGGGTATTTTAATTCATTTTTAAACTTAGCTAAAACACCTTATTTCTTGACCCAAACTTTCATCTTTCATTTAATGTAGTATAACTACATGACAATGAATCATAGTATTAAAATCTTAGGGTCATTTCTCAAACTTTTGTTTCTTAGGCTTAAAATAGTCATATACTAAAAAATAGTTCAATTATAGTCTTTTTATAGGCAAATGGTGTTTTACTTGGCGTTTAACCAATTGCTTGGATTTTCATTTCAAAGTTACCATTTTGTAATGTAAACATGTCCCATAAATCATACTTTGCTAGCTTTTTAATCTCAAACATCAATTTCCAAGTTCTTGTCCCATTCTAGACATTTACAAGTCAATTTTTGTCCCTTTTTTTGCCACTTGATTGTTCCCTAGCAAACCAACTCTATAATGTTGACAAGGCAATTACAAGTAATTTGATTATTTTTTAACTCTTTTTCCCATATGTCAAGCTAATCCAAGTAATTTGAGTATTTTGTCTGTTGTTTAACTTTGACAGAAAAGTGAAAGATGTCAAAATTTCTAACCACCAATTTACACAATTTTAGTCATATAATGATCCCAACTTGATATTGGGATATACCTAATTGTCTCAAACAACTTTTTAACATGTATTTACAAGTTCTTAATTATATAACATACTTATATACACTTGATTCCCTTTGGCTTAACAACTTCATGGTAATTGCTTTAACATCCACATTTTTGTCCCATTGCTAGAAATTTATCAAAGATGCAACAAACTAGTGTTCATTGAGCTCATTATATGTCATATAGCAAGAAACTAGTCCCAAATCCATCATGCATGTAATAATTTTTGGTTTAATAACTAGGATTCCAATAAATCAACATTTACCTTCAAATTGCTATCACAAATCAAAAATCGAAAACGTTAGGGCTGCATTTAAATTAGACCAAGGTTGCTGCTTCTAGCCTCTAACATTGCTGTGGACCTAACCCGCCACCCATCACTGCCGCTACCAGCGGCGGTTTCGTCGGAAATGCACAAATCTCCCTCTCTATTGATTTCTATCTCTCTAACCCTTGTGATATCTCTTTCATCCGCAACTTTGAATCACACACAAAAAGGGGTGCGATTTTCGTAATTTCTGATTTGGACGAACACGTCTCTTCTCCATTCCCGTTTTCTAGTTTTTATGCAAACAACAAATAAAAGAAGCAAACCGTGTTCTCATTTCCTGATTTTGACTGGTCAATTTCGAATAAAACCAAACTGCCTTTACTTTCATGCCTTAGCAAAATTTTCAGCTTTAACATATATTTTTCTCCTAATCTTCACACAACCGTAACTCCTACATATGATACTCGATTCTTCCAAACTTTATATATATATATATATATATATATATATATATATATATATATATATATATATATATATATATATATATATATATATATATATATATATATATATATATATATATATATATATATATATATATAAAGGTGGGAATGAGCTTAACAATTTTCTCTTACTGACTTAAGTATGAATCTGTTCAGATTTTCTGCTATCATCCCTTAAACATGACCACTTGGCCATTTTTGTCACTTGTTAGCCATCTTTACACCTTCATAACTTCTTCGTAGTAATTCCAAGTGACCCGAATATTTTTCCTATATTTTCATTACATCAAAATGTACAAAAGTATCCTTGATGACTTTTTCCCAAATCTTTATAGATTTTTAAATATTAATTTTTAAAGAATTGACAAAAGTTTTCTTTCTTTTTGTCCCCAAAATTCCATTTTTGTCCTCACATCTTTAAAGCAAATTTCTAAGTGAAGTAACACTTCACTATAACTTAATTAAATGTCCTAAACATAAATTTCTATATTTTGACCACTTTGCCATTGGTTAGAGCACTCAAATATTTGAGCATCAAACTTTTTTTATCTTACACAAAATTTATGTTTGTTACAGTATCCTTTAAGCAACATTTTTTATTTGGCATGTATGATCTCATCTATGCCACACGTCTCTAATGCTTAGGTGACCTTTATCACAAAGGATTCTCGATCAAATCATACTACTTGAGAAACGTTTGGAATTTCCAATAACTAGAGGTTAGGTGACCTTTATCTCACTAGAAATGCAAAACCACCTCAGCCATCATAAAGGGCATCTTGGCAGTTAGGAGACCCTTATCTCGCAAGGCCGCACAAGTAATGCACAAGTGTTTTTTCAAAAGGATGACATAGATTTTCATTTTAAAAAGGAGTTTGAATGTTTTACAATTCTAGTTTTGAAAACATTTTAAGGTATCTTGTAGATTGGATGCATCCAATGAACATTCTACCCTTTTATCTCAATTTGAAATATCAAATTTCTCATCATATGGTTCTGTAGTTCATAACATATCCATTTTATAAATTAATGGTTTATGATCAATTTATAACTTTTATATATATATATATATATATATATATATATATATATATATATATATATATATATATATATATATATATATATATATATATATATATATACATATATATATATATATATATATATATATATATATATATATATATATATATATATATATATATATATATATATATATATATATATATATATATATATATATATATATATATATATATTAAAGTTTGAATTTGAACATAATTAAAACCATTTTAGTCTTTTGATAAATATCATTTATTATTTAGACTAGGAGTTTGTATGAGTTCTTAAAATCTCCATTTAAACTCATTTTACCAATTTCAAAATCTTGACATATAAAGTCTTTAGAATAAAACCCTTTTATTATGAAAACGTATTTGAGCATCTTATGATAAAATTGTCATATTTTGAAGAAAAAGAACTCCAACAATGATTTATGTTTCATTATTTATGTTTTCTAGCATGCGAAATTCTATTTTCGTCCAAACATAAAATAATAACATGAAATCATCACATACATGCAAAGATGCATAAACCAAGACATAAGTATTTTTTATTTCATGTGAGCTAAGATATGAAATAACAAGTCCATTTCTAATGGCATAAGGACCATAAAATCTTCAAGATGATGTTGTTGAAGCTCCCACTTGCAAAAAAACATCATATGTATGCAAGATAATGACGACTTCATGAAGTGTTGGACCAATACCCCAAAACTTAAGGTTTTGGTTTTCTCCTCCCATGACCGAAAGCACCAAAACATCCCCTTGAATTTGGTTTGCAACCTATTGCTCTTCAATATGGCCTCCATAATCAAGTCTTCTTACATTTTTACGTAATATAAACTAGTCTAATACTAATCTTATACTTACAAAATAAAAAAAATGAAGAAATACCTATTTACTATTACAAACCATTTGAAATAATAAATAATATCATATCTATGTTGAAAAATCCAACACAACACACATCACATACTCCGTGGCTTGTTTATGCACATTTTATCACATAAAATCATAAGAAAAAACAACATTTTGTTTTTCTAATGCAACATTGATGCAACCGAATGCATGCAAAATGTTTGTCACACAAAATCATAAAACTAGCACATGCATTTTGCCAAAGAAGTCATGCATGAACTTTTCATGCATAATGAAAACATTAATGGCTTCCAAAAACCAATTTTATCCAAATAAACATGTTATCTAGTCATGTAATATGACAAAGGCTTTGATACCACTTGTAGGGATTTTGTTCAAAAGATGGTTTCCAAAATACATAAAATCATACTTTTGCAATGCAAGCTTGAAAAACATTTGAAATAACTTTAATTACCTACAAAGGATCTATTACATGCATAAAAATACAAATATACAACAACCATATAAAGAAGAAAGATTACAACATTTGTAGACCTTTGAAACTTCTTCAATAATTGGAAGTTGTTGATGATGGCAACAAGAACAAAAGAATGATCTTCACTAAAGGTATCCACCAACAAGAAATGTGATTGCCAAGAATTCTAGTTCAAACCTTGTGCATCCAATACTCTTAAGCTTCAAAATAAAACATCCTTTTGTTCTTCAAGAGAGACAATTGCATGAACACTCAAGAACACTCTTGCTAACACTTTAGTGACAGAGAAATGAGAGAAAATGAAGGAGAGAACATATTGGATGTGGCCAAGAGGTTATAAGGCAAGAAAGAAGACTATTTCTTAAAAGGCTACTCCATTCAACATCACTATATCACTTGAAACAATCAAGAACATGCAAAGGGAAAGTGAAGAGCTCATAGGTCACACATTGGCCCTTTGAAGAGGTGCATTTTATGCCAAGAAGGAGGGAGTACGGTGTGACAACCAAAAATTTATTTAAGCGTATAAGATATAATTTGACGCTTAAACGTGTTATGGATGGACGAAAAGGTCAAAGGAGGCAAAAATATGGAAATGTATGGATTAAGACCGTTTATTAAGTCATTATGAGATATGAGTTCGTTTAGAAATTGGTCTTACTGAAATTAGGACAAATTGGGAAATACAAGACCAAAAGTGAAAAGTTTATTGTGCAACCTTTGAAAATTATTATCTCAGCATCTAGAAGGATTTGGGCAAAAGTCATCAAGATGACTTTTGTAATATTTGAGATAACAAAAATATAGGAAAAATATTCGAGTCATTTGGAGTTGTAACGAAGGAGTTATGATGGAATTAAAATAGCCCAAAAGTAACAAAAACGACCAAATGGCCATGTTCAAGGGCATGTAACGAAAATTCTAGAACGAATTAAACTTAAGTCAGTGTAGAGAAGTTGTAAATCTTATTCCCACCTTTCTATAGCTTTAAAGTTTGCAAAAATAGGTGTCGTATGATGAAGTTATGATAGTGTAAAAATCAGGAAAAAATAAAGGTATGAGTGTTGGAATTTTTGCTAAGGCATGCTCCAGGGGCATTTCGGTCAAATTTCTGAATCTGAGCAAATTAAAACCATGGTCGCGTATATGGTCTTCTGTGGGCGACTCTCTTTCCCAAAATTCACGTAAAGCAAGTTTGAAAAGGGAAAACTAGGTGGAGTCAGAGCAAACACGCACGAACCTCACGATCGGTTCTTCTAGGTGCGATTTCGAAATCAAAAAAGAGAAACAACGAATCAGGTGTGTGTGCGTGTTCGCTAGTTTCAACCAGGAAGAAAAATCGAGTGAAAGAGAAAACGACCAATGTTCGATTTTTGGTTCAGTGGGTTGCGATTTACGGCCAAGGGCGGCACAGCCAAGCCGCCGGCGGTGCTAGTGTGTGTTCGATTTCAGAGAAGTAACGCGTGGGGTGGAGAGATTGATGTTCTGACGCGATTAGGGAGAAGGTAGGTCGTTGTTGGTGCAAGTTCTGCTGCTGTGTGGCGGCTAGGAGGTGCCGGAGGCGACGGGGATGGTCGTCGGCGATGCTATCGGTCGGAATCAGGACTTTGGTCCGACTTTCAAGCTTAGTTCATCTTCAAGGTAACACAATAATTGTCATTCTTATTATAACCTAGCCCTATATGTATATGTATATATATACTAGTTGTGTACCCGCGCAATGCGGCGGGACACAAAATTAAGGGTGGGGGAAAATTCGTCTAAAATTTTCATTTGTGCGTTTTATACCTATTAAGATGGTAGCTAGTTAAAATTTTCATTTGGGAGGCAACAATTCATTGTTACAGGTTGAGTGGGTCATATAAAGTTGTAAAATGGCATATACATGTGCAATGTCCTAATTAGAAAAAAATCTGCAAGTAGAATGCTATATTTCGTCTTTTCGGCCCACTTTTTATGAAAATCACTATCCTCATTTCGTCTTTTCGGCCCACTTTTTAACAACCGTAATGAAAATCACTATATTAACAAATCATCGTGTGAAAATAAATGAATTAAAATTAGTATACTAACCAATAAATCAATGTACAAAATAATATATTTAGACCAAAATGCCAATTTGTCTTTAAGAGCATTGGTCTATCGATTAAATGGTCACTTTACAAAATTTAACAGCACTATGTGTCATAGTTCGCTGCCCCAGAAAACTCCCTGTATATAGACACAGTAAAAAACCGCAAGCTCCACGAAATCATACACTATCGAATCTTAATAAAAAATACACTTTAATAGCAGTTGGTTCGATGAGTATTTATTTGTATTTTAAAAAAGTAACAGTATTAGATTGTTTATAAGTCAATAACCCACAATATGAAAGAACTTATACCCCAAAAGCTCAATCTGAAATCACAACCATTCTTTTTCCCTGTACAAACAACAAAGAGGGTGTAGAATTATGCCTTCAAAATGACAAGTTATGCATACTTCAAGGACCATAAATGTAAAAAGTGAATTTGGTGGCAATTCTATTGTCAAACATGCATGTGATGATTGACCGTAAATTCAGAAGTGCTGGAGATAAATTAAACCAACAACTTCTCTTCTTTTCAAAGGGAGTTGGTGGCTTTCAACTATTACCTTTGACGAATATTAATTTCTCCAATTACTGCATACGGAGCCTCAGTTTTTTTTCAACAATTACGGCAAACTTCGGCTGATCGTCCCTATAAATAGGGATGCTCATATTGCAATTAAATCATACACAAAACATTGAGTGATATATATATATATATATATATATATATATATATATATATATATATATATATATATATATATATATATATATATATATATATATATATATATATATATATATATATATATATATATATATATATATATATATATATATATATATATATATATATACATAGATATATTTTGTGAGGATCTATGTATTAAAAGAAAAAGAGATATATATATATATATATATATATATATATATATATATCTACGATATCAAATCTTGTAACCTCCTCATTTTTCTCATATAGTGATTATCATCGGTTGTGCCCGTGGTTTTTTCCCGAGAGGGTTTTTCCATGTTAAATCCTTGTGTCCATATTTGTTTTTCTTTATTGTATTATTTTTATTTTATTGTCGATATAATTATACATAACAATTGGTATCAGAGCCACGTTGTTTTCTATACTCATTCTCAATTTATTGAGTATTATATCGACATGGCTACTTTGAAATACGATATTTCTTTACTGGATCGAGACACAAGATTTTCATTATGGCAAGTGAAAATGCGAACCGTATTAGCCCAGTTGGATCTCGATGATGCTTTGTTGGGCCGAGACAAAATGCCTATGGCTTGGTCAGAAGAAGAGAAGGATCGTAAAGATCGTAAGGCTATATCTCATATTCATCTTCATTTATCTAACAATATTTTGCAGGAAGTTTTGAAAGAAACTACTGTAGCCTCTTTAATTATGGCTAAAATTAGAACAAATTTTCATGACCAAAGATCTCACAAGTAAGATGCACCTTAAACAAAAATTATTTTCGCTTAAGATGCAAGAAGGTGGATCATTGCGGGATCATCTTTCGATGTTTAAAGAGATCATCACTGATCTTGATGTTATGGAGGTAAAATATGATGAAGAGGATTTGGGTTTAATTCTTTTATGTTCTTTTCCTAGTTCTTATTCAAACTTTAGAGATACCATATTATATAGTCGTGATACTTTAACACTTCAAGAAGTTTATGAAGCTTTGCATGCCAAAGAAAAGATGAAAGACATGGTATGTACTGAAGGTTCAAACACTAAAGGAGAAAGTCTGATGGTTCGCGGCAGACCAATAGATAAGAACAACTCAAAAGGCAAGAACTCAGGAAATTCTCGAAGCAAATCCAGGTCCAGACATTACAAGTCCTGCAGATATTGCCAAAAGAATGGACATGATATCTCTGAATGTTACAAGTTAAAAAACAAGGAGAAAAAAGCTTCTAATCAAAATCACAAACCAAATCAAGATGATGAAGGAAAAGCTACTTATGCTGCTAAAAATAATTCTAACGGTGATGTTCTTGTAGCTTTTGCAGGAATCCTAAAAACCAATGATGAATGGATTCTTGACTCAGCTTGTACTTTTCATATGAATCCAAACAGAAGCTGGTTTACAAATTATCAACCTATAGAAGGCGGCTCCGTATTGATGGGTGATAATGCACCATATAAAGTCACTGGAATTGGTTCAATTCAAATCAAGATGTTTGATGGTGTTGTCAGAACTCTGTCTGATGTTCGACACGTTCCATGTTTGAAAAGAAACCTTATTTCTTTAAGTACTCTTGATCTTAAAGGGTACAAATATTCCGGTGAAGGTGGAGTTTTAAAGGTTTCTAAAGGAGCTTTGATTGTGATGAAAGCTGATATTAAATCTGCAAACCTGTATCATCTACAAGGTAGTACAGTAACAGGTAATTCTAATGTTACTTCAAATTCATCTACTGATACTACTAACCTGTGGCATATGCGTCTTGGGCATATGAGTGAACTTGGTTTGATAACTTTAAGCAGAAGAGGATTGCTTGATGGCCAATACGTTGGCAAACTGGAATTCTGTGAACATTGTATTTTTGGCAAGCACAAGAGGGTAAAATTTAACACCTTAGTACATACTACAAAAGGCATTTTGGAGTATGTACATGCTGATTTATGGGGACCATCTCAAGAAGCATCACTAGGAGGTGCTCGTTATATGTTGACAATTACTGATGATTATTCAAGAAGAGTTTGGCCATATTTCTTGAAGCTTAAATCTGAAGCATTCTCTGCATTCAAAGAATGGAAAGTCATGGTGGAAAACCAGACTGGTAAGAAGGTCAAAAAGCTTCGCATAGATAATGGTATGGAGTTTTGTTCAAATGAATTTAATTCATATTGTAAGCTAGAAGGAATTGTTAGACACTACACCGTTTCTCACACACCTCAACAAAATGGTGTAGCTGAACGTATGAATAGAACCATTATTTCAAAAGCTCGTTGTATGTTATCTAACGCAGGATTATCTAAGCGTTTTTGGGCAGAAGCTGCTTCTACTGCATGTTATCTAATTAACATGTCACCTTCTATTCCACTTGATAAAAGGACTCCTATTGAGGTATAGTCTGGCTCCCCAGCAAACTATTCAGATTTAAGAATTTTTGGTTGCCCTGCTTATGCTCATGTTGATAATGGAAAATTAGAGCCCAGGGCAATTAAATGTATCTTTCTTGGTTACAAGTCTGGTGTGAAAGGATATAAGTTATGGTGTCCTGAAACTAAAAAGGCCGTGTTTAGTAGAAATGTAGTATTTAATGAATCAGCTATGCTACATAAAGATTCTCCTACTAATATTCCTGTTGAGAGTCAACAAAAGACAAGTGTGCAGGTGGAGCAATCTGTTGACTCAGAACATACACCAGAGAAAGAAAACTCTATTGATCAAAATCAATCAGTTGAGCAAGAGTCTTCTACTCCTACTCCTACTCACCACCAACAACGTTCTATAGCAACTGATAGACCTAGGAGGGTCATTCATCCTCCCAAGAGACTGATAGAAGAAGCAAATATTGTTGCTTATGCTTTAAACGTTGCTGAAGAAATTGAAGGTATCAAAGAACCTTCAACTTACACGGAAGCCATTACTTCAGAACATTGCAACAAATGGATAACTGCCATGCATGATGAAATGGAATCTCTTGAAAAGAATAGCACTTGGGAGTTGGTGAAATTACCAAAAGAAAAGAAGCCTATCCGCTGCAAATGGATTTTCAAAAGAAAAGAAGGTATTACTCCTAATGAGGAAGCAAGATTTAAAGCAAGGTTAGTTGCTAAAGGCTATAGCCAAATTCCAGGCATTGATTTTACTGATGTTTTCTCTCTTGTTGTTAAGCATAGCTCAATTCGTACTTTACTTAGTATTGTTGCCATGCATAACTATGAGCTTGAGCAGTTAGATGTCAAAACTGCATTTTTACATGGTGAATTGGAGGAAGATATTTATATGGAGCAACCTGAAGGCTTCATTATCCCTGGAAAAGAGAACTTGGTATGTAGATTGAAGAAATCTCTTTATGGGTTAAAGCAATCCCCAAGGCAATGGTATAAGAGGTTTGACTCTTTTATGCTATCTTAGAATTTTAAAAGATCAGATTATGATAGTTGTGTTTATTTTAAGTCAGTCAATGGTTCATCAATATATCTGCTTCTTTATGTTGATGATATGTTGATTGCTGCAAAAGATAAACTAGAGATAGCAAAACTGAAAGCACAACTAAGCAAAGAGTTTGAAATGACGGACTTAGGTCCAGCCAAGAAAATTCTTGGTATGGAAATTACTCGTAACAGACAGCATGGAAAACTATACATAAGTCAAAAGAGGTATATTGAGAAAGTTCTTCAAAGATTCAACATGCATAAAGCCAAGCCAGTGAGTACTCCGTTAGCTGCACATTTCAAACTGTCTTCAGCATATTGTCCAAAGAAAGATGATGAAATTAACTACATGGCGAAAGTTCCATATTCTAGTGCAGTTGGTTCTCTAATGTATGCCATGGTATGTTCTCGCCCTGATTTATCTCACGCTTTAAGTGTTGTTAGCAGATATATGGCTAACCCAGGAAAAGAGCATTGGAAAGCTGTTCAATGGATTCTTAGATATTTATGCGGTACTTCCAATGCATGTTTACAATTTGGAAGTTCTGGTGAAGGACTGGTGGGCTATGTAGATTTTGATTATGCTGGAGATTTAGATAAAAGAAGATCTTTGACAGGTTATGTCTTTACCATTGGTGGATGTGCTGTGAGTTGGAAGGCAAGTCTACAGACCACTGTTGCCTTATCCACAACTGAAGCAGAATATATGGCAATTTCTGAAGCTTGTAAGGAAGCTATTTGGTTAAGAAATTTATACAGTGAACTTTGTGGAGACACATCTCTCACAAAGATTTTTTATGATAGTCAAAGTGCTATTTATCTTACAAAAGATCAAATGTTTCATGAGAGAACGAAACATATTGATGTACGTTATCACTTTATTCGAGATGTTATTTCCAAAGGTGATATTCGAGTTCAAAAGATTAGCACTCATGACAATGCGGCGGATATGATGACGAAGCCGGTTCCAGCAACTAAGTTTGAGCTTTGCTCAAGCTTGGTTGGTATGACAATATAATTACAAGGATTGTCGGCACACGATGATTTTATGATGAGGAGTTTCTTAAAGTTTTTTGGTCGTCTTTCTACAATATTAAAATCGTCTCAAGAATCAATTTGCTAGTTGCTGCATTTTGAAGTCAAGGTGGAGATTGTGGAATTATGCCTTCAAAATAACAAGTTATGCATACTTCAAGGACCATAAATGTAAAAAGTGAATTTGGTGGCAATTCTATTGTCAAACATGCATGTGATTATTGACTGTAAATTCAGGAGTGCTAGAGATAAATTAAACCAACAACTTCTCTTCTTTTCAAAGGGAGTTGGTGGCTTTCAACTATTACCTTTGACGAATATTAATTTCTCCAATTACTGCATATGGAGCCTCAGTTTTTTTCAACAATTACGACAAACTTCGGCTGATCGTCCCTATAAATAGGGATGCTCATATTGCAATTAAATCATACACAAAAGATTGAGTGATATATATATATATATATATATATATATATATATATATATATATATATATATATATATATATATATATATATATATATATATATATATATATATATATATATATATATATGTATATATATATATATATATATATACATAGATATATTTTGTGAGGCTCTATGTATTAAAAGAAAAAGAGAGATATATATATATCTACGATATCAAATCTTGTAACCTCCTCATTTTTCTCATACAGTGATTATCATCGGTTGTGCCCGTGGTTTTTCCCGAAAGGGTTTTTCCACGTTAAATCCTTGTGTCCATATTTATTTTTCTTTATTGTATTATTTTTATTTTATTGTCGGTATAATTATACATAACAGAGCGCCAGAAGAGCAGAAATTTCATTATTACCTCTTTTACAAAAAATTTAATTAGTTTGATTCATTGAAATTCAGAAAGCAAACAAATTACATACAACACAAAGAAACAAACCAAAACTCTACAGGGATAAAAAAAAGCAGTAACAGGACCGGCATAATGAGATACAGAAGCCAAAAACCTGAGCAACACAGTATAGCAACCAACAATAAGATGCCAACACTTGAAAATATACAAAAAAACACTAATACAACATCAATAAGGTACTTAAATCCAGAAATAATATAGCAAAACTTCAAAATTTCCAAAACATCACCAATCTAGCACAAATGTTGCTGCAATAAGATACTCCAGGCTAGAAATAATAGTCCAAACACTTTTCTGGACATAATTTATACATAGAGCACTGTATACAAAAAACCCTTAATTAGGGATAAAATGGTCAATTTCAAATTAAGAACCAAAACTGATCATTTCTTTTTATCTATTTCTTTCAATTTTGGCCCAAGGGATAAAATGGTCAATATCAAACCTTAGATGGGCAAACCATAAACACTAATGGATTTTCTATGATTGCAAACCAGAGAACATATATGACTATACATAACTAATATCTACAGGAAAACTTCCAAACCAAAAGATTCATAAAAAATTCGTATCTATAGAAAACTGACTACAAAAAAAAAACTGAAGATTTTCTATTATTTACAATTTGTCAACCAAAAACTTCATCAAAAGCTCCGATCTAATCAAACCAAATCACAAAAAACATGAACATGTGCAAATGTAACTACAAAAAGAGCTTATTACCAAAAATAATATCTTGAAGGTGGAGCATGGACATGGTGGTTTTTAGATCTGGTGTTTACCAGGGGAATTGATGAGTAGTGGTTGCTTGGTAGATTAGGTGTAAGATTATAAAAGGTATTGGTTGTGTTAAAGGAAAAATTAGTAGTGCTGGCGGATCTCGATGGTTTAATTGACGGCTGTAGCGACAATGGTGATGGACGTGATGTCAGACAGTGGTGATTCATGCCCAATGTAAAAAAGAAAAAAAAATCAAAAGCTCTATGAATCAGAAATCTCAAATCTAAAATCTCACAACCAAGATTTCGTCGTACCTCCATTGGGTTCTTGATTGTTTCTTATCCTGTTCGTGATAAGAAAGGATCATGGAGATTTATATAAATAGGTTGACTTTTCAAAAAATTAACACATCCCGACATACCTGTTTCATCTGATTTTGCCGGATCCACAATCGATGTCAGAGAAGTGGTGGCGGTTGTTTTCGGATCTACAATCGATGTCAGAGAATGCGTCTTTTCATCTGATTTCGTCGTACCTCCATTGGGTTCTTGATCAGCCCAGTGTTGGTTTTTGCTTGGTTTTTGCTTTGAACGGGGAACAAATAAGAGGTTAGTCGTTTCAGAATTAAAAAAATGATAAAACAGAAAGTCATGGCTGCAGAAGTGAAATCCGCAATAGATATGGCGATGAAAGTTGTGCCAAAGGCGTTTTTCACGGCGGGGGTCCGATTGGGGCGATGATAGCCGATTATGGCAGTGGTAGGAGGCATAAATCTTAAATGATGGATGCAGAGATGAGGGTTGTTGAGAGACTGGAAAGAGGAATCGGGGGAGATCTTAAAAATAGAGAGAGTGAGAGAGCCTTTTAGGTTTCAAAAATTGGAATTTCAATTTCAAATTTTGGTTTACCTGCGTATTCGTTCTATCCGCCTGAGAAAGTGTGCATGACTGGTAATGGTGGTTTGCGGGAGCGGTAGTACGATTGTGCGACGGATGGCGGTGGTAATGGATGACGATGATGACGTATAGTGAAGTGTAGAATAGTGAAGCCCCATATGGCGATGAAGACCACTGACCACATTTTGACAATTGAACCGACGGAAGGAGGTTGAGGCAGAGCAGCAAGGGAGGCGGTTACTGATATGGCGATGAACCGGCAATAGGATTTGGATTTTGTGGTGGTGGTGGCCGTGAAGATGGCGTTGTTGTAGTAGTGGTGTCGGTAGATAGCTAAGATTTTTAGAGTAACAAAAGCTTAAATACCAATAATAGACTGAACGGGTCTACGAACGATCCTACAATGGAGGAAGTTTGGTATTCACATTCTAAATTTTGTTACTCAGAGCTGGGATATACGAGATTTATAGATTAGAAAGTGTGTATGCTTTGAAACTTGTATACTATGCATAATAAAATGGATCTCTTGATTTTAAGAGTTTCCATTTTTCCTTTTTAGTGTAGTATATATATATATATATATATATATATATATATATATATATATATATATATATATATATATATATATATATATATATATATATATATATATACACACACACACACACTCACACACACACACACACACATATATATATATATATATATATATATATATATATATATATATATATATATATATATATATATATATATATATATATATATGTATACACATACACACACAAGGGTTTGCACCCCGCTCGTTGCAGCGGAGACCCTATATTCGTTTGATAAATATAATCTACCAAATACATAAGAAAGGCAATGATATTATTGGGAAGGTAATATGAAATTTTCAATTGGTAAAATGCTAAAATCATAAAAAGAAGATGTTACAGAATGAATAAATGAGATATTACTAAAGTTAGTGAGGTAATGTGAAACTTTCAATTGGTAAAATTATACAAAAAAAAATTTAGATTTTTAAAAGAAATTAAATTTAGGCAAAATTTGAGAAAAGAAATATTATAAGGTAAATTTTTAATATATTAATAAACCCGAGGGACTAAAATGAAAAAATAGAAGGTTTTAACCAATCAAAATGATAAAAGTGAAAATTAAAAAACAACACCAAATACAGCAGGAGAGGATCGAACTTGTGATCTCGGATTCATAAGGCGCGCATCCCACCAATTGGGTTGAACCATGTTTGTATTTTAGAAGCCAATTACAAATATAGCATATAGAGCGTGTGGGAGGCATTCTACTTTGATAAATGTATGAGTTATATAATATATATCGAAGAATATAACGGGATGAGTCGGTTTCATGAAGCCACACCCGAACACACCTTGGCTGATATATCGTGAACCGAGACCACGGGGCAGCGGTACCGACGGTACTGCCTCCTTCCCCGAACCTGAAGCCGCACGATCTGTGCATTACTCTGTCCACCCTAATAAAAATTACAAATTTAATAACATTTAAAATTGTATACATAACATAAAATCATTTTAGCGACTAAAAATCCATAGATTCAATTATATTATTTTATCAATGAAAAAACCTATTCTCGGGGGAGCTTTAGGCCCGAATTAACCGACCCGACCCGACATCGATGCCGGAACCGGTTTACCTCCCTCGGGCTGGTGCCTGGTTCTTGTGATTTAGTGTTTTCGGTACCTATTCAGTAAGTATAAACTGGTTTTTTTGCCGGACCGGACTGGGAAGCAACTAACGTCTACGTTTGTTCTGTATTGTATGACATAGTACACCTACATAATATGTATAACATTTAAACCTAGTCCATTATAGAAAATAACCCAATTTAAAGCCCTACTATATAGTTTAATATTTACGCGATTTACCCTAGTCGATCAAAATTCAAAAAGGCACAATCGATCAAGAAGCTTCGTGAAGGATAAAGAAAAAAAGCCGTGAACTTGAAGTCTTTGGAGTCTTCGATAATTATCGTGAAGTTAACAGGAAGTTTGGTAATAACTTTAAAGTATGTTTACTATTAATTTAAAGTTCCTTGAATAACATCTGGTTAAGATCGAGTCTTCATTGAAGTAAATGACTTGCTCATTATCGTGAAGTTTTTAACATGAAGTTTCGCAATTAATTTAAAGTACGTTTACTATTAATTTAAAGTTCCTTGAATAACATTTGGTTAAGATTAAGTCTTCATTGAATTAAACAACTTGCACTTTCAATAACATTTGATTAATATCAAGTCTTCATTTGCTATTAATTTAAAGTTTCTTGAATAACATTTGGTTAAACCAATTTAAGTTTCTTGAATTTAACGACTTGCAGCCTTGCACCATTTGAATTCAAGAATCAAGATCAAGTAGTCATTGGTT
The DNA here is from genome assembly GCA_023525715.1 of Cichorium intybus. Classification (NCBI taxonomy): domain Eukaryota; kingdom Viridiplantae; phylum Streptophyta; class Magnoliopsida; order Asterales; family Asteraceae; genus Cichorium; species Cichorium intybus. Next base: position 80,329,741 of record CM042017.1, read on the forward strand.
AAACTAATACACTTTGGTGAACAATTGAAATTGCAATGAAGATCGAAGAAAAATAATTATTTTATGGATAATAATTCTAATTGGGTTGATAAAGACTTTGATGAAACTCAAGTAATATTTCTTATTTTTATAATTGCTATGGAACTTCTTATGATATGATTTCTATGAAAATTATTACACTATGATTTTGTTTAAGTCTTGAATTTGATTGTTATGTGTAAAATTTTGCTTGTAGGGTAATGAAGATGAGTTTATTGATGATACACCACCAATAGTTAATAATATTAGTGATGAACTAGAAAAAGACGACATGCCAAAGCATAAGAAACGAAAAAAGAAAGAAAAGAAAGGTAAAGCTCCATGTTGGGTAGGGTTCTATGTATGGTGGATAGTAGAGGATGACGGTGTTGAAAGAAAGAATGGTAAATGTATTTTTTGTAAAAAAGTACTAAGATCTGATGTTAACCGAAATAGGACGATTACGTTAAAGAAACATTGGAAAAGATGTTGAAAAAACCAGATAACCAAAAAAATAAAAACCAAACAACATTGAATATAAAGAAGGAAACAATGGGGATACTAGTGTAGCAACTTGGAAACATGACGACATTAGGATCAAACAAGCATTACTAAACCTTTTTACAGCGGGCGAATTACCATTCAAGGACATTGAAAACGAGGCCATTATTGAATATACAAACGCGCTTTATGGTAGGGTTATCTTGCCATCTAGGCATAAGATTTCCCGTGACGTAGGAAAGTTTTACTTAGATGAGAGGAAAAATTGCTTCAATACTTGAGTAACCGAAACACCACCACACACTTGACAACCGACACTTGGAGAACCTCTTGTTAAAAAGTGAAATTACATGGTTGTCACAGCCCATTTTATAGATGAAATTTGGGTCATGCACAAAAGAGTCATAAATTTTTTTTACGGAGATAGATACATACAAAGGTGAGGAAATAGGCCAGGAATTACTAGCATGAATACAAACATAGGGTATGAAAAATGTGATGTCAATAACTATCGATAACGCCACGTCTAACGACAAGGCAATCAAATTTTTGGTTAAAAAGTTACCCAATACCATGACGGTGGAAAGCATTTCTACATAAGGTGCATGGCCCACATCTTAAACCTTATCGTCAAGGATGGGCTACGATACCAAAATTATCATGTGGAATGTGCAAAGAGTCGTGAAGTATATTAGAGGATACACACAAAGGATAAAGAGATTTAAACAAATTATGAAAGATCGTGGGTTACAAAAAAAAAAGATTTTATGTGGTGACACTCCTACCCGATTGACCTCTACATTCGAGTTATTGAAGTCCATGTACGAGCTACAAGAAGCTTTTTTCGAACTTGGCATCAAAGGTACTACTTTTTTATGTTCCAGCAATATCATGCATCTGTCCCATTTTTTAAAAATTCATATATTATTTGTTTGAAGTCGGATTGACTTGGTTTTCTTTCCAACATGTAACTTAGTGTTTGTAGTTATGCTTAAGCTATAAAAAAACGTACTTTGGTTACATATTGACCAACTTATAGCCCTCGGGAGTTAGCATATCATTGTTGACTTTTTTCTGTTCCAACAATATCATGCATTCTGTCCCGGTCTTATAAAAATTCATATCTCATTCGTTTGAAGTTGGATTGAGTTGGTTTTTTCGCCAGCGTGTAATTTATTGTTTTTAGTTTTGTTTAGACTTTAATAACGCGTATTTTAGTTACATATTGACCAAGCTCTAGGCCCCGAAAGTTAGCATATCATTGATGACCTTTTTTTGTTCCAGCAATATCATGCATTCGATCTCGGTCTTTTAAAAATTCATATCTCATTCGTTTGAAGTCAGATTGACTTGGTGTTTTCATCATGTAATTTAGTGTTGGTAGTTATCTTTGGACTATAAAAACGCGTATTTTGGTTACATATTAACTCTGTTACACGTCCCGACAGGGGTATCAATGCTCGTTTTTACGGTTTTAGCATCATGATGTGATCTCTGTTTTTTGTTTTACATATTGAATTTCAATTGTATTATTATTTTTGACAGAAAAATTATATGAAAAGGATCTAGGAAGGGTACTAGAGCGTTTGGACTTTGAGGCGATAAGTCATATGGTGGAGTTGCTTGAAAACTTTAACCGGATAACGTATCGGCTTCAACAAAAGCTTTAGTTCATCGTTTTATCCGGGAAGTCTTAGATGTGAGCTTGCATCTAATAAAATGGTCAACGAGAGCCAACTTTGCTCATATGGTAAAAGAAATGAGGGGAAAATATGACAAGTACCAGGGTGACTACGACAAGCAAAGTGATTTTGTATATTTTGCCATTTTGCTAGATCCTACCATGAAGTCGTCTTTATTGTTACATTCTTTTAAAAAAATGATCGAGAACAAGGATGAGTTGTTGACAAAGTCGGCCATAGATACTTGGAAAGATTTCTTAAGATGAGGATGGAGAAATTTCTTAAGACATACATGGAAAGATTCGACAATGGTGGATCTTCTTAACAACAAAGTTCTCAAAAAGTTGTTGATTGTGAAGATGATAACGATTTTTTTGGAAATTTTCTCGATACGGGAGGTGGCAACTCAGATTCATTGGACAATGAGTTTTGGAAGCTATTTGAAAGAGCCTCAAGTGAAGTACCAAAAATATTTTTATATCCTCGGTTGGTGGAAACTAAATCGGCAAACGACACATGACGGTTCCCGATAGTTGCTCGCATGGCGAAAGGTAATGACTTCTTTTTTGGATACTTTCATGTTTCTTTTAAATATTAACGTCGTCATATCATAAAATAACGTTTTTAATAACAGACATATTAGTTATGCAAATATCAACTATGGCATCCGAGTCCACGTTTAGCACTCGTCGTAGAGTTTTAACTGTCTATCGAGCTAACTTGTCGACGTTGATAGTTCAAGCTTTGTTGTGTACCTAAGATTGGGTTAGAAAGACTAGGATTTTTATAATAGACAACGTCAACGACATATTGAATGATGATGATGATGTAGCTTTTGGTATTTTTAATTTCAATTCTTGTTTTATTTTGATACGACAATGTTTTCATTTTGTGTTTTATACAGAGATTGAGGAAGCTATGAACAAATTAGATGACAAAGCTATCGGGAAGAGGCCATTGGAGAATTAGATAATTTGTTTTGATGAATTATTATTAAACTTTTTGGATTGGTTGATTTAAACAATTTGGATTAGGTAGTTAGTTTGTTGATTGAGTTTTTGTTGGATTTTTACAACTAATTTTTTGCGAGATTAAGTCATTAACATTTTTGGAATAGAACGTGTTTTTTTTTGTTATGTGTGGATGTGAGAAATATCAACGTATTACTGGTTAGTTGTTTATTATAATATCGTACTTTCAAAACCAATTCCATTCACAAAAAACCGGAGCACCAGCACCAGCACCAGCACCAGCACCAGCACCAGCACCAGCACCAGCACCAGCACCAGCACCAGCACCAGCACCAGCCGAAAGATAACTATTCATCGGAAATAAACGATTTGCCATAAATAAACTAATTGATGTCCAACCAAAAAAAAGAATCTATAGTTACAAATATTTATTCCTAAAACAATGACATGTTTTTATTTTTAAACTAAACGGAAACATATTATGAAATTTAGCTCAAAACATCAACATATTTTTTATTAAAAATTTACAACGTAATTTTCTTTTTAATCCATATTTGCAACGTTTTGTTGAGCAAATGTGGAGCCTGATCCGAATCGGAGCAGTCCAAGACAACCGAAAAGGTCTTGATTTCCGAAGCAACCAGAAACAGAGGCGAGACTAAGCCAATGTTGTTGAGGTTTTGCATCTCGGACGAGTCCTCATTCATTCGGTCAAGTGGGAGTTCTTCGCTCCGGTTAGACCAAACATAACGGATCAACAGTCGGAAGAAGTGTCAAAAGTCGGGTGCTTCTAAGCCAATATGACTGCAGTACTTCTTCAGGAAATCAACAAAAACGTTGAAACCAAAGACATGAGATCAGCAGGACCGAAGCAGCTTTTCTTCTTCTAGATCTGAAGTCATGTCCTTGGTTAAGGCATACGAAGGAGCCATACAAGATAGATAGCAAGAGTCAGTGGTGACCAAGGCTGGTTACCGGACCAAAGGATTGTGCCAAAGTGAGAACTAAGTCCGGACCAAGGAGTTGTGTCCAAGGAAGCCAATCATTAGTATCTTATGCGGACCGCAGTTCACAGCGACAGCTGTATTGGGCTATGGTTACAGTAGTGAACGCATTAGCAGTAGAAGAAGATGAGACAGCAGTATCCTCTGGCAGATGCGAAGTTCAGACAGAAGAGTTTTCTCTGAAGGAAGAGTTGGCCCTTCTACGAAGTGTAGTCTGATAGAAGTGTAGAAGCATATTCAGACAGTCACACAGTCTCGTCTGAAGTGAGGCTATAAAACCGAAAACCAATAGGGTGTCTTCTATCCCAGGGAAAACCTTGGTTAGACCCTGTATTGGTATTGTCACTTCAGTTGTCAAAAGTATCTTAGGAACATGCGAAGAACAGTTTGTGTGTTAGGGGGCAGCATGGGGAGAAAGGAATAGTCACTTCACAGCCTGTAAATGTTCAGGCCTAGTTAGTAATTTTCTTATTTCCCGCCAAGGACCTTGCATGTTCAGCTTTCCATATTTTGCTATTTATACATCTCGACCTCTACACAATGTAATATGTCAAAATATATCCAATGTTCTAGTTGTGAACATTGAGTAGTGTCGTCATAGAATCACTCTTGTAAAACATTGAAGATTATCAATGTAAATTTCTCTCGGTTCTCATAGTGGATGTAGATCCACTCATTGTCGGGTGAACAGCTTTATATCATTGTGTTTCTCAGTCGCAATTTTCGTGTTACTCACTGGTCTACATAGTTAAAGATCATTTTGCCGAAGTGCTTGGTTGTGTTTTTTGGTGCTTCTGCTGCCCAACACGTTTTTAATTTTATCTTAAAACAGTCTGCCAAAAAAAAAAAAACTAATCGTCGTTGGAAACTATAAGCCGCCACCGCAGGTACACCACCAGAAATGAACTATCTTCAATGTCACTTCATATGGGAACACCACTAGAAACTATTTGCAGCCAAATGAAACTAACTATCGCCCGAAAATCATACGCCAAAACAAACTTTTTCGTCACCGCCGCATAAGGCAGTTACGCACCTAGTGTGTGTGTATACATACATAAATACATACATACATACATACATACATACATACATACATATATATGTATGTATGTATGTATGTATGTATGTATGTATGTATGTATGTATGTATGTATGTGTGTGTAGGGTTAGGATATATTAAGAGTGGCAAATTATGTTTAACCCTATAATTCAATCATATCCATTAGATTTGAAATATGAATGGTTGAGATAATTCTTGTATATATCAATTAATGAAATTGGAAATTCATTCTTATTAAGGAAACGACTTCTTGAAGGGCAAAAACGTAAAATAGAATTGGAAATTGAAAATGCAAAAGCAAGATTTTCGTATACCCGCTTAAACCCTCCCACGATTTTCTACTCACGTAAGCTAAGAAAGCGGGATTGGACAAATCAAATTCATTCAAAGATTATATGATAAGATTATTCATCATCTACATCGGATTTCAATCTCATTAAATCGTTCATCCATTTGTCGTTTCATTCTTAATCGGCTAGGGTTTTGAAGAAAGTGGGAATCGATTCTGACGAGAATGATAAAAACAAAGCTCAAGCTCACGATTGCGAGAAAATTGGTAGCCCAAGTTCAAGAATACCGCTGGAATAGCCGTCAATTTAGAAGAAGATGATGATTGCGTATCACCTTCACCAGGTATGATAATACAACTTTCGAAGAATCACTACAAGATTCCTTTACGGTTTTTTAGTTGTAAATACAACAAAGAATTAGTTACTAAAATAAAAAAGCGTAAACCTTATGTTTTTAAACATATTCTCAGAAAACCCCAATTTCAGTAGAATCAGAAAATGTTTTGGATTTAGCTTCATTACTTGTTACAATGATCATATGAACAGCCCATCTTGATGAGTAAATTCAATTATGCGAAGAATGTGTTTTATTTAACTTTTTAATGTAGAATACATAGTGTGTAATGTTACAATAATGTAGAAAACTATAATGTTTTAAAATAATGTGTTTAGGTTTAATTTGTAAGAACAAAAATCATCATTTGGTCAAAAAAGATATGCAAATATAAAAGGTTTTGAAAGTATGTTGATATTTCTGAGTTAATGTAAATGTGTAAAACACATTCCTCTATGGTTATTTGTAATGTGGAATACATTGTGTGTACTGTTATGCGATACATCTTTCTCTGTAAAACAACCTAATTAGAACAAATTAATTCATTCTCAACAGAATATAAAACATAGACCGTATTTTTTGAAATGACATTTCTGCATCAAATTTAGGAAATACATATTCTGGATTGAATAGAAAGCATAGAATAAAATATGTAATCGATAGAATGGATATTCTGTCTATAAAAGGGTTTATACTTATTATTCTGGTCAGAATACATATATGCAAATGTCATAACACACCCAATTATTTAGAAAGTATGGTGGAGTTTGGTTTTTTAAATATCATTCCAGTCAGAATACAAAATATTATAATTGCCATTTAAGATCACAAAATAATGTTTTACTTTTACTTATCTATTAAAATTCATTTGTTTATTACATGCAGCTACTAAAATGCCTATTCAAAGCGTGGTGGAGAATAGTAGTGGACCAACATTAGAAAAAGGAAAGCAAAAGCCTTATCAACAGATTTTGTAAATATAGGTAGTCGTAGGGGTGTTCAAAAATATCCGTATCCGAATATCCGATCCGAAAATCCGAAAATCCGATGCTAAATTATCCGAAAAATCGGATATCCGAATTTTCGGATATCCGGAATTCGGATATCCGAATTTTCGGATTCGGATTCGGATAGTGATTTTACAAAATTTCGGATATTTCGGATATCCGATATCCGAATTCGAAAAAATATATTTTCTTTTTTTATATATATTACTATGTTTCGTCGATTAATCTCATACTTTTTTTCTTTCGTTTGGTTTTGAATACCACAATGTAATATCGAATATGTTTATTTTAATATATTTATTGGATAAATGAAATTTTTAGGCTAATTTAATTAAATTTGATTTTTTTTTATTAAAATCGGATATCCGAATTGATATCCGAATTTGAACACCCCTAGGTAGTCGAAGCACGACCAAAGGAAAAAAAAACAAAAAGTATTGAAACAAGTATGCAAAATAAAGAAATAAGATCAAAATGAAAGTTTGAAAAAGCGCCATCATATTTGAAGTTAAAGGGGAAAATGAGTGAAATAGCATAGACAACCGACTACAACATGCACAAAGATAAACTCACTACTAAATCACACGATTTTTCAAAGCTGGATTTCAGTAAAAAAAAAAAAAGAAGAATTGTTTGACGAAGCAAGTCAGAAAAAATGGACAGAAGAAGAGACCAGGAAATTGAAATTGCTGATGTTTTTTAAATTTGACTTTTGGTTAATGTTTTTTGGTACTTGGGATTTAAACAATTGTTTCCTTTAATATTTATCAACAGTCTCTTCCATTTTGATTACATAAACTACTATATTGTACCTTATTTTTGTATGCTGCATTTTTGATTATATTTAATTACATAAACTATGATGTTACAACTCAATTTTGTATGCTGAATTTGTGGTTCTTGACATAAGTATATTCAAAAACGAAATAATGCAAAAAGCATTCGTAACAAAATAGAACTGGGTTATAGAACTTGACCTAAGTCTAAATCGTGGATCATTTGAGGTTTTGGATTTGTATTTTGGAATGGGAATGTTGAAATGTTATTTACTGATATATTGAATTTTATCAAAGTTTGCATGATTCGTATTTTTATGTTATAGCAAACTTTGGTACTGAATTATCCAGACAACTGATTTCAAAACTTCAATACATGATATGAAGCTAATCACTGCTATTCTATACTTACCGGTAACCATGAATAAATGGAATGCAGATTCATAATTTCAAATAAATTCTAAAAAATTAACCTTAAGTGCCTATACAAATATTATATTTCTTTTTAGTTTTGTAAATGGATTTTGATTACAAATTAATGTTTCTATACGCCTTCTGTTCTTTCATCCAAAAACGTTGCATGAATCTCAAATAAGAACAAAACTTGCAAAAACCTGTTGTACTCAGGACCAAAAATGTTTATTTATTCTTGTTATTATAAGCAGAATTTAGTGTAAGTTGCATCTGTGTCTAAAGCTTTGCTTTTGGCTGTTGGAATTGGAATATTTGAGGGTTTGGAATTGTACTACATCATTATAGTTCCATATTTTTTTCTTATTAATGCATTGTAGTTTGGAATTTTTAATTAGTTGCAACATTATACTTTTAAATAATAAAGAAATGGAAGTAAGAGGTGATAATAAGACACTCAATGAAAGTGCAGTGCTATTTCTTAAATCAGAATCATTCTCAAAAGAATGAAAACCATTCTTACCAACAGAATGTGATATTCCTTATATCAGAATCATTCTCAAAAGAATAAAAACCATTCTTACAAACAGAATCTGATAGTCCTTATATCAAAATCATTCTCAAAAGAATGAAAACTATTCTTAACATGCTTTAGTCATTAAAAGGAAACAATTCTTAAAAGAATGCTATAAAGTTTCAACTTTAGAAATTAACAGGTTAAGCCATAACTAAGTTGTTAACAATTATATGCATTAAAGTTGTAACACATATTGTAACCTAAAATTAATATTAAATCATTAATAACTAAAGAAAATCAATGTTATACAACTAATAAGACAAAAAAAACATCTAAATTTGAAAACATACTATGTGCATAAAAAAACAATATTCCCAATCATACATTCTTTCTAAGAGGACAATTCCTCTTGTCATGATGTACAAACTCTTTACACATTTGACACTGTCTCTTTGGCTTCTCAGATTCAATTGGAATCATTTCCTTTTTGCTTTTTATTCTCTTTCCCCTAGTACCACAAACTTTAGTCCTTATGTTAGCCGGATTTTGAATTTCAATTGTATTTGGAATGATAACACTTAAATCTTTTTCATAATTGGATTTCTTGTTTACAGATTCAATAGGATCACTACCAACACCAAACTTTGCTTTAAATTTTGTAATCTCTTCAAGATACTCTTCAAGCTTAACATTGTCATGACTTAAACCAGCAACACATTGATCAACGGTCATGTATATGTTGATGGCAGTTTTGTCCACATTTACACCAGCTTCCACATATCCACAATATCTTCAACACCTTCACGATGTAGGTTGTACTAACATTTGTCATCAATCATCAGCAAATCATTGTTCTAATATCCACAAAACGTGATACTTCCAATTCCGGTGGGTTGAACCTACATATATCAAATTATTACTTAAAATTTAAAATACTCTTTCATTACAAATCTTAATATGTGTGGCTGCATAACCTTAAAACTACATTACATTTAGAATGAAAACTTATAACAATAGATACCCCAATCAATAATAAAAAACAAAAAAGATTTCTATAGACCTGGATCTGATCAGTTTGATAATCAACATCTTTTAAAGGTAATTCCTCATGATTTATTTGATGATATGTATCATCAGATGTTCTTTCAGAGTAATCAACAACTTTCTTTCCCTTGTCCTTGACAATGTCATTTTGTATATGATCAGAGCTTATATAAGAATCTTCCATGGTGATTTCCTAAAAATTAATTTCAATATAAACTGTATTATCAATATGAATTACATATATAATCAAATGTTCATTCTTGAATTTGAACATAATATATGTATAACACAGAAATTCGAACCTGCTATTATCATAATAAAATCCTTTGATAACAAATTAATTCTATTGTAAAATACTAATATCAGTACGTACTTAATCTGTAACGCCCCAATTTCAAAAATTAAAAAAATAATTTATTACCAAGATTCCAATAAAACATTTATTCCAAAACATAAAACTGTTCAACATGAAACTTAAATTAACAGCGGAAACATTTAAAAATACTATTATAGTTCATTGATATCAATCTCTTGAATGCGACGCGCTGCCGTCAAGCCTTGCCCTTCCCTTTGTCAATTGAATTACCTGAAATATTATAAAAACAACGGGTAAGCTTAAAGCTTAGTGAGTCCCCAAATTACCATACATGCCCACACATTAAACAACCCGTCCTCGAGAACGACCCGACCCTACCCGCCATACAACAGCTACGGGCATCCATCATACAACAGCTATGGACACGGGAAGGTTCTACCCATCATACAACAGCTATGGGTTCCCGGTTATGGCCCAGCCCATCATACAACAGCTATGGGACAAGGCAATAGTCCAACTCGTCATACAACAGCTACGAGGGGACACGCATCAGTACTGAGCCCAACAACAAATAACCACAGATTTAGAGCAAATCATATAACTGTAAACAACACACAAGATGCCTAACATGCAACATCATATAGTAAGGTGAGGATACTCACCTGATTCGAAACCGCACAGATATTCTCTAATATCCCCACTTAGCTCGTCCACACACCTAAATCCCACACACATACAACATATCAATTACTGACTAGGCTTTTACAGACCTGTCTAAAGGTTTGACTCACTATTTGCCATCAAACCGTGGTCAAAACTAAATTCCTGGATAAACAGTCGCTCGCCGCGGCGTAGCTCCTCGCCCTACGCGCCGCGGCTACCATTGCACAATTACGGGATTTCAGCCGAGTCCGCGCCGCTGACATAGCCAGTCCGCGTCGCGGCTCGTAACATTCCAAAATGTTTTTCAGCGATTAACAGTACATCAATCGGCTAGGGTTCCTTTCTACACCCTTCCTGGGATCAGAAACTACCCTAAGGTCACTTCCTTATGGACATGCAAGTCCATGCATGTCCTTGGTTCAAACCCTAAGGGCTACAAATCGTCTAAAGCTACAAACCAACTGGTAACACCATATGACGGGATAAAAAGGAAAGTCAGAAGAGTAAATCTTCTTACCTTACTCCTGAAGGACGGAGTGATGCCCACGACCCGTCCTAAACCTTCTCCCGCGTTGGATCTCCTTCTTCTAATCTCCCAAAACCTTCAAAGCCTCGAGACCAAAGACTATCTGCCGAAACCAGACGCCTCTACTCTAGAAACTTCCCAAAAACACAAACCCTAGGGCTGGGTCCCTTTATATAGGCGTTTAAATCCGAATTAGGGTTTTTCACTTTAGAGACGCACCGCGTCGCGGGTTCTTTAGAACCGCGCCGCGCGTACAAATCCTACGTGATTCTAGATTTTTCCTAAAGCCGCGCCGCGGATTCCTTCGGGCCGCAAATCGGCGGAACGGGTCTTACAATTCTCCCCCACTTAACTGGATTTCGTCCCCGAAATCCGTGCCGGTAAATAATTATGGATAATGCCTCCGCATTTCCTCCTCCGGTTCCCAAGTCCATTCGGACCCTTTTCGATGCTGCCACTGAACCTTCACTAATCCTATTGATTTATTCTGTAAAGTCTTTATATTCTTTTCAATGATGGCAATTGGTCGCTCCACATAATTTAGACGTTCATCTAATTGAATATCCTCCAAAGGTACTATTGTGGATTCCTCAGTCACGCACTTTCTGAGCTGCGAAACGTGAAATGTGTCGTGAGTCTGACTAAGCTGTTCGGGCAGCTCCAACCGGTAAGCTACCTCACCTACACGGGCGACAATTCGATATGGTCCAATGTACCTAGGGCCAAGCTTTCCTCGCTTCCTAAAACGAATAACTCCCTTCCAAGGTGACACCTTTAGAAGAACATAATCCCCAACTTGAAACTCGAGATCGGACCGTCGCCTATCCGCATAACTTTTCTGTCGGCTTTGAGCGGTTAACAATCTCTCCCGAACCTTCTGAATTAACTCAGTTGTCTAGAGCACCACCTCTGTACTACCCAATACTTGCTGGCCAACCTCGCCCCAGCAAATAGGTGTCCGACATTTTCTTCCATACAACATTTCAAATGGAGCTCTGCCAATGCTCGCGTGATAACTGTTATTGTAAGAAAACTCAGCTAAAGGGAGATGGGAATCCCAACTCCCGCCAAAATCGATGACACGTGCCCTAAGCATATCCTCCAGTGTTTGAATCGTCCTTTCACTCTGCCCATCCGTCTGAGGATGATATGTTGTGCTGAAATGAAGGCGAGTGCCTAATTCCTCATGAAACTTCTTCCAAAACCTAGACATAAACCGGACATCCCGGTCGGATATCACCGAGACCGGTATACCATGCCGAGAGATAATCTCATCTATGAAGACCTTAGCCAATTCCTTTGCAAAGTAAGTCTCTTGGATGGGGAGGAAATGAGCACTTTTAGTCAACCTATCCACGATAACCCAAATAGTGTCCATATGTCGAGGGGTTCTTGGCAACTTCGTGATGAAATCCATTGTGATATGCTCCCATTTCCATTCTGGGATCTCAAGAGGCTGCAACTTACCATGAGGCCGTTGGTGCTCGGCCTTGACCTTACGACAGGTCATGCATCTTTCGACAAACCAAGCTACTTCCCTCTTCATGCCTGGCCACCAATAATATTCGCGCAGATCCCTATACATTTTAGTTGCTCCAGGGTGGATAGAGAACCTGGATTTATGTGCCTCCTCCAATAGGGTTTGACGAACCCCGCCCAGCTTCGGTACCCAAATTCTCTCATGGCAAGTTAACAAATTCCTACTATCTTTGACCATAGCTGCCAACTGACCCACAATCCTCTCACTTTTCTGATTCTCGCTCTTGCTTGCTTCCACCTGGGCTTTCCTAATCAGCTCAAGCAGCGGTGTCACAATTGTCATCCTTAGACAAACGCCCCGAAGGGGTGCACTCGAAGCCTTACGACTTAACGCATCTGCTACCACATTGGCCTTTCCAGGGTGGTAGTGTATCTCAGAATCATAGTCTTTTAATACATCCAACCATCTTCTCTGTCTCATATTGAGGTTTGCCTGATCCATCAGGTACTTCAAACTCTTGTGGTCTGTGAAAATGGTGCACTTCACTCCATACAAATAGTGTCTCCAAATCTTGAGAGCGAAGACCACCGCTCCCAATTCCAAATCATGAGTAGGGTAGTTAGTTTCATGGGGCTTCAACTGTCGCGAGGCGTAAGCAATCACCCTGCCTTGTTGCATCAAGACTGCCCCCAATCCCGAGATTGATGCATCGCAATAAACTACCATATCCTCCATTCCCTCAGGCAAAGTCAAAACCGGAGCTTCACACAATTTCCGCCGCAAAGTCTCAAAAGCTTGCTGCTGCTCCTCACCCCACCGAAAAGCAGCATTTTTCTTAGTTAGCCGGGTCAAAGGTACTGCAACCTTTGAGAAGTCTTGGATGAAACGACGATAATAACCAGCCAGACCCAAGAAACTTCTAATCTCCGAGGGAGTCTTCGGAACCTCCCACCGCATCACGGCCTCCACCTTAGCCGGGTCTACCATGATTCCTTGCTCATTTACAATGTGACCCAAAAACTGAACCTCTCGTAGCCAAAAGTCACACTTGGATAATTTTGCATAAAGCTTCTCCTTCCTTAAGGTCTCTAATACTTCCTTTAAGTGTTGTTCATGTTGTTCACTGCTCCGAGAGTAGACTAAGATGTCGTCAATGAAAACTATAACCGACCGATCCAACATCGGTCGACACACCCGATTCATTAAGTCCATAAAAGCTCCAGGGGCATTGGTCAGTCCAAACGGCATCACTACAAACTCGAAGTGGCCGTACCTCGGCCGAAAAGTCGTTTTCGGGATGTCTTCCTCCCGTACCCGCATTTGATGGTAACCTGACCGCAAATCAATTTTTGAAAACCACGAAGCGCCCTGCAGTTGGTCGAATAAGTCGTCGATGCGAGGCAATGGATATCGATTCTTCACCGTAAGCTTATTCAACTCACGATAATCTATGCACATCCTGTTGGAACCATCCTTCTTCTTAACAAACAAAATAGGCGCTCCCCACGGTGAGCAACTGGGTCGAATAAATCCCTTATCCAGTAACTCCCGAAGTTGAATAGACAACTCCAGCATCTCTGGAGGCGCAAGACGATACGGTGCTTTAGCTATTGGAGCCGCACCGGGAGTTAAGTCGATCTTAAATTCCACCTGTCTCTCTGGCGGCACGCCAGGCAGGTCCTCGGGAAAAACATCAGGAAAATCCCAAACCACTGGTATATCACCTGCTTTCTGCTGTGGCTTCCTTTCTCGTGTGTCTACAACATAAGCCACAAATCCCGAACCTCCATGCTGAAAATGTCTGCGTGCCCTAGCAGCTGAACAGAAAACTGCACCTCCATTCTTTCTCTCGCCCTGCACAACCAGCTCTCCCCCACTTGGGGTTTGAATCCACACTCGCTTGTTCTTACAATTGATCCATGATTCATGCTGACCCATCCAATGCATACCGATGATGACTCGGGAGTCACTCAACGGTATAGGGATGAGATCGATCGGAAACTTTATTCCTTGAATCACTACTTCGCATCCCCGATAAACACTAGTCGCTTGCACGGTTTTATCATCTGCAATTTCCACTTCTAACGGCTGATGAAGAGTTCCTAAAGCAATACCGAAACTCTTTCCCAACGCGGCAGACACAAAAGAATGACTAGCACCCGAATCAAATAGTGCAAAGGTAGGCGTAGAGTTGACTAAGAATGTTCCTAATCAAAGCATAATAGACATATTAATTACACACACCACAAACACGAGGCAAGTAAAGAAAGAGTACCTGTGACGACGTCGGGCGCATCCTGTGCCTCCTCGGCGGTCATGACGAATGCTCGACCCTTGGTCTTAGGGGCTTCCCCTTTCCCCTGCCTACCATCGGTAATCCGGAGTGTAGTGGGTGTCGGATTCTGAACCACTCCCTGAGTAAGACGGGGACATTGGGTCTTGAAGTGGCCTACCTGATTACAATTAAAACAAATCTTGACCTCTTGCCGACAATCTTTAGCATAGTGGCCCTCCTTTCCACACTTATGGCATATTAACACCCAGAAACGCCCCTCATGATTCCTTCCACATTTACCACACTTACCCTGGCTCCTTTGCCCTTTCTTTCCCTGATCTGCCCCTCGAAATGTCTTCGACACCTGCTGAGTCTGAGTAGGCGTCGGACGCTTCTGCTTTTGTTGGGTTTCCAGTTCCAAATCTCGGGCCCGAGCTGCCGCTATCATATCAGTAAGAGTTTGGTGCCTAGCAGCAGACACAAATTCCCGAATGTCTGTGCGAAGCATTGCCAAGTATCGTGTCATCCTTATGCGCTCGGTTGCCGCAAACTCTGGACAGAAGAGTGCCCGTTCATTAAACTTCTTGGTGATTTCCGTCACCGTCTCAGTAGTCTGGGTCAGATTTAGGTATTCCTGCGCCAAGCGTTCCATTTCCACCTGTGGAACACACTCTAATTTGAACTGTTCCTTAAACTGCGGCCATGTAATGGCATCCAACTGAGCAGGAGTGAGATCTTTCGTTCGTATCTCCCACCAATCTTTCGCACCCTCTCTTAAAAGATTCGCCGCAAACGTTACCTTGGAGTTCTCATGACAGGAACATGTCCGGAAAGCACCCTCCACTGCGGAAATCCACCGCATGCTAACAATCAGATCCCTGCCCCCATCGAACATCGGAGGCGAACAAGCCGAAAAGTCCTTATAACTTGCATCCCTAGCACGTGATGTGCCCTGAGTAGCCAGTCGTTCCTCGAGCATTGCCCATAGCTCAGCCTTAATCGTACCAAAGAACTGAGGTATCGCAGCCAACACTTCTCGCGAAACCTCCTCCGCTATCAGGTTACGGAGATTCTCATCAGTCGGTCCTCCCCCACTTGAGGCACCCGCATCCGGTCCACCGTTACTTCGAGTGACTGCCATTCTGGAATGCGCAACATTTCTAATATCAATACTTGGGTTACTCTTATCTATCCAACTACTTGACTTTTTAGGACTTTGTTTGACTACTCTTGACTCAAGCGTGAATCCTGTGCTTTCGGTAATACTGGCCTGGTACTACCTTCCACACCTATTCGCCTTTGTTCCAAGTTCGTCAACCATTCTCCTAAAACGTCACACGCACTAAACCATTTCCTTTGACTTATATGGTCATGCACCGTGGTGCCTAATCTTTTGATCTAACTCTCCATTTCACACGTGCCTAAGAGAACTATTGCTAATGTCGTCGAGTCACCTCACGGACGCACAGTCGTACACAATCAGGAATAAGATAGACGTTTGAATAACTGATCTACCCTAAAGTCACAACCAAACAAGGAACAGCCAGTAAGGCCAGACCAAGAATTCTTAGGCTATCTTACCCTAATTGCATGTAACCTACCAGCATTCACTAAGCAACCTAACGACAGTAGCATCAAATTCCAAAGCAGCACATATGGTATAAAAACAGTCTACAGAGTATATTATCCAGGCAGCTTTACATCCTAGCACAATATATTTTATCACATAACACAAACTTGGCATGGGTAATTGGGAATCACAAAACTTACTTGAGCTAGGCTGACGGTTCGCATCGCATCTTCTTTTACTTTAATTTAACCTTCCAAAAACATTTTCTTAACAAAATCGGTCAGTCCTAAGTTTGAGTTTGGATTCCCAATACAGTTCATCCAAATCCCTCAAACCAAGGCTCTGATACCAATTTGTAACGCCCCAATTTCAAAAATTTAAAAAAATAATTTATTACCAAGATTCCAATAAAACTTTTATTTCAAAACATAAAACTGTTCAACATGAAACTTAAATTAACAGCGGAAACATTTAAAAATACTATTATAGTTCATTGATATCAATCTCTTGAATGTGACGCACTGCCGTCAAGCCTTGCCCTTCTCTTTGTCAATTGAATTACCTGAAATATTATAAAAACAACGGGTAAGCTTAAAGCTTAGTGAGTCCCCAAATTACCATACATGCCCACACATTAAACAACCCGTCCTCGAGAACGACCCGACCCTACCCGCCATACAACAGCTACGGGCATCCATCATACAACAGCTATGGACACGGGAAGGTTCTACCCATCATACAACAGCTATGGGTTCCCGGTTATGGCCCAGCCCATCATACAACAGCTATGGGACAAGGAAATACTCCAACTCGTCATACAACAGCTACGAGGGGACACGCATCAGTACTGAGCCCAACAACAAATAACCACAGATATAGAGCAAATCATATAACTGTAAACAACACACAAGATGCCTAACATGCAACATCATATAGTAAGGTGAGGATACTCACCTGATTCGAAACCGCACAAATATTCTCTAATATCCCCACTTAGCTCGTCCACACACCTAAATCCCACACACATACAACATATCAATTACTGACTAGGCTCTTACAGACCTGTCTAAAGGTTAGACTCACTATTTGCCATCAAACCGTGGTCAAAACTAAATTCCTGGACAAACAGTCGCTCGCCGCGGCATGGCTCCTCGCCCTACGTGCCGCGGCTACCATTGCACAATTACGGGATTTCAGCCGAGTCCGTGCCGCTGACATAGCCAGTCCGCGTCACGGCTCGTAACATTCCAAAATGTTTTTCAGCGATTAACAGTACATCAATCGGCTAGGGTTCCTTTCTACACCCTTCCTGGGATCAGAAACTACCCTAAGGTCACTTCCTTATGGACATGCAAGTCCATGCATGTCCTTGGTTCAAACCCTAAGGGCTACAAATCGTCTAAAGCTACAAACCAACTGGTAACACCATATGACGGGATAAAAAGGAAAGTCAGAAGAGTAAATCTTCTTACCTTACTCCTGAAGGACGGAGTGATGCCCACGACCCGTCCTAAACCTTCTCCCGCGTTGGATCTCCTTCTTCTAATCTCCCAAAACCTTCAAAGCCTCGAGATCAAAGACTATCTGCCGAAACCAGACGCCTCTACTCTAGAAACTTCCCAAAAACACGAACCCTAGGGCTGGGTCCCTTTATATGGGCGTTTAAATCCGAATTAGGGTTTTTCACTTTAGAGGCGCACCGCGTCGCGGGTTCTTTAGAACCGCGCCGCGCGTACAAATGCTACGCGATTCTAGATTTTTCCTAAAGCCGCGCCGCGGATTCCTTCGGGCCGCGACTCGGCGGAACGGGTCTTACATAATCTTCTTTAAATTATTTGGCTAATATCGTACCGGATTATCGGTTGATTTCCAAATTCAGTAAACCAAAATATAATTTCTTAATTACACATAATGCTACAATGGGTTCTGAATATGGAAATCAGTTTCTTTTTTCACCAATTACATATATTCAATACTCGTGTTTCAATGTTGGACCAAATTACTGATGTAGAAATCGATAACATCTCCAATTCTTCACGTGATTGCAATCCTTAATTTTTGCTATTGTTGTTGACTACATAATTCAATCCTATATTTCTGCTAACATTATCAACAATTACAATATAATATACGATTCATTTGAAAAAATATTTGCTATTGACAACTTTGCCCTTATCAGTTACGGGAATTGATTGGACCAAATTAAGTATCAAGGATACACAATAATTTCTAATATATATTTGATCCAAATCATATATATATATATATATATATATATATATATATATATATATATATATATATATATATATATATATATATATATATATATATATATATATATATATATAGGGCTAGGTTATATTAAGATCCACAATTATTGTGTGGACGTAAGACCCAATTAGAAGCGTAGAATCATAATCATCAATGGTTGTAATTAATAACAGAATATTAATTATTTTTAATTAAAAGAAATATCAACTTTCTAATTATATCATTCTAAAGAGTAATATGGACTTTTTATGCTTTTTCAATTATGGAATGTGAGAGTTTCATGGGATTAATTTCAAATTTTAATTAAATTTCAAATTCAAATTTAAATTTATTTTCAAATTCAAAATTCAGTTTTGTTACAATTCTAACAAAGACGTAAAATTAATTTTGATTCTTATCCTGAGTTCTTAATATGTTCCATTCTATTAGAATGAATTAGAAAATCATACATCAGAAACTAGTATTCTTATAGAATGCTAGTGTATATTTTCAAAGTAAGTTAACCATTATGGTAGAATGAGTTACAAAATCATACTTATATGAATTAAAAAGTCATAAAAATCAGATAAATATGAAAGTAAGATAAACTTTCTATTAGAATGAATTACACAATCATACAAAATCAGAAAAATATGAAAGTAAGATAAACATTCTGTTAGAATGAAGTACATAGTATACAAAACAGAATGTCATTCTGCCAGAATAATTGCATTGAAATTCATCAAGTTGAGAATGACATTCTGCCAGAATAATTGCACTGAATTCATCAAAATCTGCCCTGCAACATCAGAATTATTCTCTAGTTGTAATTCATCAAGTTGAGAATGACTGACTTCAAATCACAATAAAAACTTCTCCTCTATTTCTTGTATGTTTTCTAATTACACAAAGATATACCCAGAATCTGTAAAAATCTCGACCTATCTCTGCGTGTTTCCAGCCCAAAAATCTACAAAAATCTTGACAGATTACAAATGTCATTCTTGACAGAATACAATTCATTCTGACAGAATAAATTTCTAACATAATACAAATTGAAGAAAAGATCTACAGAGACTCGATTCATGGAAGTGGAGTCATGATTAAGTTTTTCTGTTGGAACACTTAGAAGGCCTTGAAACTTCATGTACAAAGGCTGCGTCTTGATCAAAAATACCCCTGGTGGCTTTGATTGGTGATACCTTTTAGGCAAACAACACTTACAACAAGCACAAAACATTTTATGAGGCATCTAACCAACGACAACATTGACTTACTGGAACTGATTCAGGCTTGCAAACAATAAATAGATCTTCACCTTTATGTAGAAGCTTAACATCCAATGCCATCTGGGGGTTCATGCCTACATCCATCCATATAAAAATAAGAACTTGATTTCATAGTGGTACAGCCAAACAGGAAAGTAAAACTAACATCATGGTTTGGTTTAAGAATAGCTTATAGAATAATACATCTAGTAGAACACACCTGTGTAGGAAGTAACCAATCTTTTGTGATGATTGAACTCTGTAAAAAATATAGACACTAGTTTGTTGTTGATTTCCTTCAGCTTGTAAAAACTACACATGTCATTCGCAAGTTACCTCTGATCAAGGCTAAAATATACCCGGAGGATGTTCACAAACAAGCTATCCCGTCTACCTGTATGTGACAAGACTTCACAACAGCAACCTACAAGGAAAACCAGAGCTTTTGCAAAATCATTGCTTTTTTGTATCCTTTCTGCACATATTGATTAAACAAACCAATTAGAACCCCTTTTAGATATACGAAGAACGAAATTTTATAGCACTAGAAGCCCTTGCAGTAAAAAGGATGTAATCAATTCATTGAGGCAATTTAACAAACACCTGGTTGGCGTCTCTTTAATTGAACGATTCCATCTCTTTGTTGGTCTAATTGCATCTCTTTGTATCCTTCCCATTGCAGGTTTAGTGTGTCGATGATGGAGGTAGATGGAGGACAGAGAATTTGAGCAACCTTTATACGAGATGTTGGTGAGAAGGCGACTTACGAGCTCGATTCCTACAGTCGATATTTTTTTAGCATCAAACACTTCGTGAGTCTTGGCTACTGAGCCAATGTTTATACCTCTGCATCTTGATGTTCAGATACTTTCAAGCTAATCGATTTTGAATGACGAATTGGGAATGGTGGACAGTGGCTGCTTGGTGGAGAACGATATCATGATCAGGGGTGAATGATTGAGTCAATTACGGTTCTAATATAGAGGAAGGAGTTAGTTGCCACAATTGTAGGAATTAATACCTTAATTATTGGTCAAATCTTCCATAATTGTAGGTTTAATTATATATTTAATTAATTCATTTATAAATTAAATTACTAAAGTACCCTTAGCTGATTTTCTGATATGATTGGGTCCTACGTCCATACAATAATTACAGTTTTTAATATATCCTAACTCTATATATATATATATATATATATATATATATATATATATATATATATATATATATATATATATATATATATATATATATATATATATATATATATATATATATATATATATATATATATATATATATATAAGATTAAACAACTGTTTTACTTGTGGGAGGGACGACCGTATATTAAACAAATTTGATAGAAGATTAAACAACTGTTTTACATGTGGGAGGGACGATCGTATATGTAAACAAATATGATAGAGTTCACCACCCTTATCCTTTTCCATATTACTTGAGGAGTTTTTTAAACATTTAAAGTGTTTAACATTTAGCAATACATTTGTAGACTGTCTAGTTAATTAAATATAATAAGGAAACCATACAATTATGCTAAATTCTTATTCAAATAAAAAGAACAACAAATAAACGATATTCAGGGTGGATTACATGACCATGAGCAGAATATGAAAATGAGATCTTCATCTTCGTCATTCGAGCCATTATTAAGCGAAATGATATCTTTTTTAGCTAGATCTTGAAATGCAAAAGAGCAGAAGTGTTGTCAAGTCCTTTTTGGTGGAAGTAATCTATATATTCTTTTCCTGTTGTGCCTCTATACTTTGCTGGGTTATCTTCAGAAAGCAATTCCTTGATTGGTTCCAAAACCCTTGAGGTATCAAACAGGTTTGTCGTAAAGAATGATGCCACAGATATCCTTGGACCAACCTTGTTTGCCACCACTTTGTGTCGGGAACTCACACACTTGTCATTTGTAACTAGCTAAATATTCAATGGGTTACTATGTATTAGTATACTACAGTTTAGCTTTAAAGGCCAAGAAAATATATATTAAAGAAAGAGAGTAAAAGAGAAATGCCTGTAAAAGATCACCAACATTTACTATAAGCGCTCCCAGTATAGAAGGTACATCGGTCCATTGATTCTCATAAAAGACCTTCAGGCCATCATTATGATCTTGCTGAAGAATTGTGATAATACCCCCATCAGTGTGATCAAGGGTGCCTATCGTTAGCTCAGGCTGCGGGCAAGGAGGATAGTAATGGCCGGTAACAGAAAGCCCTCCGGCACACCCTAAATCCAAAAGGTGATTCTGGTCGAGCCCTAAAGCCTCAGACATCAACTTAAGTATACAAGTTCCCAGTTTCATTATCTGGTTCGAGTACTCCAATAAAATATCTCTGCAAAGATGTCACAATCACAAAAAAAGTTCAGACAGTGGACTCAATGTTTAACGTTCTTTTATATATATATATATATATATATATATATATATATATATATATATATATATATATATATATATATATATATATATATATATATATATATATATATATATATATATATACTAGGCGAATGTCTGCGCAACGCGCAGAATAAAATTTTGTACTGAAAATTTTCAAAAAAAATGTTGCCAATAAATATGTTATTGATAACTTATAGTATAATTCTTATATTAGGCTTTTATATAAAATTATAATTATTTTGAACGTATTATAATCATATAATTCAATAGCTTCTATTCGCGACTTTGCGTTTGAATAAAACTAAATATAGTTCTCGATTTATTGTTGTTTTCAGCGTTATGATTAATTAATCTAGAAATCACTTATTTTATCCTTTTCTCATTTCGATCGTATGATAATTATTCAAAATATCAATCATTGCATATAAGATAATGTAACATAAATCACAATTTTAGAATTTTAGAATCACTTAATTAGAAAACTTTCTTTTTATTATAAAATTAAGTTTTTCAAAACCTTTTAGTTAATTCTATATGACGATTTAGGTTTTATATTTAAAGCATTTGACATTTTAACTATTTTTAAGAAGCCTATTTTTAAATTTACTTGATATTTTATTTATAGTTGGTATTTAACATTATATTTAAATTAACAATTTAAGTATGTTTTATTGATAATTTAAAAACTCTACCATTAATATAATAATTTAAATGTAATGACATATTAAATATATTATGTTGGATGTTGAAAAGTTAGGGGTTTCAAATCAATGTAGTGGAATATATATATATATATATATATATATATATATATATATATATATATATATATATATATATATATATATATATATGTATGTATGTATGTATGTATGTATGTATGTATGTATGTATGTATGTATGTATGTATGTATGTATGTATGTATGTATGTATATATATATATATATATATATATATATATATATATATATATATATACAAGTTCAAATGAGACGGTGGAAATTTTGTGAGACGGGGAGTCGCAATCCTAGCTACTTATTTTGGAGATCAAAAAATAAAAAATAATTAAAATAGGCAAAAATAATGAGTGATTTAAAACAAATTCTATTAATTTTCGCTACTTTTTGTATCCAAACAAATTTTAAAAATAAAAATAAAAAACCTTGAAAAATCAAAAATATCCATTGGAATGTTACACATTTTAATAGATTATTATTTTATAATAGAATATTACACTATATAAGTGTAATATTCTAATATAATGTCACAAAAGCGCAAGTATTGTGTGAATGTAGGACTAATTTTGGGCCATTAGATCAAAAAAATAGAGGGTTATGATCAACAATGGCATGATGATAATTAAAAGGAAAAAAAAATAATTACTTTCTAAATTAAAACGGCCAGAAGGGTAAATCAGACTTTTTGGTTTTAATTAAATGACGTATTTTAAGGATGTTGCGTGTTTTACGGATGTCAGTTACGTAACATTACATCCACATACTACCGTTCTCAAAAGAATACACTCACATTCTCAAAGAATGCTAAGTTACGTATCATTACTGTAACGCCAAAACTTATTTTATTATGTAATTATAATAAAATGGGCAAAATGGTCATTTTACCTCAAAAGGGTAATTTGGTCTTTTGGCCAGAAAATGACTTGTATTGTAATAATATTTTGAGTCTTGGACTTAAAATGTTATAAAAATCTGATTTGGTCATAAATTGTGCAAATTGTGGCAAAAGTTTGAGAAATACAACTTCAAGGACCAAAGTGTAATTTCTGGAAGTATATAAGAAAGACTTGTGTGCAGATTTTGGGAGTTACGGGACTGAAATCCTTGAACGATTTCTGCAAAAATTGTGAAGAGTTCTTGAAGATTTGGAGCTTGCAACTTGATTTTGGCTTCAAAGGGTATAATTGGAAACTTTGGAGGTAAGTTTCTTCATGTTCTTGATTGTTAATCTTGATGAGTTGTGTAGGACTCAAAAACTGCAATTGCAGCCATGATCATGTGGTTAAGATTGATGAAATACTTCCATTAAGTCATGCTAGTAAGAGCTTAACTCAATAAAATGGAAGTAGGTTGTTATAAATGATAAAATTGAAGATTTGGAGTTGTTAAAACTAAGAACCCTAATTCTTAATATGGATGATTGAGTTTGTTTTGATGGTTAAAAACCTTGTAAAAATGTAAGGTTTTAGCCTAGGAACAAACCCCAAGTGATTAAGAGCAGAAATAAGAGCTTAATGGACCAAAACAGCAAGCTACAGTGCAAAATTCGCGACTGGACAGGAGCACTGCACAGGCGCTGGGCGCGGTGCGCCCCTTCCAGGCGCGGCGCGCCTATAGACAGATCCTGGACAGAAACTTTGAAATGCTATATTTTGCTTTGCTTGTCCGATTAAGCTCAAATTTGAACCGTAGGCGTATTATGGTCTGAAAAGTTTGGGAAAATTTTTTAGATTGAGTTTCCGACCCCTCGGGAGCACTGTAGACCGATCCGAATGCCTCGGTGAATAGTAAAATTCATATAAAGTTAGTAAACGGAAAGTTTATTAACTAGGCATTGTTTATAACATTGTTTTATTGAACTCTAGTGTATTAGAGTTAATTGAAATAGGTATTAACCTATAATCATTTTGAAAATGAATGAAATTATAGGTACGGGACAAAATCATACGGATTTCATTTCAAAGCAATGATCGATTAACGCTAGTAGTAGCAAACCTTCAGGTGAGTAATCTCACTGTTATCCGGTGTGATATTTGTTAAAAGTGCAGCTGCAAATAGAAATGATTTTGGGGACAAGTTTTGAAAGATTTTATGATTTGATGTATGACAAGATCAGATAAGCCGTGAGTCTGTTTTAGACAAGAATGGAGCTGTGAGTCAATATAACTATATAAACCAATATAGACAAGACCGGATAAAGCCGTGAGTCTAGGCAACAGCGGGCTAACCCGTGAGCTATGGTTTATTTTGATGTGCTAAACTTATATAGACAAGACCGGATAAAGCCGTGAGTCTAGGCAACAGCGGGCTAACCCGTGAGCCACATTTGATCTTGTATTGTGTGATAATACCTGTTTGACTTTGTATAGAGAAATGTTATTCTTATACATGTTATTGTTGTTTTGATTACTAATTGGGCTTTATAGCTCACAGTTTTATTGATATGTCCCTGCAGGTGAGCGTGACCCTGCTAAGGGAAAAGATAAAGTCCGTGACTGAGGACTTAGCATTTGAAGTAACGACCCGGCTTGAAGAATGTATAATATTTATGTATTGTACTTCGTGATACACTTGTACTCGTATTTTGTTAACTAATACCCCGTACTTATGGTTTTTATTGTAAAATATATGGTTTGTAAAACAAAAATTTTGGGGTGTTTTTGTTAATAAGTCGGGTGTTACAAGTTGGTATCAGAGCCATGGTTTAAGTGAACTAGGTGTCTTAGATTAGATCCCTGGACTTAAACCTTGAGAGAAACACAGATAAATGGACTGTTAGAGATATATAAGTTAGTTATTATATATGCAATCTAATGGTTTGCTGAAAATTTGAAGTATGAGAAATACACGAAGCAATCCTACTGGTGTGAATTCGCGTGGAACTACAAGAAGTGGACCAGCTAGGTCACGTGGAACTGCAAGAAGCGGACCAGCTAGGTCACGCGGCTCTGTTGGGCGAAGGGCACCAGCACGGGAACCAGTGGGACAAAATCCACCCGATATACGGGCGATTGTGGAAGAAGTGGTTAGGCAAATGATGCCTGCATTATCGAACAACCCTAACCCGAGTGGTAATCCCAACCCAAGTGCAAATCCAAATCCTACTGATGAGGCTGCAAAAAGTGTTCATGACGGACAGCCAGAAAATGAAAGCCAGGGAGAAAGTCGTGCCAGGGCAGCAAAAGAAACTCAAGGTGGGGAAGCTTCAGCAAGGAAAGTTGGGTGTACGTATAAATCCTTCCTTGGTTGTAAACCAAAGGAATTCTCGGGGACAGATGATCCAGTCAAAGCTATGGAATGGATCATGCATATGGAAAAGGTGTTCCGAGTAAGCAAGTGTGCGGATGAAGATAAAGTGGAATTTGCCACGAACCAACTTACAAGTGGCGCACTACATTGGTGGCAAACCTACTATAGATCACTGGATCTTGATTCGTCCCAATCGATACAATGGGAGCAATTCAAGACAAAGTTTAATGAAGAATACTTCTCGGAAGTAGCTATTCAGAAGTTGGAGGATGACTTCCTGCATTTGGAACAGGGTTCCCGATCTGTCCAGGAATATACTCTTAGCTTTCTGGAGAAAGCTCGGTTTGCGGAACACCATATCTACACTGAAAAGAGAAAGATCGACAAGTATGTTCGGGGGTTGACAACCCGAATTAGAGAAATTGTGCAACCGTTGAAATTAACTACTTTCCGGCAAGTGGTGGATCGAGCCACGGAAAGAGAAACAGAACTGAAGCGACAGGAGGACGAAAAGAAAGTTCTGGAAACGAAACGAAAGGCGGAAGACCAAGGTTGGACGCCTCAGAAAAAGTCGCAACACTCCGGGTCTAAGGGAAAAAGTCAGAGGGACGAAGGCAAGTGGTGTGAAAAATGCAGAAAAAGACACACGGGCAGTTGTCGCAGCGATACTGGGTCGATGGTCTGCCGAAATTGTGGAAAAACGGGTCATCTTATACGGGATTGTTGGGCGGATCGTAGGTGTTTCCAATGCGGGGCTACGGATCATATTCGTCTGAACTGTCCCCAATTGAAATCTGGGGCATACAGTGAGAGACCTAGAGATGATCAAGTGGGAAAGAAAGGAGAGCCGAGGAACAGGGGACGACCGGTGGCCTCACGAGCTTTCCAGATGACTGTGGAAGAAGCCCGTGAGAAGACGGATGTGGTGACAGGTATTTTCACTCTCAATACCATACCTGTATATGTTATTTTTGATCCGGGAGCCACTCACTGTTTTGTATCGGAATCTTTATTGCCTCGCTTGAATGTACCTTTAACCTCGATGGATGAAAGCTTAGAAGTAGCTATAGCAGACGGCCGATATGTCTGGGTTTCTGAACATATGGAAGGTTGTCAGCTTAAAATCTACGGGACCGTTTTCCCTATAGATTTGAAGCCGATGACTACCAACGAATTTGGTATAATTGTGGGGATGGATTGGTTAGCAACGAATTATGCTAACGTGGATTGCAGAAATAAAAGTGTCACAGTATTGTCACCGGAAGGGGAATGGATGAAGATTCAGGGTGAACGACCTCGGTTGAGAATGCCAGTTATCTCCTTTGCTCAAGCCCGAAGCTGTATCAGTAAAGGAGGGATGTCCTATCTAGCTTATGTATCGGTGGCTCAACCGATTAAAGTGGGGGTAGCGAATGTGAATGTGGTGAACGAGTTCCCAGATGTGTTTCCAGACGAACTTCCAGGGTTGCCACCAGATCGACAGGTTGAGTTCACGATAGAACTGATTCCGGGAGCTGCTCCTGTTGCTCGAGCTCCATACCGTTTAGCACCTTCAGAGATGGTAGAACTGCGGAAGCAACTGGAAGAATTACTAGACATGGGTTTCATCAGACCGAGTACATCGCGGTGGGGAGCCCCTATTTTGTTTGTCAAGAAGAAAGATGGGTCAATGCGTATGTGTATTGACTATCGGGAACTAAACAAGATCACGGTAAAGAACAAGTACCCGCTACCCAGAATAGACGACTTGTTTGACCAGTTACAAGGCGCGTCCTACTTTTCCAAGATTGATCTGAGGTCAGGATACCACCAGTTGAAGATAAGGGAGTCAGACATTCCGAAGACAGCTTTTCGAACGAGATACGGTCATTATGAGTTTTTGGTGATGCCTTTTGGGTTAACCAATGCTCCCGCCGTATTCATGGATCTTATGAACCGGGTGTGCCGACCGTTCCTTGATACCTCAGTGATAGTGTTTATAGATGACATCTTGGTGTATTCACGAAGTCAAACCGAACATGAAGTGCACCTGCGACAAGTATTAGAGTTGCTTCGCCGAGAAAAGCTGTATGCTAAATTCTCCAAGTGTGAATTCTGGTTAAGAGAAGTCCAATTCCTTGGCCATGTAATCAATGCTGAAGGGGTGAAAGTAGATCCAGCAAAGATTGAAGCCGTGATGAAATGGGAACCGCCTAGAAGTCCCACTGAAGTAAGAAGTTTTCTTGGTTTGGCAGGCTATTATAGAAGATTTGTCGAGAATTTCTCCTCGATAGCTGTCCCGTTGACCAAGTTGACTAAGAAAGGTGAAAATTTTACTTGGGCTAAAGAGCAGCAATAAGCATTCCAGAAACTGAAACAAGCTTTATGTGAAGCACCGGTGTTAGTACTACCACAAAGCGGAGAAGAGTATGTAATCTACAGTGATGCTTCAAGGATCGGCCTTGGGTGTGTTTTAATGCAAAAAGGTCGAGTCATAGCATATGCGTCCCGCCAATTAAAAGATGCTGAAAAGAAGTATCCAGTTCATGATTTGGAATTAGCCGCGGTGGTTCTAGCGTTGAAGTTGTGGAGACATTATTTATATGGTGTAAAGTTTATTATTTACACTGATCATAAGAGCCTGAAGTATCTTTTTGACCAGAAAGAGCTCAGCATGAGACAGCAAAGGTGGATGGACCTGTTGAAAGACTTTGACTGTGAAATTCAGTACCACCCCGGTAAGGCGAATGTGGTGGCAGATGCCTTAAGCCGAAAAGAAGCTCCTCTGAAAGTTACATCCGCGTGTCTGGGGGTAGTAAGCCGGTTTCCAGAGTTGATTCATGCAGCACAAGAAGAAGCGTGTAAGCCGGAGAATGTAAAAAGTGAAAGAATGGTTGGATACTTGAAGCATCTGGAAGAAAATGCTCAGAAATTGAAGACCTTCAGAGGCCGAATATGGGTCCCAAAACAAGGAGAAGCGCGGAATTTGCTTCTAGAAGATAGCCATTATAGCCGATATGCAGTTCATCCGGGCAGTACCAAGATGTATCGGACGTTAAAACCGATGTATTGGTGGCCTGGAATGAAGAGGGACATTGGAAGATATGTGGAAAGATGTTTGACTTGTTTGCAAGTTAAGTCAAACCATCAGAAACCGTATAGAGAAATACAGCCATTGCCGATTCCAGAGAAGAAATGGGACCATATTACCATGGATTTTATGACGAAGTTGCCGCGGACACCGCGAGGTTATGATTCTATATGGGTGATTGTGGATCGATTGACCAAATCGGCACAATTTATACCATATAAGGAAAAGTACAGAGTAGATCAACTGGCGAAAATCTACATTGATGAGGTGATTTGTCGGCATGGACTTCCAGCATCGATAGTATCGGATCGAGATAGTAGGTTTACTTCTCATTTTTGGCAAGGTCTTCAAGAGCAATTGGGTACAAAAGTACTTATGAGTACCGCATATCACCCGCAGACTGATGGCCAAAGTGAAAGAACGATCCAGACTTTGGAAGATATGTTGAGGACTTGTGTCATAGACTTCGGTGGAAGCTGGGAAGATCATTTGCCTTTAGTGGAATTCGCGTACAATAACAGCTATCATTCCAGCATTCAGATGGCCCCGTATGAAGCCTTGTATGGAGCACCATGCCGTACTCCGACTTGCTGGACTGAAGTTGGGGAAAAGCCGTTGGCTGGACCCGAAATTGTAGCACAGACCGAAGAAAAGATCAAACTGATACGCGAAAATTTGAAGGTAGCTCAGAATAGACAGAAACAGTACGCGGACAGACGGGTGAAACCGATAGAATTCCAAGTAGGGGACATGGTAATGCTCAAAGTATCCCCTTGGAAAGGCTTAATTCGTTTTGGGAAGAAAGGGAAGTTGAGTCCTCGCTTTATTGGACCTTTCCGTGTATCCCAAAGAGTTGGAACCGTGGCGTATAGATTGGAGTTACCTGATGAACTTCATGGTATACATGATGTATTCCATGTGTCCCATTTGAGGAAAACGTTGTTTGACAAGTCTCAACAAGTACCTCTTGCTGAAATTGAAGTGGATGAAAAGTTGAAATACCAGGAACAACCTGAGCGGGTGCTAGACCGCAAGATAAGACAGCTTAGAAACAAGAAGATCAGCATGGTGAAAGTACTTTGGCGTCATCATAAAGGTTCCGACATGACGTGGGAGACCGAAAGTGAGATGAGGGAGAAATATCCTCAACTTTTTGTATGATTTCGGGGACGAAATCTATTAAAGGAGGGGAGAATTTGTAACGCCAAAACTTATTTTATTATGTAATTATAATAAAAAGGGCAAAATGGTCATTTTACCTCAAAAGGGTAATTTGGTCTTTTGGCCAGAAAATGACTTGTATTGTAATAATATTTTGAGTCTTGGACTTAAAATGTTATAAAAATCTGATTTGGTCATAAATTGTGCAAATTGTGGCAAAAGTTTGAGAAATACAACTTCAAGGACCAAAGTGTAATTTCTGGAAGTATATAAGAAAGACTTGTGTGCAGATTTTGGGAGTTACGGGACTGAAATCCTTGAACGATTTCTGCAAAAATTGTGAAGAGTTCTTGAAGATTTGGAGCTTGCAACTTGATTTTGGCTTCAAAGGGTATAATTGGAAACTTTGGAGGTAAGTTTCTTCATGTTCTTGATTGTTAATCTTGATGAGTTGTGTAGGACTCAAAAACTGCAATTGCAGCCATGATCATGTGGTTAAGATTGATGAAATACTTCCATTAAGTCATGCTAGTAAGAGCTTAACTCAATAAAATGGAAGTAGGTTGTTATAAATGATAAAATTGAAGATTTGGGGTTGTTAAACTAAGAACCCTAATTCTTAATATGGATGATTGAGTTTGTTTTGATGGTTAAAAACCTTGTAAAAATGTAAGGTTTTAGCCTAGGAACAAACCCCAAGTGATTAAGAGCAGAAATAAGAGCTTAATGGACCAAAACAGCAAGCTACAGTGCAAAATTCGCGACTGGACAGGAGCACTGCACAGGCGCTGGGCGCGGTGCGCCCCTTCCAGGCGCGACGCGCCTATAGACAGATCCTGGACAGAAACTTTGAAATGCTATATTTTGCTTTGCTTGTCCGATTAAGCTCAAATTTGAACCGTAGGCGTATTATGGTCTGAAAAGTTTGGGAAAATTTTTTAGATTGAGTTTCCGACCCCTCGGGAGCACTGTAGACCGATCCGAATGCCTCGGTGAATAGTAAAATTCATATAAAGTTAGTAAACGGAAAGTTTATTAACTAGGCATTGTTTATAACATTGTTTTATTGAACTCTAGTGTATTAGAGTTAATTGAAATGGGTATTAACCTATAATCATTTTGAAAATGAATGAAATTATAGGTACGGGACAAAATCATACGGATTTCATTTCAAAGCAAGGATCGATTAACGCTAGTAGTAGCAAACCTTCAGGTGAGTAATCTCACTGTTATCCGGTGTGATATTTGTTAAAAGTGCAGCTGCAAATAGAAATGATTTTGGGGACAAGTTTTGAAAGATTTTATGATTTGATGTATGACAAGATCAGATAAGCCGTGAGTCTATTTTAGATAAGAACGGAGCTGTGAGTCAATATAACTATATAAACCAATATAGACAAGACCGGATAAAGCCGTGAGTCTAGGCAACAGCGGGCTAACCCGTGAGCTATGGTTTATTTTGATGTGCTAAACTTATATAGACAAGACCGGATAAAGCCGTGAGTCTAGGCAACAGCGGGCTAACCCGTGAGCCACATTTGATCTTGTATTGTGTGATAATACCTGTTTGACTTTGTATAGAGAAATGTTATTCTTATACATGTTATTGTTGTTTTGATTACTCATTGGGCTTTATAGCTCACAGTTTTATTGATATGTCCCTGCAGGTGAGCGTGACCCTGCTAAGGGAAAAGATAAAGTCCGTGACTGATGACTTAGCATTTGAAGTAACGACCCGGCTTGAAGAATGTATAATATTTATGTATTGTACTTCGTGATACACTTGTACTCGTATTTTGTTAACTAATACCCCGTACTTATGGTTTTTATTGTAAAATATATGGTTTGTAAAACAAAAATTTTGGGGTGTTTTTGTTAATAAGTCGGGTGTTACAATTACATCCACAGACTATCGTTCTCAAAACGTGCAGTTATTATTTTTTACTATTCTATGAGAATGCTATGTATATGCTGCTGTTTTTTCTTATTCTCCGAGAATGTACAATTTACGTATTTTTAGTTTAGCCTTTTGACACACTTATTCTCATAGAATATTGGTAGAATTATGAGAAGTTGGGTTGAATAATCATCAGAGAATAGTTGTACATTCTGATTCACCGAGCAAGAATTCAAGTTTTGCATACCTTTATTATCAGAGAATAAACTTGTAAAATTTTTGTTGATGTAAAAAAAAGTTACGTAAGAGTTTTCAAAGTCTATTCTAAGAGAATGGTTTGTAAAACGGTTGTTGACATAAAAA
Source organism: Cichorium intybus (assembly GCA_023525715.1). NCBI lineage: Eukaryota > Viridiplantae > Streptophyta > Magnoliopsida > Asterales > Asteraceae > Cichorium > Cichorium intybus. The sequence goes on from CM042017.1 coordinate 80,362,622, forward strand.
AATGTTTACATAAGAATATTTATACCATTCTCGGAGAATGAAGTGATTATATATGTTTACAGAGGGCTAGGAACTGCAATATATATATATATATATATATATATATATATATATATATATATATATATATATATATATATATATATATATATATATATATATATATATATATATATATATATATATATATATATATATATATATCTATCTATAATAATAAAAGAAAGCTTGAAAGCCACGTGTCGATTTTTTAAACAATCATTTTTACACGTGGCATCTTCTAAGAGTAGCTGTGTTTTTTTTCCCGCTGATATTTCATTCATAAAACTTTACGTCTAACATTTAGGAAAAAAATTCTGTGAACCTTTCCCTAAATCTCGGTCTCTTTCCTCAATAATATTCGCTCTTCAAATTTTGAGTTCCTTTCCTTCCTTATTACTAAGGATTCTATCTTTTGAATTTTAAACTTGGATTGCAAAATATAAGGAAACTGATACGTGTTTCCAATTTGAACCCTACAAATTAGCTAAGAATCATTTCCTCCGATTTCAAAGATGCCATGATTTAAGGTATGAAATTTGTTTTCCGGCATCTCCCTTTCCACCTCCTGCTTATCTTAAACAACTCTACTTTATCTTTACGCCATTCTTCATAGCCTCTTAACCAACCTTAGAAGGTAAACAATGTTTATTTCTCTCTCAAGAATCAGGCTTGCCCTCCATATTTTCCTTACCCTTTCTCTTGAATTTTGTAGTATCGGTACAAAAATTGTACCATAATCATAACAACCATTACAGTTCCAGCCGTTGCCTATGCTCACCACCGTGTACCACCCTCTATTGAGTACTTCCATTCGTCGGCCTCCAACTTCACCACCATTCTCGCTCTCTGAAACCATGACAACCACTACCACTCGAAACCTCACCACCAACGACCGTTTCTTTTTTCTGTCAATTTTTGATACGTTTAATACCATTAGTAATTTTTATCCGAATGCTTTTAAGGAATGCAATTCAAATTTGATTTAGTTTCAGGCTTTAAAGAGTTTAGATGTATTTAGATGCAAGAAAGAAGGAAATACGTGGAGTCGTAGATATTTGGTATTAAGGTAAGAAGGTGAAAGTAGTCAATTAAAGTTACTCTGTTTCTTTTTAGTTTCCTTTTTTTTATATATATACAATCAAGTTCAAATTTCACCAGTTTTCTTTGGCAAATTTCATGATTTATATGTGTAGTTCTCTGGAAGGTTGGTATGCACAGAACGTGTTTGTATTAATTCCTAAGTGTATCGTGATGAAGATGAAGGAATTGAAATCACATGTGTTTGTATTTAAGCGCTCAAGAAGATGAATCAAGAACTTTTATTCTTTTATTTTAAGGTATGTAACTGGGTTATTTATTTATTTTTCCATATGCTTTTTGTGGATTTTGTTCGGTTAAAGGCATCAATAAACTAGGAATTAAATTAGGGGATTCCTCACTACAACCTCCAATCAAAGATTATATGTCATGTAGTTCTTCATATCAGGTGTTGCTCTGATAACAAGGGTTGACAGAAGTTATTCCGAACATGTGTAAAATTTGTGTCCGTTGACCTTCTTTCACATCACTTTCTAGATAACTTGTGAAGAGATACAAGAAAATACTTACATAAATCATCTCTTCGTACACACATACTTGCTTACATCTCGAAATATTGATCATAAATGCTCTTAAACCATTGCTTTTAATGCTAAAAAGGCATATAAATCCTGGTTTCATGTTCATTGTAAGTATTTGATTTTCATGTTCTGTACATTAACCTCTTTTCATTATTGCTTTATAGCAAAAAAATGTTTTTCAATCATTATTTTTGAATTTCTGATGAAGGATAGCATTACCGGCACCCACTTATTATTATTTACATCGGATGACTTCTAAACTCAAATAGGTATGTCATACTTATTTGGATGGTATGCTTAAATCATTCCATTTGGATGCTTAAAGAAGAACTTTGGAAGCTAGGGTTTTGGTTATTTTGAAATTTTGAAACAAATTAGTTATCGGTTTTTCATTGTTATGGATTCATGATCAAAATTTGGTAAAAGGCAGAACAAGGGCTTGCATCTGCAGGGATAAGACTACAATGTGAGTATTTTGGTCATTGTACTTTTAAAATCTTTTGTGGCTCACAGACAATGTTTGAAGAAAGCAATTGTGAAATATTTGTATATCAAAATCATGGTGGTGGGAAGCTTTTACAATACCAAGTATGCAAAAAGCCTGTATAACCCAACCCAGCCTAAAAGAAAGCAATTGTGAAATATTTGTAATAATGAGGGCACCATGGATTAATAAGTATTTAGTTTGCTTCTTGGGAGTTTTTATTTATTATAAAACTTCAATAAACTGAGTTTAGTAAAAAGCGTGTAAGATGGAAATTCTGTTTAGAACGGTTTATTTAGTAATGTTTTTTATTTTGTATTATTTATGCAATTCGCTAGGATCAACCAATAATATTAGGAGTAGGAATGAACGGTTTAAATGGCTCTTATTGTAGTTATGTCAACATTAAATGGATGGTTTAAAAGACACTTATTCCTCAACATCAACACGTCACTTATTATAAGTTGTAGTTTTTTTTTTTTTTTGAACGGCAAATCTATCCTACTCCTACTCCTAAACTACTCCTTGTTATGTTAGTGCCAGGGTTTGAACCCGTGACCTCTTTGTTAGTAATCACATTCTTAGCCAAGTGGGCTAGCCCCAACTTTGTAGTTATGAGGTGAACACAAATTGGAATTCAAACGTACGTTTTTTCCACAATTCATGGGCACAATATAAATTTTCATTTTTATTAATGTTTTAACTTAAATGCAGATCGAGTTTAATAATTTATTTTTGCAAAATTTTATTTTTGGTGATGGAATTTGATGTAAAAATATAAAGATTGAATATTAATAATTAAATTGCTATTAATGTTTACTGAATTTATATATTTATATATTACATTGAAATTCATATATAAGACATTTTTCAAGAAAATCATATCGGTTTTAGCATTGAACTTTGCAAAAAAAGTTCATTAATAGCATCGTACTTTGAAAAAAATGACTTTCTCGAAATCTTTTTAGATGATAGGAAAATTTATATTTCATTTAAATTAAATCTCATTTATAGGACACTTTTCTGAAGAAAAAAATATCGATTTAGCATTGAACTTTGTAAAAAAGTTCATTAATAGCATCATACTTTTAAATAAATTTTTTTTCTTAGTATATAATTTTTTATTAGTTAACCGTGTAACACACGGGTTTGTAACCTAGTATATATATATACACACACACACATACGGAGGAGAGAGAGAACAACAAAGATATATCGTTAAAGCATGCCTCCTAACTGATCTTTACATCGCGGAGCATTGCTCCTGGGCAACATTAGTCTAGTTAAGGGTGTTGGGAATGAGTTTTCAATATATATATATATATATATATATATATATATATATATATATATATATATATATATATATATATATATATATATATATATATATATATATATATATATATATATATATATATATATATATATATATAACAATTTCAAGAAATTTTTGCTGTTTGTTCTGCAGTTTCTCTACTTACCTGTGAAGTTTAATAGTAAAACTAACTAATTTAATTATTAGCATTAACTGTTTTGAATTCAAGATAGTTTGTCATTTACACATATTAATAACATTTCTTTTTTTATTATCTAGTGCACTTTTGACAAACCTACTTATAGCGTATAAACGTTAGCTGAATTATATTCAATATAAAAACCTGATAGGAAGTGGCAACTCCTCTTGGTGTGGAGGATTAGGAATCATGATGCAGGAGAAAGAGTCCCGCCAGTTAGTCACCGGTGCACTGTACAAGTCAAAATTGCTATTGTATACTAGCCTCGTCTTCCCGCTCATGTCCCTTGTGTACCACTGCTTCTTCACCTCACTATCTTGCTCATAAAACCCTAAAACCCCTTTTCTCATATCCTCCAATATGCTATTCGGAATTCCATGATTTGATATTTGGAAGAACGCCCAACTCCCCAATGCATCCTTCATTTCTTTGATCACTTCCTTCCGCCTGATAGGATCTTCATTGATCCCTTCAAGATTAATGAGCGGAAGACTAAACATTGAGGGTGACTTTTGGTTTGAATTTAGGTTTTCATTTGAAGGAAGGAGAAATATCCGAGGGACCTCTAATATTCCGGCATCTACAAGTCCTTTAACACCGGCTTTTGTATCGTCAAATGCTATAAGCTCAGCTTTCCGGTCATAGTCTGTTGAGGAAGGAGTACTCATGGTAACGAGAACTATATTTCCTGCTTGGAATACCATTTGAAAACAAATTAATATTACTTAACAAATAAGATCATACCATGACCTCATTCAATATTGATGTCATATTGATATGTCATGCAAAATTAGTTACCTAAAAATCTTTACAAATTTTTTAATTGTATCTTTACTATCCAGAAACTGAATTTTTACTTTGTAACCTATCTTTTTATGCTGAAACGGTTTTCCAAATTAAAGAGTGGTATTTTGATATCTTTTATAATACTTGTATTTTGATGTTGCTTATAAAACTAGATATATTAACATTTTTTGTTATATATTTTGATATTTGTTATAAATAACATCCACAAAAAACATATCCAAATGCTAAACCTTTTACAAAACTTATTGTCAAAGAATTAATGTTATAAACTCCATAGGCCATAGCGAATACCAAATCCCAGTTAACAAACCTATATTAAATATAAGCTACTAACAATTGATGATGACAAATATATGTTTCTGGAAGCAAATTTCAATTGTAAGAGTATAATTGTACAGAATGGACGCAGGCAGGAGGTGTCTTTGGCTGGCTGCAGTCGAAGTTGGTCTGAGCAGTGGTGTGATATATATGGCAGCAGCGATTGACAAACTGAGAGATACAAGAAGATGGTCTTCTTTTAAGCGAGATTTAGACACCGAGAAGAAGAGAAAATAGTTTTTTTTTTTCGAGAGTGAGATTGAGATTGAGGAAAGGTATGGTCTTTTATAGGAGGTGACTAGGTTGAGGTCGAGGAAAAGTAAGGTCGTTTTATATATCGATGGGCTCCTTTCTCATTTCCAACATGCGGGAAATAAAATTTTAAAAGTCTTTTCTATCTATTTCGATGTCAGACCCAGTTGGGGGTCAACCCCTTCATCGATCCTTATTTAAATAAACGTGTATATTTTTAATATTTTTTGGGACGTTCCAACAAACGGAGGACAAGTCCAGGCAACATGCGGATCTTGCCGATTACTTTAAATATATAGTAAATTTCGCAAGTAGTCCTAAAATAGTTTTTAAAATATAGGCATCTATACGAGGAATCTTTTGAAAACTTAAATGTTCGAGTGAATCTGAAAACAGAGATGAAATACTAGATCAGAATCTGAAAGATGAAATACTAGACAAAAGGTGGCAAATTTAAAACTATCTCCCATTTTAATGTTTTATTTGGTATTTATGAAAGATAGGGTAGGGATTAGAAGATTACATTAAACAAGACAAAACTTTAAAAATTGTCGTTTCATATGATATCAACTTTAGTCCCTAACTTTCAAAACATCAATGATAATTCATGTGGTTTCAATTTTCTATCATGTTTGGTTCATCTTCCATATGAAATGACTAATTTACCATTATTTAATTTTTTTTACATTTTATTTAATTAAAAACTATTTTGAAAAAAGGAAAAAAAATTAAATGACCCCACCCCTTCTCTTCTTCCCCACACAAGTTACAGCAAAATCACCACCACCCATTTATTTATCTCTCTCTCTCTCTCTCTCTCTCTCTCTCTCTCTCTCAATCGCCTTACTCATAGCTGGGTGTTTGAAGGCAACATAAAGCAGTCGATCAAAATTCGTAGCCTTGAGTGGATGATCACATTGTTCTCCCTCTGGATGCTTTTGAACACTTTTGAAAACAGAGGCTCACCGGAGTAAAGAAGGTATTCCACTGCCTCCTCACAAATTGTCATCTCTTCACGTGGTGGTGAGAAGATCTTCCACTGCCTCCTCACGATCTGTCATCTCTTGTTACAATAAGTCTCAAAATGTCACCAGGATAACCTAGGGCTTCAAGCCTCAAGGGAGTAGATGTTTACTATGTTCAATCGTCTACGGGCGACTCCGAGAGCTTTAAGCTTGAACCAATCAGACTTTTACACTATATTTAGTAAAGTTAGAAGCCCTAAACAAAGGTACACTAATAGTTAATTGTTCTTACCCACCTCCAATTCCAAACCCTACTTTTTCATTAGGTTCCACCTGTGCCGCCGGTGGTGGCGATTCCACCAGAAAGGAACGGAAAAGAGGGAGAAGGGAAAAGAAGGAAACTGAGTCCACAAAGTAGTGGCGACTTTGCTGGATTAAGACCGAATATTGTCTGAATCAAACCAAGTGGGACACACACCGATCCCTTGCTGGTGTGCTACAAATTCAAGATGAGAAAGAAGAAAAGTCGGTGCTGGTATACTCCTGATCTGGAAGAAGAAGCGAGATTAAGAGATGAAGATAGATACCATGAGGTAGAGTGGGGAAAGAAGCGGGACAGATAAAGAATATCGAGAAGCAGATTCACTGGCAAACAAGGGAAAATAAAACCCGATGTTTTTCTGTAATTTTCTAATTTGTTCGATTTGATGGATTTTCTGGATGTTGCCATCGAGTTGGGGTGGTTAGCTCATAGGATTCGATGGATGGATGGTGAGGTTGGTGTGTAGCGTTGAAAGGGATTGGAGGGGGAAGGAGTCACCGGCAGGAGGCGATGGTAGAGCTGGGTATGGGGAGCAAGTGAAAGAGATGGAGTGTGGGTGACAAAGATAAAAGGGGATGGGGGTGGTGTTTTTAATTTCTTTTTCTTTTTCGTTTAATATGGAATTAGTTAAAAGAAAATGTAAAATAAAACAAAAAGGGTATAAAAGTCTTTTTATATGGATGAGGGACCAACCATGATAGAAAAATTGAAACCACAAGGACTATCCTTGAGGTTTTTGAAAGTTAAGGACTAAAGTGGATATCCTGTGAAACCACATGGACCATTTATGAAGTTTTGTCTTAAATCAGACACCATAACACGAGCTATTGCTGTCGCGATGAACTATGATATGCATGAGACACTAATGAACAAGCTGTTGGATTAGGTGTCTAAGCCATGACTTTGTATTTGTATTTATCTTATTAATTGAAGCAAAGTCCATTTGGGTTGCCCTCATAGCAGGAGGATTGATGTAGAAGTCAGTAGAAAGAAAGGTTGATTTATTAATTGGTTAATAAATCAATAGAAATAAATAAATAGTTTATTAATATATTTAAGTGTTAATATATTAATTAGAAACTATAATAATTAATTAGAAATTAATCTAGAATTAATTGGATTTAATTTGGAGATTAAATTAACTAATTAAAAGTGCAGTGACTGGTTTTGTATTTATTCAATAGTTGAATAACTGGCTAGCCAGTGGGAGGACAAAGTTGGTGAGATTTGAGTGGGGCACACTCATAATCTCAAAACCCTAATTAGGGTTTAGAAGCCTTGGTCCAAATTGTCAACAGGCTTGCCCATTAAGGAGGCTGTAACGACCGTTTTTTAAAAAAAACGGTGTGAATAGTACTCCGACGTGAATAGTAACTCCGGCGTGAATAGTACCCGATAAATGAAGTAAGCGCTTACCTCATGAATAGTGACGATGACGTCGTGATGATGTCTTGATGACGTCATGAATAGTGTTTTCAAGCCGTATAAATAGAGGCCCAACTTCTTCATTTCAACCCACAACAAACACCAAACAACCTTACGATATCGAGAAGTGTTCTGGTGAGGAAAAATAGGTCGGGAGGAGTTAAGAGCGAGCGGTAGTTGGTAACGAGGCGCCCGGGAAGTCTTGGAAGAGCGGAACGGGAAGCGTGTCAAGGCTTTGCAAAAGCGTCAATCTTAAGTGAGTAATCGCTATCGCATTTCCCTAATAGTTTATAAATGTTAAACTATAAAATGTGGAGGTTATACTATTCGTAATTCCAGAAATTATACCAAATGATTTACTTACGAGGGCGGTGCCTAGGCCGATTACATGGGATCTGGTTGTTGGATTTTCCGAAAGGCTAAAATGCTGAAAGGATCCTGCCACCCCATCTAATTTTCTACCTGGCCGTTCTTTACTTGATAAATCATGAGGTATCATATTGGAATTATGGAAGGGTTTAATAATACAAGTATGATATCACTAAGAGTCAAAGAGTGACAAGTGTTTTACTGTGTTAACATTTAAAGAGGAAATACAAAGCAAAGATAAACGTTATAGTCAACTACAGCCAGGTGTGTGTATTTTATTGATAATACACTTTCCTGTGTGGAGGTTATGTGTGCTTTACTGTAGTGTTGTGTGCTTATAAGATGTTTATGTGTAATACCAAGCTGTGTGTATTTTATTGATAATACACTTTCCTGTGATAGCTATATGGGTTGGGATATGGTGTTTGTAGTTAGTACTAGACATGTTTAGGTCTAGCATATGGATAATATGGGGGTGACAAATTGAGATATATAGGGTGGCTCGACGTACTAAGCAATGAAGTTTGATTTATTGAGCAGATACGCATGACCCGACGTACAGGGTATGCGCGGCTCTAAGGGCTAAGCAGAGGAGTTATACTTACTGAGCAGATACGCATGACTCGACGTACAGAGTATGCGTGGCTCGAAATGCTGAGTAAAAGACTATAATTCGACGTACTGGGTAGAGCAGGTTATGTGTGATAAATAGCTGTATTTTCCTATAGGGGTTGAGTATATGTGATTAACATGCTGTGTAGATGTTGGAACTCACTAAGCCGTGTGCTTATCCTTTCCTTATTAAATTATCATTTCAGGTGTACAGGTGAAAATGACGGCTAGGCATGACGGATACACACTGATGCTGGTTATCTGAGGATCTACGCTGTGAATCGATGTAAAATGTTTTTGAATGTTTTTCAAAATGTTAATTATTGATATTCATTTAAATAAAGATGTTTTCTTTAAAAGTGGGGTGTTACAAGTTGGTATCAGAGCCAGAACTTGAGTGAATCAGACTCACTTGATGGGTTTTGATCTCAGGCTTGAAACTCAAAAGTTTTCTTTGAAGACATTTTTATAAAAAAATAATAATAATAAACGTTGTTTTTCGAATAAGGGGTTGAATGAACGTTGTTGCAAAGAAGCAGTATGTACCGTCAGCCAACGTCGGTGGGGAAAATGTTTAAATGCTTAGTCTTTATTGCTGTAATATATGATATATGTGTGCTTAAATGCCTGCTAGAAAACCCCATATTGGTGCACAATTACTTAAGGCCTGTTGTCGTGAATAAATACTAGAGTTGATAAGGTGTTTAAGAAACACCATTGAAGTGTAGGCAGTAGGGACTAAATAGTCCTAGAATGTTTGAGTTGGTCAGGTTCTTTGCCGGGTGATATCCGTAAGGTAAATCCTTTTTATTTGAAAGATTTTCTACGACTATGTTCGTAAAACAACCTGGGACTTCTGGACAAGTTCTGAAACGGGCGTAGATAGGTGTGGAAGATAGTAGTGGAGCTTCTACTATTGAAAGCACAGGATCCGCGTTCGAATCGGGAGTTGGTTATGAGGAATCCAATAAGCTGAGGGTATAACTAATTGGTGTGCATTTGTATTGTCCATTCTATTGATTGGCAATCATAGAGTTTATTGGAAACAATTAGGACGCTGGAGATTGAGAATCTAGTGACGTTTCATTTTTTAATAATTATGTAATGAATAGTTGATGTGACTATAGTGGATGAGCTGTGCAAAAGTGACACATTAAGTCTCTTCGTTACTCAAAGCACGGATAGTGGATGATAAAAAGAATTGATCGCTAGAATAGTTGATTTTGATTGACTATAAATAGACGTTATGTTATTTAGAGACTAACATAAGTCGCAGATTCCAGTTATGGAGATAAATGTGAGGCTTCCAGGTCATCTGCAGTTGCTGGTTAACAAATTTTATCTACAAAGAGTGTCAGACGACTGGAGTATGATGATGACGAAGGCTGAGGATGTATGTGATCGTATTAGTAGAAATTGGAATCCCGTAGATGGAGGGCATAATTTGGAAGAAGACATACGTGAACTAAAGTAGTATATAGATGTGAAAGGTACACGCACGGATATACATATACATAGTAGAAATATAAGGTTTTATACATGGTGTTGTATGTTTGCAGAATTAGAGCCTTATCCATTCCCGTACAAGAGGTGTACGTGTATACGGAATGAACATATAATAACAACTCATGAGAGTAGGGATGATATAGTGGTGTGGCGTAAGGGTATTCACATAGGTAGTGAATACTACAAACGTGTGCATCAAAGTAAGTTAGATGTAGCATACCAATGTATCATGTACTTAAAATCTGTTAGTATATGAAAATGATGAGTTGAGAAAATATTGCTAACTGACCAAGATAACTGTCTTGTTAGCATATGTGTGTTAGGTGTATATGTTTCATAAATGACTAAGTGAGTTTCTCTTAAGTAGGTAACCTGTAGGTGAGTACCATGGGTAAACTGTATCGGTAGCTGGTTGAATATTGGATATTAGTTGTACGGATGAATACGTGAGTATTAAGTGCTGATAATCCTGGATATGGTATCATATCGTGAGCGGAGATTTTGTAGATGTATGTGGAGACTGAGCTGATATGAGGATTGTTGGTGCCATATGGTTGGTTGCAGAACTTTGCAGTTGTGTGTATGTTAGCTGTTAAGCTTTTAGGGCGAAAAGTTGTTTATGCTGTGGGGCTACTAATATTTGTGGTTGGGACCACTTATGCTGTGGGGCTACTTGTACTTGTGGTTGGGACCACTTATTCCGTGGGGCCACTAGTACCTGTAGTTGTGACCATTTATTCTGTGGGATTGCTAGTACTTGTGGTTGTGACCACTTATTTAGCGGGGCCACATTACTAGTACATGTGGTGGGACCACATATGTGTTGTGATGGCCTTTTTGGCTGACAGTTCTAAACACACGTGCAGTTGAGTGTTTGGTGAGTTTTCATGACTCGATACCGTAAAGGGTCGAGGAAAGGACGAATAGCTGAGCTGTTGAGGTTGTGAAAAGCAGGGGTTGTGATATGATGTGGTGAATAGGTGATTATGGGTATACGATGCATAACGAGTACCATGCATCTATGATGACTGGGAGTGTATGAGATTACATAACACGTATTTTGTAGTCTCAATAGGTTGGCCTAGTTAATTAGAAGTAGTTAAGGTGCTAGTATTGTGGTAATACCCTTTGGGTTTACTAATACAACCGTATTGTGTTGAAATAGGGAATGATTGAGTGGAAGAATAAGTGTCGACGCTGGAGATTCCGGGGACGGAATATTATAAAGGGGGGGAGAACTTGTAACGACCGTTTTTCAAAAAAAAAAACGTTGTGAATAGTAACTCCGGCGTGAATAGTACTCCGGTGTGAATAGTTCCCGATAAATGAAGTAAGCGCTTACCTCATGAATAGTGACGATGACGTCGTGATGATGTCTTGATGACGTCGTGATGACGTCATGAATAGTGTTTTCAAGCCCTATAAATAGAGGCCCAACTTCTTCATTTCAACCCACAACAAACACCAAACAACCTTACTATATCGAGAAGTGTTCTGGTAAGGAAAAATAGGTCGGGAGGAGTTAAAAGCTTGCGGTAGCTGGTAACGAGGTGCCCGGGAAGTGTTGGAAAGTGTTGGAAGAGCGGAGCGGGAAGCGTGTCAAGGCTTTGCGAAAGCGTCAATCTTAAGTGAGTAATCGCTACCGCATTTCCCTAATAGTTTATAAATGTTAAACTATAAAATGTGGAGGTTATACTATTCGTAATTCCAGAAATTATACCAAATGATTTACTTACGAGGGCGGTGCCTAGGCCGATTACATGGGATCTGGTTGTTGGATTTTCCGAAAGGCTAAAATGCTGAAAGGATCCTGCCACCCCATCTAATCTTCTACCTGGCCGTTCTTTACTTGATAAATCATGAGGTATCATATTGGAATTATGGAAGGGTTTAATAATACAACTATGATATCACTAAGAGTCAAAGAGTGATAAGTGTTTTACTGTGTTAACAGTTAAAGAGGGAATACAAAGCAAAGATAAACGTTATAGTCAACTACAGCCAGGTGAGTTTCTCACTACATTGTGTGGATGTTATGTGTGCTTTACTGTAGTGTTGTGTGCTTATAAGATGTTTATGTGTAATACCAAGCTGTGTGTATTTTATTGATAATACACTTTCCTGTGATAGCTGTATGGGTTGGGATATGGTGTTTGTAGTTAGTACTAGACATGTTTAGGTCTAGCATGTGGATAATATGGGGGTGACAAATTGAGATATATAGGGTGGCTCGACGTACTAAGCAATGAAGTTTGATTTATTGAGCAGATACGCATGACCCGACGTACAGGGTATGCGCGGCTCTAAGGGCTAAGCAGAGGAGTTAGACTTACTGAGCAGATACGCATGACTCGACGTACAGAGTATCTGCGGCTCGAAATACTGAGTAAAAGACTATAATTCGACGTACTGGGTAGAGCAGGTTATGTGTGATAAATAGCTGTATTTTCCTATAGGGGTTGAGTATATGTGATTAACATGCTGTGTAGATGTTGGAACACACTAAGCCGTGTGCTTATCCTTTCCCTATTAAATTATCATTTCAGGTATACAGGTGAAAATGACGGCTAGGCATGACGGATACACACTGATGTTGCTTATCTGAGGATCTACGCTGTGAATAGATGTAAAATGTTTTTGAATGTTTTTCAAAATGTTAATTATTGATATTCATTTAAATAAAGATGTTTTCTTTAAAAGTGGGGTGTTACAGAGGCTCCTCTAGGGTTTCAGCTGTAACCCTTGGAGGCTATAAAAGGAACCTCCTGGCTCCCCTTTTCTGCACCACTTTCATCTCTCTGAAGTTACTCTGCTGTCTTCTCTCCTCATTCCTTGGGTGTGACTCCATTTGAGGCAGGACACTTGTGCTGCTAGCTTCTGGATCAAGAATCAAAGGTTGGTTCTTCTGATTTATTCTTTAGAAATAATTGTTGGCCTTTAGATCCTTATTATATGTTCATAGTAGAAAAACATAGATCTTATTTAGGGTTGCATGTGAACTTAGGAATTTTCTAGTTCATGGTTTGTGTAAAACCCTTCAGTGGTATCAGAGCCTGCTGTTTTTCTTATGAATTGTTATAATTGTGTTGTAACCAAGGGTTTTGTGTGAAAATAATAACCCTTGGGAGGCCAATTTCGTTCATGGTGGCTAGCGTTTCAAAAACCCTAGCCTCCATCCCCTTTTTGCGATTTCCTAGTTGCCTTGGATAGTAGATTGTTATTTTTGGTAATTATTGATTAATTAAATAACAAGAATCTTTTATCCCATGCTTGCAATTTTCGAAATCTAGGGGATAAAAATAGGTAACAATTTGATTAATTAGTAATGCCTATTTTTAATTTAATTAATTTAATTAATAGTTTAATTAAAAGATAAATTAAATCACTTAAAGGGTTTAAATTTAATTTTAAATTATTTCATAATTTGCGAAAATTAAAGGATTAAATCCTAAATATTTTAATAAGATTAAAATACATCTTATACATAGTATAATTAAAAGTTAATATTATTTTTGTAAGATTAAATTGGTTAGTCTTACCGTTAGTAGGCTTCATTCACAAAACTGTCCTATAAAGAGGGTATAAGGCGACTGCCTATAAAATGGTAGTCTAATGGGTGTCCACTCTCACCCACCGCTCTCCTGGTCAGTCGAGTGTCGTTAGCCGAACGGGTTTGATAGAACCGCAGAGCCTCTTAAAAGTATAATGCTATAATTGAAAGTACTATAACTCTGAAACAAAATCCCAATCTAGTTACTTTAGGTCAAAAATGTGAATGAGTTGCTAATCCATGAAGTTGCACATTACACTTTGTGAAACATTGGTGGAGCGTGTGTGGTTAACCGGCACACCAATAGGGGTTCACAAAGAGTTGCAATGGGTTTCTCGATTTTACCATTATTGATGGAGCGTGTGTGGTTAACCGGCACGTCAATTAGAGATGGTAATTGACTTCGAGAGTACCAAGCTAACTTGCATGGTTATTCACACCCGGTTTGTGATCCTCGGCATCCCAGTCACAAACAGTGAGGCACATCCGAGATTAAACATGCCATTGAATAGTTCAATGAATCTCAACAGATCTAGGAATGTCATAAGATGAAATTGATAAGTATATTATCTACCTTAATGACCACTATGTTGTGATTACGGCATCCCTCTTCACATCATAGTTGGGGTATTTTGGGTCCTAGCCTTAATAAATAATAAATTGGGTAATTATTTAAAAGGATTGATTAAACTAATAAATTATGTTTATTGTAGATGTCTGAATCAAGTGTCTATTCTGCTCCCTCTCCTCCTTCACCCATTTCTGAGAGCATCAGAATGCACCTGCCAAATATGGAAAGGCTGACTGGCCTCAACTGTAAGGAATGACTTCGCAATTGGAGACTGGTTCTCGTTATTGCTAGCAAGCTACATCTCACCGAGTATCCGATCCCGGTTCCACCAGAACAAGTCGTCATAAAAGGTATTTATGACAATCATGACTTCTTAGTTGATGAATCCGAAAAGATTCGTGACCTCATGCTATTGACTATTGACCCCGAGTTCTGCAGAGATTTTGAATCCCTGGGACCATATGAGTTAATGCAGTTGGTTGAAGAAAAGTTCCAAAAACCAATTGAAGAGGAACGAGTTAGGATCTTCAAAAGACTTGCAGAGTGCAAGCTAAAATAAGGAAGTAGCATCGATTCGCATGTTCTTCAGATTGAAGCATACATATGCGAATTGTACAAACTTGGTTATTTCATGAGTCAGGAGATGAGTGTAAACATTCTACTCGCTTCGCTGACTAGTAAGTACGATCTGTTCATTCAGACGTATAGAAAGGAAGACCAGAAAAAGGCCTTTGTGGAAATGCGTCCACTGTTGACTTTATACGAGTCACTCTTGGATAGGCATAGCTCCAATGGTTCGGCTACTTCTAGATTGAGTTGAGTGAAGAGACGTAACAAGAAACGATCCAGACCGTCTGGACATGTCTCAAACTGGGAATCCACATAATCGGATACAGGCACGAAAAGATTGGAAGACACTCCAAGGTCAAAATATTTGAAAGCTCAGGTATATCTAAAAACCTCAAAACTCATGTTCCATAATTACTTGATACATAATGTGATAGTCACATTTTGGTTTGTATGCAGGGAATCAGTAAGGTACGAGACTCTGGTGCATAGGAGCACATTTGGATTATATTTCAAGCTCATGTAGTTTTGAAGTTTAGTTAGATACTAAAATCATGTTATTAGCTCATCAGATGTGTATGACATTGTCTATCATATAATACATTGTTCAAGGATTTTGTTTTTAATAAAATTGTCGATTTTCTTTTAACACCTGTTGTCTGAAATTATCCTTGAAATGTCATATGAGTGTGTTGAATGCATGAATAGTAATAACTTGAATATTAATGCATCCAAAGCGTTTGGATTCAGGAATTGTGTCCTTCATGATTGTTAAATGTAAATGTCATAAGAATCAATTCAACCAAAGATCCAGTTGGACAGGACTTTGGAATCATTTGACTTAGAGTCTCATGATGAATTGAGTTCTAAATGTGTCAAGAAATGAATCAACCAAAGATCCAGTTGGACAGGACTTTGGAATCATTTGACTTAGAGTCAGATGATGTTTAAGTTCTTTATAAAGCATATATGGCAAGAAATGAATCACCCAAAGATCCACAGGATAGGATTTTGGAATCAGTTGACTTAGAGTCAAGTGATAATTGCAAGTCTTCAACAAAGTAACAAAGTCATAAGTTTACATAGAGATGTAAAAGACATTGAGATTAGGAGCAACGGACACATCAGTTGCTGCGTATTGCTCGAATCTTCAAATAGAACATATTTGTTTGCGCTTCACGATATTTGTCAATCCGTATGACGAATATGGCTTCGATTATCGCGTCAAATATGGCTTCGCTTAGCAGAATGAGCGATTGAATTGAAACCTTGAACAGTTCAAGGACTTCAAAGGAAGTACAAGATCCACAGAACCTGAGTGATAACATAAACTGAGAGAAATGTTTCACAGTTCATTCTCTTCCAAGAACATTAATAGTTATAATGTGTCTTAGGGAAGATGATGGAGCCTTGGTCGAAACAGTTCGATCTTCGATGTATGAGATACATTGTCAATTAGTTTCCGGAGAATTAAATACTAAACCAGTCAGACCATATAAACCATATTCTGACCACATCCTAGAATAAGTAGGTCTTGAAGACACTGTCTGAAATGTAAAGCTGGGATTGTCCCACTTGGACATAGAGTGTCCAGGGTCTTGTAGTGTTCATCCGAACCTCATGACTAGCCTGAATGTAAGACCCGTATCCTTATTATAACATATACTTAAAATAAGAGTGTTAGGAATTATATGATGTTGGTAGTTATAAAGCTAAGAAAAACTTTAGTTACAATTTCATATGAAAATCAGCATTTTGTGTCGTTTTTAGAAAAATCATAATTAATTCTAGGAAACTCGTTTGGACCTCAAACCAATGCAAAAAGTTTACAAATTGAGTCTAGTATAATTACCAAAAATAATAGTAAGCTTGAAAATGACATTATCTATGGTAAAAAATGCAATCTTTACTGATTAGTTCGGAATTGACAGATTAGATAGTCTGTTTTCAAAAGTTCATAATAAATCATAGAAAAATCATATAAATACGTAAAATACATCACTGGAAAGGTATTGACATAAATTTCTGGAATATCAAATAAAAACGTGAATTTCATGGGTTTAAAGTCGGCTAAACCAGTCTTGAACAGACTGATTCTAGAAGGTATTAATTTCAACAAAGTTATATTATTAAAATCTTTTGTCAAAAGTGTCATGCCATTTTTTATTCAAGAATTCAAGTATAAATACCCCTCAAAACATCTCA
The DNA here is from genome assembly GCA_023525715.1 of Cichorium intybus. Classification (NCBI taxonomy): domain Eukaryota; kingdom Viridiplantae; phylum Streptophyta; class Magnoliopsida; order Asterales; family Asteraceae; genus Cichorium; species Cichorium intybus. Next base: position 80,379,753 of record CM042017.1, read on the forward strand.
TAAACCACACAACTAAATCTCAATCCAATATATAGAGGTTTCTAAGCACTAGAGTGTACGCAAGTGAGCGGAAGGAAGCTTAAAAGCCTAACGAAGGAGTTATAGATCCCGACGAATGGTCATAAGGTAACTACAAACCTTTCTATAGCTTAATTAGGTATTGTAAAATAATTTTTGTATTAAGAAGTAGAATATGTAATAAGTATAACATATTCATTTCCAACAATAGTAAATAAAAACCTTAAAAACGTCGTTATTATAACAATTCGTAATTCTGAAAATAATACCGATTGATTTACTTATGAGGACGGTGCCTAGGCCGATTACTTGGGATCTGGTTGTTGGATTTTCCGAAAGGCTAAAATGCTGAAAGGATCCTGCCATCCCATCTAATCTTCTACCTGGTCGTTCTTTACTTGATAAATCATGGAGTATCATATTGGAATTATTGAAGGGTTTAATGATGCGACTATAATATAGTTAAGGATTAAGAAATGATAGATTTCTTATTATGTTAACAGTTAAAGTTGAAGGAAATACAAAGCCGAGAAAGATAAACGATATAGTCAACTATAATCAGGTGAGTCTTCTCACTATACTATAGGTGATATTGCATGCGTATGAAGGAAGATATGTTAGACTAAGGTGATCTTACCTGTTATGATAATTGTATGAATTATTGCTATGATAATGATTGTTTGTGGATGGAACGGGATAGCCCGCGAGCCAATAGGCGGAACGGGAATAGCCTGCGAGTCATTAGACGGAACGGGAGAAGCCTGCGAGCGATAAGACAGAACGGGAACTGCCCGTGAGTCTTCAGCGGAACAGGGATAGCCCGCGAGTCTCACAGACATATGAATGGTTATGATGTGTTGTATGTTATGTGATGGATCGTATGGTGTTTTGAGGAACTCACTAAGCTCCGTGCTTACCCTTTCCCTATATAAACTACTGTTTCAGGTACATCAGGTACCCTGGATGGCAAGGCGTGACGTGTATACACTGTGCTGCTTCATTGGAGGACTGTTTTTGAATGGATGCTCCGCTATGTTGTGATTTCATTAACTTTTGTTAATCCTGGGATGTTTTCATTAAACTTATAAGTTATGGAATTTTGTAAAAATTAATTAAGTGGCTTTTCTTATATTAAAGTGTTCGTTTAAATTTTTTTTAATTTTACCCTAAAATTTTGGGATGTTACAAGTTGGTATCAGAGCACAGCTTGAGAGAATCAGGCTCACTTAGTGAGTTCTGGACTCAAGTTGAGGCTTAAGAGTTTTCTTAAAACATTTTTACGAAAGAAGGATGTTTTATGAAGGGTGAACTGAAGACACAGTGTGTACCGCCAGCCAACGCCAGTATGAGAAAAGGGTTAAGTATTTAATATTGTGGATGTTAAAAAAAACATATGGTATATGTTTGCTAAAATGCCTGGTAGAGATCACACATTGTGGTATTATTATCTGCTATTTGCTAATAGAACTGTATGCTAGTGCCGATAGGTTGCTTAGAGATTTCCACTAAGTTGTATACAATATAGACCGAATAGTCATAGAATGTGTGAGTTGACCTTATTGCATGTTCCTTGTTTGGTTGTTGCCTTAGGGAAGATTCTCTTATTTGAAAGACTGTTTAGTTCGATATTGTATACAACTACGTTCGCGAAACAACCTGTCATCACTGGAGGAAGTTCCGTCTTAGTTAGAATAGCAGGGTGGGGGTGGGATTCCAAGTATTCCTAGAAGGGTTGACATATGCCTTGTAAGGGCATATGTGTTAAAATTATCGGTGAGAAGCGAATTGGATATTTCGAGACGGGTCTTGGAACGAAGATGGATAGGTGTGGAAGGTAGTAGTAGAGCTCCTATGGGGGTGGTGTTTTTAATTTCTTTTTCTTTTTCGTTTAATATGGAATTAGTTAAAAGAAAATGTAAAATAAAACAAAAAGGGTATAAAAGTCTTTTTATATGGATGAGGGACCAACCATGATAGAAAAATTGAAACCACAAGGACTATCCTTGAGGTTTTTGAAAGTTAAGGACTAAAGTGGATATCCTGTGAAACCACATGGACCATTTATGAAGTTTTGTCTTAAATCAGACACCATAACACGAGCTATTGCTGTCGCGATGAACTATGATATGCATGAGACACTAATGAACAAGCTGTTGGATTAGGTGTCTAAGCCATGACTTTGTATTTGTATTTATCTTATTAATTGAAGCAAAGTCCATTTGGGTTGCCCTCATAGCAGGAGGATTGATGTAGAAGTCAGTAGAAAGAAAGGTTGATTTATTAATTGGTTAATAAATCAATAGAAATAAATAAATAGTTTATTAATATATTTAAGTGTTAATATATTAATTAGAAACTATAATAATTAATTAGAAATTAATCTAGAATTAATTGGATTTAATTTGGAGATTAAATTAACTAATTAAAAGTGCAGTGACTGGTTTTGTATTTATTCAATAGTTGAATAACTGGCTAGCCAGTGGGAGGACAAAGTTGGTGAGATTTGAGTGGGGCACACTCATAATCTCAAAACCCTAATTAGGGTTTAGAAGCCTTGGTCCAAATTGTCAACAGGCTTGCCCATTAAGGAGGCTGTAACGACCGTTTTTAAAAAAAACGGTGTGAATAGTACTCCGGCGTGAATAGTAACTCCGCCGTGAATAGTACCCGATAAATGAAGTAAGCGCTTACCTCATGAATAGTGACGATGATGTCGTGATGATGTCTTGATGACGTCATGAATAGTGTTTTCAAGCCCTATAAATAGAGGCCCAACTTCTTCATTTCAACCCACAACAAACACCAAACAACCTTACGATATCGAGAAGTGTTCTGGTGAGGAAAAATAGGTCGGGAGGAGTTAAGAGCGAGCGGTAGCTGGTAACGAGGCGCCCGGGAAGTGTTGGAAGAGCGGAACGGGAAGCGTGTCAAGGCTTTGCGAAAGCGTCAATCTTAAGTGAGTAATCGCTATCGCATTTCCCTAATAGTTTATAAATGTTAAACTATAAAATGTGGAGGTTATACTATTCGTAATTCCAGAAATTATACCAAATGATTTACTTACGAGGGCGGTGCCTAGGCCGATTACATGGGATCTGGTTGTTGGATTTTCCGAAAGGCTAAAATGCTGAAAGGATCCTGCCACCCCATCTAATTTTCTACCTGGCCGTTCTTTACTTGATAAATCATGAGGTATCATATTGGAATTATGGAAGGGTTTAATAATACAAGTATGATATCACTAAGAGTCAAAGAGTGATAAGTGTTTTACTGTGTTAACATTTAAAGAGGAAATACAAAGCAAAGATAAACGTTATAGTCAACTACAGCCAGGTGAGTTTCTCACTAGATTGTGTGGAGGTTATGTGTGCTTTACTGTAGTGTTGTGTGCTTATAAGATGTTTATGTGTAATACCAAGCTGTGTGTATTTTATTGATAATACACTTTCCTGTGATAGCTATATGGGTTGGGATATGGTGTTTGTAGTTAGTACTAGACATGTTTAGGTCTAGCATATGGATAATATGGGGGTGACAAATTGAGATATATAGGGTGGCTCGACGTACTAAGCAATGAAGTTTGATTTATTGAGCAGATACGCATGACCCGACGTACAGGGTATGCGCGGCTCTAAGGGCTAAGCAGAGGAGTTATACTTACTGAGCAGATACGCATGACTCGACGTACAGAGTATGCGTGGCTCGAAATGCTGAGTAAAAGACTATAATTCGACGTACTGGGTAGAGCAGGTTATGTGTGATAAATAGCTGTATTTTCCTATAGGGGTTGAGTATATGTGATTAACATGCTGTGTAGATGTTGGAACTCACTAAGCCGTGTGCTTATCCTTTCCTTATTAAATTATCATTTCAGGTGTACAGGTGAAAATGACGGCTAGGCATGACGGATACACACTGATGCTGGTTATCTGAGGATCTACGCTGTGAATCGATGTAAAATGTTTTTGAATGTTTTTCAAAATGTTAATTATTGATATTCATTTAAATAAAGATGTTTTCTTTAAAAGTGGGGTGTTACAAGTTGGTATCAGAGCCAGAACTTGAGTGAATCAGACTCACTTGATGGGTTTTGATCTCAGGCTTGAAACTCAAAAGTTTTCTTTGAAGACATTTTTATAAAAAAATAATAATAATAAACGTTGTTTTTCGAATAAGGGGTTGAATGAACGTTGTTGCAAAGAAGCAGTATGTACCGTCAGCCAACGTCAGTGGGGAAAATGTTTAAATGCTTAGTCTTTATTGCTGTAATATATGATATATGTGTGCTTAAATGCCTGCTAGAAAACCCCATATTGGTGCACAATTACTTAAGGCCTGCTGTCATGAATAAATACTAGAGTTGATAAGGTGTTTAAGAAACACCATTGAAGTGTAGGCAGTAGGGACTAAATAGTCCTAGAATGTTTGAGTTGGTTAGGTTCTTTGTCGGGTGATATCCGTAAGGTAAATCCTTTTTATTTGAAAGATTTTCTACGACTATGTTCGTAAAACAACCTGGGGACTTCTGGACAAGTTCTGAAACGGGCGTAGATAGGTGTGGAAGATAGTAGTGGAGCTTCTACTATTGAAAGCACAGGATCCGCGTTCGAATCGGGAGTTGGTTATGAGGAATCCAATAAGCTGAGGGTATAACTAATTGGTGTGCATTTGTATTGTCCATTCTATTGATTGGCAATCATAGAGTTTATTGGAAACAATTAGGACGCTGGAGATTGAGAATCTAGTGACGTTTCATTTTTTAATAATTATGTAATGAATAGTTGATGTGACTATAGTGGATGAGCTGTGCAAAAGTGACACATTAAGTCTCTTCGTTACTCAAAGCACGGATAGTGGATGATAAAAAGAATTGATCGCTAGAATAGTTGATTTTGATTGACTATAAATAGACGTTATGTTATTTAGAGACTAACATAAGTCGCAGATTCCAGTTATGGAGATAAATGTGAGGCTTCCAGGTCATCTGCAGTTGCTGGTTAACAAATTTTATCTACAAAGAGTGTCAGACGACTGGAGTATGATGATGACGAAGGCTGAGGATGTATGTGATCGTATTAGTAGAAATTGGAATCCCGTAGATGGAGGGCATAATTTGGAAGAAGACATACGTGAACTAAAGCAGTATATATATGTGATAGGTACACGTACGGATATACATATACATAGTAGAAATATAAGGTTTTATACATGGTGTTGTATGTTTGCAGAATTAGAGCCTTATCCATTCCCGTACAAGAGGTGTACGTGTATACGGAATGAACATATAATAACAACTCATGAGAGTAGGGATGATATAGTGGTGTGGCGTAAGGGTATTCACATAGGTAGTGAATACTACAAACGTGTGCATCAGAGTAAGTTAGATGTAGCATACCAATGTATCATGTACTTAAAATCTGTTAGTATATGAAAATGATGAGTTGAGAAAATATTGCTAACTGACCAAGATAACTGTCTTGTTAGCATATGTGTGTTAGGTGTATATGTTTCATAAATGACTAAGTGAGTTTCTCTTAAGTAGGTAACCTGTAGGTGAGTACCATGGGTAAACTGTATCGGTAGCTGGTTGAATATTGGATATTAGTTGTACGGATGAATACGTGAGTATTAAGTGCTGATAATCCTGGATATGGTATCATATCGTGAGCGGAGATTTTGTAGATGTATGTGGAGACTGAGCTGATATGAGGATTGTTGGTGCCATATGGTTGGTTGCAGAACTTTGCAGTTGTGTGTATGTTAGCTGTTAAGCTTTTAGGGCGAAAAGTTGTTTATGCTGTGGGGCTACTAATATTTGTGGTTGGGACCACTTATGCTGTGGGGCTACTTGTACTTGTGGTTGGGACCACTTATTCCGTGGGGCCACTAGTACCTGTAGTTGTGACCATTTATTCTGTGGGATTGCTAGTACTTGTGGTTGTGACCACTTATTTAGCGGGGCCACATTACTAGTACATGTGGTGGGACCACATATGTGTTGTGATGGCCTTATTGGCTGACAGTTCTAAACACACGTGCAGTTGAGTGTTTGGTGAGTTTTCATGACTCGATACCGTAAAGGGTCGAGGAAATGACGAATAGCTGAGCTGTTGAGGTTGTGAAAAGCAGGGGTTGTGATATGATGTGGTGAATAGGTGATTATGGGTATACGATGCATAACGAGTACCATGCATCTATGATGACTGGGAGTGTATGAGATTACATAACACGTATTTTGTAGTCTCAATAGGTTGGCCTAGTTGATTAGAAGTAGTTAAGGTGCTAGTATTGTGGTAATACCCTTTGGGTTTACTAATACAACCGTATTGTGTTGAAATAGGGAATGATTGAGTGGAAGAATAAGTGTCGACGCTGGAGATTCCGGGGACGGAATATTATAAAGGGGGGGAGAACTTGTAACGACCGTTTTTCAAAAAAAAAAAAAACGTTGTGAATAGTAACTCCGGCGTGAATAGTACTCCGGTGTGAATAGTTCCCGATAAATGAAGTAAGCGCTTACCTCATGAATAGTGACGATGACGTCGTGATGATGTCTTGATGACGTCGTGATGACGTCATGAATAGTGTTTTCAAGCCCTATAAATAGAGGCCCAACTTCTTCATTTCAACCCACAACAAACACCAAACAACCTTACTATATCGAGAAGTGTTCTGGTAAGGAAAAATAGGTCGGGAGGAGTTAAAAGCTTGCGGTAGCTGGTAACGAGGTGCCCGGGAAGTGTTGGAAAGTGTTGGAAGAGCGGAGCGGGAAGCGTGTCAAGGCTTTGCGAAAGCGTCAATCTTAAGTGAGTAATCGCTATCGCATTTCCCTAATAGTTTATAAATGTTAAACTATAAAATGTGGAGGTTATACTATTCGTAATTCCAGAAATTATACCAAATGATTTACTTACGAGGGCGGTGCCTAGGCCGATTACATGGGATCTAGTTGTTGGATTTTCCGAAAGGCTAAAATGCTGAAAGGATCCTGCCACCCCATCTAATCTTCTACCTGGCCGTTCTTTACTTGATAAATCATGAGGTATCATATTGGAATTATGGAAGGGTTTAATAATACAACTATGATATCACTAAGAGTCAAAGAGTGATAAGTGTTTTACTGTGTTAACAGTTAAAGAGGGAATACAAAGCAAAGATAAACGTTATAGTCAACTACAGCCAGGTGAGTTTCTCACTACATTGTGTGGATGTTATGTGTGCTTTACTGTAGTGTTGTGTGCTTATAAGATGTTTATGTGTAATACCAAGCTGTGTGTATTTTATTGATAATACACTTTCCTGTGATAGCTGTATGGGTTGGGATATGGTGTTTGTAGTTAGTACTAGACATGTTTAGGTCTAGCATGTGGATAATATGGGGGTGACAAATTGAGATATATAGGGTGGCTCGACGTACTAAGCAATGAAGTTTGATTTATTGAGCAGATACGCATGACCCGACGTACAGGGTATGCGCGGCTCTAAGGGCTAAGCAGAGGAGTTAGACTTACTGAGCAGATACGCATGACTCGACGTACAGAGTATCTGCGGCTCGAAATACTGAGTAAAAGACTATAATTCGACGTACTGGGTAGAGCAGGTTATGTGTGATAAATAGCTGTATTTTCCTATAGGGGTTGAGTATATGTGATTAACATGCTGTGTAGATGTTGGAACTCACTAAGCCGTGTGCTTATCCTTTCCCTATTAAATTATCATTTCAGGTATACAGGTGAAAATGACGGCTAGGCATGACGGATACACACTGATGTTGCTTATCTGAGGATCTACGCTGTGAATAGATGTAAAATGTTTTTGAATGTTTTTCAAAATGTTAATTATTGATATTCATTTAAATAAAGATGTTTTCTTTAAAAGTGGGGTGTTACAGAGGCTCCTCTAAGGTTTCAGCTGTAACCCTTGGAGGCTATAAAAGGAACCTCCTGGCTCCCCTTTTCTGCACCACTTTCATCTCTCTGAAGTTACTCTGCTGTCTTCTCTCCTCATTCCTTGGGTTTGACTCCATTTGAGGCAGGACACTTGTGCTGCTAGCTTCTGGATCAAGAATCAAAGGTTGGTTCTTCTGATTTATTCTTTAGAAATAATTGTTGGCCTTTAGATCCTTATTATATGTTCATAGTAGAAAAACATAGATCTTATTTAGGGTTGCATGTGAACTTAGGAATTTTCTAGTTCATGGTTTGTGTAAAACCCTTCAGTGGTATCAGAGCCTGCTGTTTTTCTTATGAATTGTTATAATTGTGTTGTAACCAAGGGTTTTGTGTGAAAATAATAACCATTGGGAGGCCAATTTCGTTCATGGTGGCTAGCGTTTCAAAAACCCTAGCCTCCATCCCCTTTTTGCGATTTCCTAGTTGCCTTGGATAGTAGATTGTTATTTTTGGTAATTATTGATTAATTAAATAACAAGAATCTTTTATCCCATGCTTGTAATTTTCGAAATCTAGGGGATAAAAATAGGTAACAATTTGATTAATTAGTAATGCCTATTTTTAATTTAATTAATTTAATTAATAGTTTAATTAAAAGATAAATTAAATCACTTAAAGGGTTTAAATTTAATTTTAAATTATTTCATAATTTGCGAAAATTAAAGGATTAAATCCTAAATATTTTAATAAGATTAAAATACATCTTATACATAGTATAATTAAAAGTTAATATTATTTTTGTAAGATTAAATTGGTTAGTCTTACCGTTAGTAGGCTTCATTCACAAAACTGTCCTATAAAGAGGGTATAAGGCGACTGCCTATAAAATGGTAGTCTAATGGGTGTCCACTCTCACCCACCGCTCTCCTGGTCAGTCGAGTGTCGTTAGCCGAACGGGTTTGATAGAACCGCAGAGCCTCTTAAAAGTATAATGCTATAATTGAAAGTACTATAACTCTGAAACAAAATCCCAATCTAGTTACTTTAGGTCAAAAATGTGAATGAGTTGCTAATCCATGAAGTTGCACATTACACTTTGTGAAACATTGGTGGAGCGTGTGTGGTTAACCGGCACACCAATAGGGGTTCACAACGAGTTGCAATGGGTTTCTCGATTTTACCATTATTGATGGAGCGTGTGTGGTTAACCGGCACGTCAATTAGAGATGGTAATTGACTTCGAGAGTACCAAGCTAACTTGCATGGTTATTCACACCCGGTTTGTGATCCTCGGCATCCCAGTCAAAACAGTGAGGCACATCCGAGATTAAACATGCCATTGAATAGTTCAATGAATCTCAACAGATCTAGGAATGTCATAAGATGAAATTGATAAGTATATTATCTACCTTAATGACCACTATGTTGTGATTACGGCATCCCTCTTCACATCATAGTTGGGGTATTTTGGGTCCTAGCCTTAATAAATAATAAATTGGGTAATTATTTAAAAGGATTGATTAAACTAATAAATTATGTTTATTGTAGATGTCTGAATCAAGTGTCTATTCTGCTCCCTCTCCTCCTTCACCCATTTCTGAGAGCATCAGAATGCACCTGCCAAATATGGAAAGGCTGACTGGCCTCAACTGTAAGGAATGGCTTCGCAATTGGAGACTGGTTCTCGTTATTGCTAGCAAGCTACATCTCACCGAGTATCCGATCCCGGTTCCACCAGAACAAGTCGTCATAAAAGGTATTTATGACAATCATGACTTCTTAGTTGATGAATCCGAAAAGATTCGTGACCTCATGCTATTGACTATTGACCCCGAGTTCTGCATGGATTTTGAATCCCTGGGACCATATGAGTTAATGCAGTTGGTTGAAGAAAAGTTCCAAAAACCAATTGAAGAGGAACGAGTTAGGATCTTCAAAAGACTTGCAGAGTGCAAGCTAAAATAAGGAAGTAGCATCGATTCGCATGTTCTTCAGATTGAAGCATACATATGCGAATTGTACAAACTTGGTTATTTCATGAGTCAGGAGATGAGTGTAAACATTCTACTCGCTTCGCTGACTAGTAAGTACGATCTGTTCATTCAGACGTATAGAAAGGAAGACCAGAAAAAGGCCTTTGTGGAAATGCGTCCACTGTTGACTTTATACGAGTCACTCTTGGATAGGCATAGCTCCAATGGTTCGGCTACTTCTAGATTGAGTTGAGTGAAGAGACGTAACAAGAAACGATCCAGACCGTCTGGACATGTCTCAAACTGGGAATCCACATAATCGGATACAGGCACGAAAAGATTGGAAGACACTCCAAGGTCAAAATATTTGAAAGCTCAGGTATATCTAAAAACCTCAAAACTCATGTTCCATAATTACTTGATACATAATGTGATAGTCACATTTTGGTTTGTATGCAGGGAATCAGTAAGGTACGAGACTCTGGTGCATAGGAGCACATTTGGATTATATTTCAAGCTCATGTAGTTTTGAAGTTTAGTTAGATACTAAAATCATGTTATTAGCTCATCAGATGTGTATGACATTGTCTATCATATAATACATTGTTCAAGGATTTTGTTTTTAATAAAATTGTCGATTTTCTTTTAACACCTGTTGTCTGAAATTATCCTTGAAATGTCATATGAGTGTGTTGAATGCATGAATAGTAATAACTTGAATATTAATGCATCCAAAGCGTTTGGATTCAGGAATTGTGTCCTTCATGATTGTTAAATGTAAATGTCATAAGAATCAATTCAACCAAAGATCCAGTTGGACAGGACTTTGGAATCATTTGACTTAGAGTCTCATGATGAATTGAGTTCTAAATGTGTCAAGAAATGAATCAACCAAAGATCCAGTTGGACAGGACTTTGGAATCATTTGACTTAGAGTCAGATGATGTTTAAGTTCTTTATAAAGCATATATGGCAAGAAATGAATCACCCAAAGATCCACAGGATAGGATTTTGGAATCAGTTGACTTAGAGTCAAGTGATAATTGCAAGTCTTCAACAAAGTAACAAAGTCATAAGTTTACATAGAGATGTAAAAGACATTGAGATTAGGAGCAACGGACACATCAGTTGCTGCGTATTGCTCGAATCTTCAAATAGAACACATTTGTTTGCACTTCACGATATTTGTCAATCCGTATGACGAATATGGCTTCGATTATCGCGTCAAATATGGCTTCGCTTAGCAGAATGAGCGATTGAATTGAAACCTTGAACAGTTCAAGGACTTCAAAGGAAGTACAAGATCCACAGAACCTGAGTGATAACATAAACTGAGAGAAATGTTTCACAGTTCATTCTCTTCCAAGAACATTAATAGTTATAATGTGTCTTAGGGAAGATGATGGAGCCTTGGTCGAAACAGTTCGATCTTCGATGTATGAGATACATTGTCAATTAGTTTCCGGAGAATTAAATACTAAACCAGTCAGACCATATAAACCATATTCTGACCACATCCTAGAATAAGTAGGTCTTGAAGACACTGTCTGAAATGTAAAGCTGGGATTGTCCCACTTGGACATAGAGAGTCCAGGGTCTTGTAGTGTTCATCCGAACCTCATGACTAGCCTGAATGTAAGACCCGTATCCTTATTATAACATATACTTAAAATAAGAGTGTTAGGAATTATATGATGTTGGTAGTTATAAAGCTAAGAAAAACTTTAGTTACAATTTCATATGAAAATCAGCATTTTGTGTCGTTTTTAGAAAAATCATAATTAATTCTAGGAAACTCGTTTGGACCTCAAACCAATGCAAAAAGTTTACAAATTGAGTCTAGTATAATTACCAAAAATAATAGTAAGCTTGAAAATGACATTATCTATGGTAAAAAATGCAATCTTTACTGATTAGTTCGGAATTGACAGATTAGATAGTCTGTTTTCAAAAATTCATAATAAATCATAGAAAAATCATATAAATACGTAAAATACATCACTGGAAAGGTATTGACATAAATTTCTGGAATATCAAATAAAAACGTGAATTTCATGGGTTTAAAGTCGGCTAAACCAGTCTTGAACAGACTGATTCTAGAAGGTATTAATTTCAACAAAGTTATATTATTAAAATCTTTTGTCAAAAGTGTCATGCCATTTTTTATTCAAGAATTCAAGTATAAATACCCCTCAAAACATCTCATAAACCACACAACTAAATCTCAATCCAATATATAGAGGTTTCTAAGCACTAGAGTGTAAGCAAGTGAGCGGAAGGAAGCTTAAAAGCCTAACGAAGGAGTTATAGATCCCGACGAATGGTCATAAGGTAACTACAAACCTTTCTATAGCTTAATTAGGTATTGTAAAATAATTTTTGTATTAAGAAGTAGAATATGTAATAAGTATAACATATTCATTTCCAACAATAGTAAATAAAAACCTTAAAAACGTCGTTATTATAACAATTCGTAATTCTGAAAATAATACCGATTGATTTACTTATGAGGACGGTGCCTAGGCCGATTACTTGGGATCTGGTTGTTGGATTTTCCGAAAGGCTAAAATGCTGAAAGGATCCTGCCATCCCATCTAATCTTCTACCTGGTCGTTCTTTACTTGATAAATCATGGAGTATCATATTGGAATTATTGAAGGGTTTAATGATGCGACTATAATATAGTTAAGGATTAAGAAATGATAGATTTCTTATTATGTTAACAGTTAAAGTTGAAGGAAATACAAAGCCGAGAAAGATAAACGATATAGTCAACTATAATCAGGTGAGTCTTCTCACTATACTATAGGTGATATTGCATGCGTATGAAGGAAGATATGTTAGACTAAGGTGATCTTACCTGTTATGATAATTGTATGATATATTGCTATGATAATGATTGTTTGTGGATGGAACGGGATAGCCCGCGAGCCAATAGGCGGAACGGGAATAGCCTGCGAGTCATTAGACGGAACGGGAGAAGCCTGCGAGCGATAAGACAGAACGGGAACTGCCCGTGAGTCTTCAGCGGAACAGGGATAGCCCGCGAGTCTCACAGACATATGAATGGTTATGATGTGTTGTATGTTATGTGATGGATCGTATGGTGTTTTGAGGAACTCACTAAGCTCCGTGCTTACCCTTTCCCTATATAAACTACTGTTTCAGGTACATCAGGTACCCTGGATGGCAAGGCGTGACGTGTATACACTGTGCTGCTTCATTGGAGGACTGTTTTTGAATGGATGCTCCGCTATGTTGTGATTTCATTAACTTTTGTTAATCCTGGGATGTTTTCATTAAACTTATAAGTTATGGAATTTTGTAAAAATTAATTAAGTGGCTTTTCTTATATTAAAGTGTTCGTTTAAATTTTTTTTAATTTTACCCTAAAATTTTGGGATGTTACAAGTTGGTATCAGAGCACAGCTTGAGAGAATCAGGCTCACTTAGTGAGTTCTGGACTCAAGTTGAGGCTTAAGAGTTTTCTTAAAACATTTTTACGAAAGAAGGATGTTTTATGAAGGGTGAACTGAAGACACAGTGTGTACCGCCAGCCAACGCCAGTATGAGAAAAGGGTTAAGTATTTAATATTGTGGATGTTAAAAAAAACATATGGTATATGTTTGCTGAAATGCCTGGTAAAGATCACACATTGTTGTATTATTATCTGCTATTTGCTAATAGAACTGTATGCTAGTGCCGATAGGTTGCTTAGAGATTTCCACTAAGTTTTATACAATATAGACCGAATAGTCATAGAATGTGTGAGTTGACCTTATTGCATGTTCCTTGTTTGGTTGTTGCCTTAGGGAAGATTCTCTTATTTGAAAGACTGTTTAGTTCGATATTGTATACAACTACATTCGCGAAACAACCTGTCATCACTGGAGGAAGTTCCGTCTTAGTTAGAATAGCAGGGTGGGGGTGGGATTCCAAGTATTCCTAGAAGGGTTGACATATGCCTTGTAAGGGCATATGTGTTAAAATTATCGGTGAGAAGCGAATTGGATATTTCGAGACGGGTCTTGGAACGAAGATGGATAGGTGTGGAAGGTAGTAGTAGAGCTCCTACTATCGAAAGCACAGGATCCACGTTCGAGTCGGGAGTTCGTCACGAAGGATCCAAGGAGCTGAGTATGTGAGTGTCTAGCATAATTAACTTAAATGCTAGTGTAATGTGGTAAACTTTTATCCATTCAATTTTTGAATGTTGATTGTGAGGTTCAGTAGGAACAATTAAGATGCGATCATACCAGTTTGGTTGGACCGATCATGCTTAAGTTGATTACTGAGCTTAAAGACTGTTGAAAGGGAGAATGCCAAAATGCTATTGTGGTAGCTATTTTCATGCAACTAATGGGCGCACAAGTCAGACAGGGACTAGTAGATGCAAGGGTGAGTTTTCCAACTCACGGTCAAAGAGGTGCAAGCGGCGCCTGAGAAGATGGTGGGTATTTTTGAGTCAACTCTGTATATGCCTAGTGCTGTGTAATAGTGGGGCTACCTACCCTTGTATTGATCTTGCTTGAGTGATTGATCAGGTCGTGTGGGTTGAGAGTTTGGATCACTCACTCGTGATTGAGGTAACTGACGATAGATGTGTTGACTAGGGTCGCAAGCGGATGAGTAACATATGGTGGTTGATGTAAACATCTTTACATTATCGAAACATATTTATTGAGATAGTGTTTGCACCCGATGCAAGTTGTTGGCTGAGCAGAGTGGGCTTGTTTTTCGTTCGAGAGTAAGGGCTCGTAAAAAAAAGGTTATAAATCGAATAAACAGACTTGGACTTTAGTCCAAGTGGGAGAGGAATACAAAATTAAGGGAACAACATGAATATTATATTGAATCGATGAAATTATTAAAATTATAGTAACACGTCAATATATTTAATTCATTACTACAACTTTATATTAATACATTAAGAAAAGTTTGCAGAACTACTAACCTAAACCAGAGAATCAGAAAGAAGCGAGAAAAGATCTTCAACACTCCAATCTTTGTCATCATTAGGTTGACTTGTACCTTCTCGAGGATTTGGAAGTGGTATGCTTTCAGTTATTGGAGGAGGAGCTCCAAGGTATGGGGTCTAGATAGGGTTGGAACCTGTAACCCCATGATTAGGGGCTAAATATTGACTCATTTGGGGCGTGTGTAAGTAGGGCAGTGATGAGGAAGGGATCTAATTCGGAACCAGTTGGGGGTAGCTATAAGAAGGAGGAAACGAGGCTAGGTCACCTACAAAGCCTCAAAAATTCTCCTCACTCGAAGACTCGAGTAAAACGGGGTTAATACTACTCATACCAGAATTAGATGGCGGAGATTGCTGCTGTGTATGAGTTCTTGATGAAGTTTCCCCCTTTTCCTGAATTTTTCTTTTCCTAAATACAAACTTATGAGCAGCTTGTATTAGCTTCTTTGTGCCGTCTGTTAGACCCGATTGTGACCCTTCAATTATCGCTTCTTTTTCTTTTTTTAGGTTGGGTATTAAATCTCCCGATAATTCTGTTGCCTCAATAGATTCATTACCAAATTCCTGTGGCATAAATAACTTTAGTAATTTTAACCTTATGATATAAAGGAATTAAAAAAAATGTAGTTCTTTACCTCAGCACGATCAATAAGGGTTTGCAAACTCGTAAGTTGTCGTTGAGGCCAATGATTGATACCTAATTCTCTATATCGTTTTTTTAATTGTGTCGTTCAAATGTTGAGTTCCTTCGCAGCTTTTTCAATTGGTTCGTTAAAGTGTTCAGCTATTATTTCCCTACTTAATAAATGTCTGAAACCTCTTCCACTGCCACCTGCTATGTTTTCTGAACTAGAAGGTTCAAATCCAATTGTATTGTTATCATTCTGGATCATTTGAACATGATCCTGATTTTTTGACCCAAAGATGGACATTGATTCATCAAAATTAGTGGCCTCTATCGGTAATAATTGTTGGTTTTCAACTAAAATCTCAGGATTCTGAAATCCTTCTAGATTCCTTTGAATCAACCGAAGATGATCTTGATATTGAAAACCAACCCCAAACTCGGGATTCAATTCAATATTTATGTTATGAGTCCTCTGTAATTGATTCTCATCCTGAATACCAGCCATGAATTCTTGATTCATGGGGATAAACTCACTGCTTGTTGGGTGCACGTCCATGAATGGATTGTACTCAATTAGACCATCCACAAATGGGTCTACAAATAACACATGTCAAATGATAAAACAAAATAGAATACTTATAAATGGATCATTCAAAAGAATTTAACCTGGTAGAAGGCATGGAGTCTGATCAAGTGCAAAGTCAGATGCATGCACCGGATCATCTGAGTTAATGTTCAACTCGGGAAAAATTTTCGGCTCATCGTGGAGATGCTCTATTGGTAGTATATCTAGAAGACTGTACCATAATTCAAAATCAAACAAAACATTAGAAAGGTAATCGAAGTATGGATGATAGATGTCTAGAATGTTAGAGTCACCGAACTCTATTAAGAATTCTTGGTTTGAAGTACCCTCTCCTTGTGGAAAACCAGGTCCAGGGTTCGACAGATCGCCCATTGAAGATCTGTTTTCCATTACTCGACTTTAAATATGAGTTCGTTCACGAACAAACTAGTGATAAGAGAGGATGAGACTGAAAATGAATGATACTACATACCTGTATATATAGTATCTTGCAGCTGGAATAGAAAGGACACACGGAACTGAAAGGACACCTCACGTTTTAATTACCGAAATTCAAACTAACTACACTAGATGCGACTTTTCACTACCCCAAGTGACATTTTTTCAAAATTCTCTGCTTGACTCTGATGAGAACGAGATAATAAAGAGACTTTTGAAATAAAACAAAATTTTATGTCTCCATATAATGGAAATAGTTTAAAGAGTGTTCAGTACTCCAAAAAAAAAACAAACTTACAAAAGATGATGTAAATTTTATATTTCGGTGGAACACAAAAATTTGGAGATTCTACAAAAATAGACTTATTTAGCCAAAAAGTATTTAAAAGAAATGTTGAATTGAGGCAAATGTGTGTTGAAATATGACGAATTCATATAAATACGAAATAGTGTTAAAAATTAGGTGTTGCAAGTTAACTAGGTTAACTATGTATATAGGTAGATTAGAAAGTACTAAATATGTACTGTAGATAGTAGCCGGTCAAGTCGATGTGTGGGACTGTGAGAAACAGTTAGAGTTTTTTTTTGTACATCTAGAGTAATTAGAAGAAAAGAAGTATGGAGTGAATGAGAATAATAGGACCTTAAACATTATTACAGAGGTATGTGAATGTTGAAAGGGAAAGATAATTAAATCTTGTAAAGGTTCGGCAATAAGACGAGGAGAATTTTTGAAGGACATAAGGACTCGATGGGAAATACATAGAGGAGTTAGAGAATGCGGATTTCGGGACGAAATCCAAATAAGTGGGGAAGACTTGTAAGACCCGTATCCTGATTATAACAAATACTTAAAATAAGAGTGTTAGGAATTATATGATGTTGGTAGTTATAAAGCTAAGAAAAACTTTAGTTACATTTTCATATGAAAATCAGCATTTTGTGTCGTTTTTAGAAAAATCATAATTAATTCTAGGAAACTCGTTTGGACCTCAAACCAATGCACAAAGTTTACAAATTGAGTCTAGTATAATTACCAAAAATAATAGTAAGCTTGAAAATGACATTATCGATGGTAAAAAATGCAATCTTTACTGATTAGTTCGGAATTGACAGATTAGATAGTCTGTTTTCAAAAATTCATAATAAATCATAGAAAAATCATATAAATACGTAAAATACATCCCTGGAAAGGTATTGAGATAAATTTCTGGAATATCAAATAAAAACGTGAATTTCATGGGTTTAAAGTCGGCTAAACCAGTCTTGAACAGACTGATTCTAGAAGGTATTAATTTCAACAAAGTTATATTATTAAAATCTTTTGTCAAAAGTGTCATGCCATTTTTTATTCAGGAATTCAAGTATAAATACCCCTCAAAACATCTCATAAACCACACAACTAAATCTCAATCCAATATATAGAGGTTTCTAAGCACTAGAGTGTAAGCAAGTGAGCGGAAGGAAGCTTAAAAGCCTAACGAAGGAGTTATAGATCCCGACGAATGGTCATAATGTAACTACAAACCTTTCTATACCTTAATTAGGTATTGTAAAATAATTTTTGTATTAAGAAGTAGAATATGTAATAAGTATAACATATTCATTTCCAACAATAGTAAATAAAAACCTTAAAAACGTCGTTATTATAACAATTCGTAATTCTGAAAATAATACAGATTGATTTACTTATGAGGACGGTGCCTAGGCCGATTACTTGGGATCTGATGTTGGATTTTCCGAAAGGCTAAAATGCTGAAAGGATCCTGCCATCCCATCTAATCTTCTACCTGGTCGTTCTTTACTTGATAAATCATGGAGTATCGTATTGGAATTATTGAAGGGTTTAATGATGCGACTATAATATAGTTAAGGATTAAGAAATGATAGATTTCTTATTATGTTAACAGTTAAAGTTGAAGGAAATACAAATCCGAGAAAGATAAACGATATAGTCAACTATAATCAGGTGAGTCTTCTCACTATACTATAGGTGATATTGCATGCGTATGAAGGAAGATATGTTAGACTAAGGTGATCTTACCTGTTATGATAATTGTATGAATTATTGCTATGATAATGATTGTTTGTGGACGGAACGGGATAGCCCGCGAACCAATAGGCGGAACGGGAATAGCCTGCGAGTCATTAGACGGAACGGGAGAAGCCTGCGAGCGATAAGACAGAACGGGAACTGCCCGTGAGTCTTCAGCGGAACAGGGATAGCCCGCGAGTCTCACAGACATATGAATGGTTATGATGTGTTGTATGTTATGTGATGGATCGTATGGTGTTTTGAGGAACTCACTAAGCTCCGTGCTTACCCTTTCCCTATATAAACTACTGTTTCAGGTACATCAGGTACATCAGGTACCCTAGATGGCAAGGCGTGACGTGTATACACTGTGCTGCTTCATTGGAGGACTGTTTTTGAATGGATGTTCTGCTATGTTGTGATTTCATTAACTTTTGTTAATCCTGGGATGTTGTCATTAAACTTATAAGTTATGGAATTTTGTAAAAATTAATTAAGTGGCTTTTCTTATATTAAAGTGTTCGTTTAAATTTTTTTTAATTTTACCCTAAAATTTTGGGATGTTACACTGAACATGATCAGCAATGTCGTTTCACTGGCTATCCCACTGTACCTGTAAAAGAATAGCTCTTTTAGAAAGAACTAATGTTCTTAGGAAACAGTGGGAGTTGGGACAGTTCTGAATGAGTTCACGATTAGCCAAGTGAAAGAACGTTTAGTCATCACTAGGCTTGGAGCAGAAATCAGATTTCTGTTCTACAACTGACATAATCTCCTTTTGACCAGTAGTATTGATCACCATCATAAGTAGTTGTGATCGGGGTGACATACCGATTGGTGGTAAAACACTATAGTTAGTACGAATTTACAATCCGACTACTTGGAAGCATTGGTGAGCCCGGTTGCTGCTAATTAAGAGAACCTTAGGACGAGATACAGTCTATGTGACAGTTTGATTGATGTTACACCTGGTCTAAAAACCAGTGGGAGTAATTGAATCATCAAAAGAAAGCAACATGGACAGAAACATACCTTCAGAACATATGGTTGAGTGAGACGATACTCAGAGTCAAGTAATTGATTCTAAGAAAAAGCACTCTCAATAGAAGATGAAATCCAAAAGGATACTGTATGGCACATTGTAAGTCATTAGTGGAGCGTGTGTGGATCACTGGCACTTTGATAGGGACTCACAAAGAGTATGCCAATACAAAGGTACATAAGCCCGGGATTACACCCCACGGGCATCTCGCAAGAAAGGATATTCAGATTCTCAAAATATGCAAAGGATTGGATCTTGAGAAAAACCTGAAATATTTCCATTAAGATGTCAGAAAGGTTTGGATTCTCAAAATGTGCCAAAAGTTCTGGATTTTGTGAATAGCCCATAACCGTGTCAAAGCCAGTGGGAGTGTCGCTATTATCTACTATCTCCATATGTGGGTCACATAATGTTTCTAGGAAACGTCTCCTTTCATTACAAAGTGTAATGACTTTGTGTTAAGAGACGGATCGCTATGAAAGACTTAATAGAGATACGGCATACTCAGGTGGTTGTAAACATCTATGAGATAGATCAAAACTCTGCCAATATGATCTTGATGCGATTCAAGATGCATAGTCCCAGGAAAGGAGTTTCCTATCATTGCAAAGTGTAATGATTTGGCATGAGAGATATAAAGAATGTGCAACATGCTTACATAATCCATAGACATCTATCAGATAGATATTATCATCAGTATAGACCTAGCCATAGTAAGCATGATCTTGGTAAGATTCAAGATGCATGCGAAAAGGTCTCCGAAAGGAAATAGTTATTAAAAGTCGTGACACAAGGATTATAAGTAATCCTAAGATTCCAAAAGGGTTTGGAATAAGATTAGATCGGATTCCACGAGCTTCATGGATCGATCAGAAGTGTCATAAACATGTCCTGATGACTTAATGCTTAAAGCACAGTCAGTCAGACTCAGGATATGACCAGGCTGGGAATATTTAATGGATTCTGATCAGACGTGAGAAATCATTGGGAAATGATTGGGGTGAATGTTAATAGTAATTTGAAAAGAGTTTCAAATAAGTAAAAGGACTTAATGGTTAAAGAGTTCCGTTGGTATTCTGATGGAGCACTTGTGGGTCACCGGCACATCGTAACACCTCGAAATAGTCTTAGGATGCAGTCATGTGGACTAAAGATCACAAGAACCATGGAAAGTCACAGTACATAGAATGGAGTTGTAAGTGAGAATGATAATATGACTAAATAGAGATATCATCGGAAGAATGTCCGATTGGATAAAGTGTATCAATGTATGACATTTGGATACATAGAAAGAGTGAAAGGTCATATAAACATATATATAAAACATGAATTAAAAGTTTAAAAGAAATTTAGAAACCGATAATAGTTTTATGAAGAATCCGACTTGGTGATTACCTCGTGGAGACTTGGTAATAAGCAATAGTAGCTACCAGTCAGATTTTATGTTTCAATTTTGCATGTTTCACTTCCCGAATAATTTAATTATTCAAAGGTCCACAGTCGCTCATACTTTAGGGAGTAAGTATGAACGAAGACTATCGTGAATTGGTTTGTAGACTGTCTAAGGAGTTAGACATTGCAGTAAGACTGCTACGACGTTCACGAGTACTTAGAGATAGAGATTTGAGTATTGGATAAACCCGCACTCAATAGATTGCTTCATGGATTACATCACGACCAATGTTGAGACGATAATATCCTATGATCTTGAAGCGGAGACATATGAGTTGAAATTTACGAGTCGGTGTACATTGATAATGCGTAAATGCATCGGTAACTCGATGTTATAAAACGCATTGTTGTGTGCGATTTTGATGAGTAAAAGACACAAGCATATGAGTCGAAGCTTATTTGTTCCTTGACCCTGATGGGAAACAGATATCTGTAGGCCTCTCGATGATTTTGAAGTTGACTGAAGTGCTGGCCAGCCTGGACTAAATTGATGTGTTCAATTAGAAGTCCCAAAGTCATAAGCAGAATCGGAAATCGGGAAACAGAGTATTGGACAGAGATTAATCTCAATCCATGTCTCGTGTCTGAAAATATCTTGTTGGACAAAGGATCATATGATCACTTATCTATGGACAGAACTGATTGGGTCAGAGTTCGGCAGCAGTTTCTAGGAAGCTGCAGGTTGTTTATTAATCAGAAGATAAATTAAAGTCATAGACTTATCCAAGTGGGAGACTGTTGGATTAGGTGTCTAAGCCATGACTTTATATTTGTATTTATCTTGTTAATTGAAGCAAAGTCCATTTGGGTTGCCCTCATAGCAGGAGGATTGATGTAGAAGTCAGTAGAGAGAAAGGTTGATTTATTAACTGGTTAATAAATCAATAAAAATAAATAAATAGTTTATTAATATATTTAAGTGTTAATATATTAATTAGAAACTATAATAATTAATTAGAAATTAATCTAGAATTAATTGGATTTAATTTGGAGATTAAATTAATTAATTAAAAGTGTAGGGACTGGTTTTGTATTTATTCAATAGTTGAATAACTGGCTAGCCAGTGGGAGGACCAAGTTGGCGAGATTTGAGTGGGGCACACTCATAATCTCGAAATCCTAATTAGGGTTTAGAAGCCTTGGTCCAAATGGTCAACAGGCTTGCCCATTAAGGAGGCTCCTCTAGGGTTTCAGCTGTAACCCTTGGAGGCTATAAAAGAAACCTCCTGGCTCCCCTTTTCTGCACCACTTTCATCTCTCTGAAGTTACTCTGTTGTCTTCTCTCCTCATTGCTTGGGTGTGACTCCATTTGAAGCAGGACACTTGTGCTGCTAGCTTCTGGATCAAGAATCAAAGCTTGGTTCTTCTGATTTATTCTTTAGAAATAATTGTTGGCCTTTAGGTTATTTATTATATGTTCATAGTAAAAAACATAGATCTTATTTAGGGTTGCATGTGAACTTAGGAATTTTCTAATTCATAGTTTATGTAAAACCCTTCACAAGCACCCTCAGATATCGCCCTTCGATCCGGATAAAGTTATCTCTTTGTCACAGTTCTTTAGCCTGGTAAGAAGTCTGTCACCAACTGACTTGAGCTGTCAATCTTGGATGTCTTCCTTCATGTCCATGATGAAGATGTAATTTCTCATCTGAATGAGGTTTGACCTTCCTCGTTCCAAATGATTAGCAACCTTCGGTTCTCAGCATTGGACATTGCTTCAGATCCGAACAAGGCAAGGCTGCCTTAGTCCTGCTGATCTTCATGCCTTCGGTTCAACATTCTGCAGATCTTCTGAAGGGTCACTCCCTTCTTATTTCTGATCTGCCTTCTGTTTGATCTGACCAGAGCTAAGGACTCCCACTGGTACGAAGGTCTGAAGACTTGTCTGAGATGCACACCTCAACAACACTGGTTTCGTCTCGCCTCTGTTTTCTGGTTGCTTCGGAAAACTATTCCACTTCGGCTGACTTGGGTCTTCCTCCAGTTCGAATTAGGCTCCATACTTTCTCAACAATCTCCCACTTAGAGTGGTGTTCTTCAGCATCTGTCCGATGAACTTCTCCAAGGACATTTCAGGATATGCTTCGACTGAAATTCCTTCGGACTTCTGAAGGTCATGTACTTGACTGCTTATTCCCATGCAATCAATTCAGTTGTGCCGAGTTCTTGCATGAACTTTCTGGACCACAGCGGCTAAGCTTGTTGATAATCTGTATGCCGAATCCCTCCTCCAGCATAGCATCAACCGTACAACGTGAGGATGGTGAACGAGGTGTTCTGAACTTCCTGGAGCAGCAATGAGAACACTCATCTCTGAGCTCCTATTCTTCCTCGTTATCCATACAGGCTCTCTGGTGCATACCTGGTTTTCCATCAGCCACTAGAAACTTCGATTGGTGTAGCAGTGGAAGACATTCGGTCTGATTGTGTACAAGGATGCGAGGCTTCGCATCTGACCATCTTGGATCTTCTTCCAGTTGGTCAAAGTACCAAGAACATTGGATGCTCATCTTTATCACAGTGAGGAGAAATGATATTAATCAACTCCACTCCCACTGTTTAGGATATTCACACCTTTTCTTGTAATTCTTGTTTTAGACAATATCTAAAGCCTGAACGATCTTCGTTTCTAAAGTGCCAACTTCGGCTGATCTGATTTGATAGAGAACCAAGTCTCGTTCTGGTCAAGCTGAGCATCTCTCATCTTTCTATTCATATTCCGTTGTATGGAATTTTCATCCCCATGTCTCCAAACGAGGTGTCTGGTACTCCCCTTCGGTTAGCAGTTGTACTTTGCCAACAAAGGTACCGTATCAAGGATAATTTTCAGAAAAATCACCTTCCATGTCAGTGAATGTCGACCTTGATGTCACCAGAACTTTTGATGCTCCCACTACCTTCGACTCTCCTGGTGCATGGACTGGTGAAGCGTAGTGAATTCATCTAAGGCAGATCGGTCCTTCATCTGGATGGACTTCACTTCAGTCACTGTCACTTTTCTAGCTCTAACAACTGTGACCCAACCAAAGACCTTTAAATGTGCACTATGCAGTTATCGCAGTAAAAATTCAAATTGCGATCATTGTTGCTAGTTGAAATCGCGATTTTTGTGTTGGTATAACACTGATATACCGGTTTTTTATATTATGTAGAATGTATATTACGTAGAATTTTTATAATAGAGTATTAGTATATCTAATACAAAAAATATGAACTAAGAATATGAAACAACATTCTAGTTGAAGAAAATTAAAATTCATTGAAGTTTCAACAACATTCAAGACTCATGACAATACATCTTCTCCAATAAATCAAAAACTTTATATGTAATCTGATGCAATTCACAATATGAAATAACTTTATTTCAACCATATCATCAAACGCTTTATTTGCATATACTTGTTAGGAACTTACAAATCAGGTTCAATTCAAACATTGAACCAATTCGCAACTAAGGGATGTAATCCCCTACTCAAATTACAAACATGGATTACAAGAAATCATCAATCGAATATAATGGAAACCTACAATTGTCAATTGAATAAACCTACAATCGAGGTTTCATTATTCGAGAAACAAACTGCTAATCAGATACCCCTGGTGAAAAAACGAGTGAAAAAATGAGTCAATCAGATAGACGTCATGAAGAAATGAGACCTGATACCTGCAATTGATAGCTTCATTGTTTCCCGATTGTTTCATTGTTCCCCAATAGCCTTACATCTGCTTATCCCATATCAGTTTCACACAAAGACGGAATGGGAGAACAATAGTTATAAAGAGCTCTTATTGGTGTTACAACAAAATCGCCCCTTTAACCTTTTAGGACTTGATTCACTCCTGGACTTACTTGGTTAAATCAAATTTTAAAAATTTTTACTTGCTAAAATGAAATAGCGAGTTAAAATTGCAATAGCGACCAACAAAATCACGCAAAATTGCAGTAAATAGCGCCTTTATTAGCGGTACCGCTATTTTCTATCGCTAAATGAAATTTTACCGCGTGACTGTCGCTATACGCTATAGCGACGCTATAGCACGCTATTGACTGCTTAGGATATGCAAGAGATACACATCCACCTTGCTGTCTTCCGTCAACGCAGCCAACAAGCCAACTGAAGGCTGAGGCTTCTTGAGCATGGTTCTTCACATCATTGTGAAGATACTTGCCCTTTTGGTTGGTTCTTCAGTCAATACTGACTTCAGATCTGAAGTCTTTGGCCTTGGAACTTCTCGGATTTGGGGACCCTTGCTTTGCTCTGCCTCTTCTTTTGGCTTCGGGGGTTAACTTTGATCAGAGACTGTCACATCGATAAGGACCGAGGCTGTGACTTCTGACTTTGGTGCTGACTTTCAACACTTTAGTGAGTTTCTACCACTTTTGCTACCGGAGGAATGATGGGGATATCTGGTTTTGGCCTATTGATGTGTCAGAAGGACCATGTCCAACCTGAGACGTCGGATGCCCGTTATTTATGTGACCTCTTCTAGACAGACAGTGGAACCTGGCTTCGGAAAAATGAGGCTCCACAATGGAACCGATTTAATTGTCTCGTGGAAGAAAGCATCCACTTCTCGTTGGCTTCACAGTGACTATGGCTCAATCCTTGGTCGTCACTGTGAGGATGCCACCATCATCTTTGTCCTCACCTTCCAACTCCGTCATCGCTTCTCCAGATGTAGTCAATCTCTCTTTCCTGTTGTTGATAACTGTGACTCCTGCTCCTATCTCTCTCCATCTGTTCTCGGTTGGAAACTGGGGCAAGGCTCATAGAAACGACAATTCTCTTTCTCCATATTACAGTTGATGTCAAGCCTGCCTCTGGCTTTGTTCTCTCTTCAACTTAGTTCTTCCACAGCCACTGCTTCACCTCCAGGTTGAGCAAACCATGGACAGGTGCAGCAGATCTGGCAAGGTCAACCTTACGTCTACATAGTCCAAGATTCAAAGACATCAACTCTTTTTTGTCGATCTTGGACCTCCGACTTCAACCATAAAGCTCTGATACCAGTTTGTTGGGCACATCGGAATGGGCGCACCAACACACACAAGGCCAAGTACTTCGACAGACTTTCGTAAAACTATCTAGACAAATGAGTAATGTGAAGGTTTGAGAATGATAAAACAAAAGGATATAAAGTGGTTCACATGGCCGGGCTATGTCCACTGTGAGAAACGAGAGAAACTTTCATTAATAAACTTCAATGATTTACAAGAGAGAAACTATGACTACTAATTTTAGCATTTTGAAGATACAATAAAGCATATAACGGAGATTGTACTATAAATAGCGGGATATGGAAGCTTGATCACGCAAGGTCTTGGGCGGGAAAGAGCAACATGACAAACTATCCCTGCACCTTGTCAATTTATAGACTGATAAAGCGACAACACCATGCTGCCTATGCTGCCTCTGACACTGAACAATATTCCTTGCGTGTTCCCAAGATTCTTCTAACATAGGGATGTGACAACACCAATATCGAACACAACCGAGGCCTCGCCATCTGTTGAGGGACCCCATTGGTCTTCGGTTGAGGTCTTCCTTTCGAAATGTACTTGTCCGACTTGTGTTTTTGCAACTACTGTCGAGCTCTACTTCAGAAAGGATTAACTCTTCTTTCAAGAAAGAATTTCTTCTTCCGAACTTGACTTCAAACAGAGGATACTATTGATTCGTCTTCTCCTGCTGCTGATAAGTTCATTCCTGTGACCATAACACGAGCTATTGCTGTCACGATGAACTATGACCCGCATGAGACACTAATGAACAGGCACCCTTGGATATCGCCCTTCGGTCCGGATAGAGTTATCTCTTTGTCACAGTTCTTTAGTCTGGTAAAAAGTCTGTCGCCAACTAATATCAACTGTCAATCTTGGATGTCTTCCTTTATGTCCATGTTGAAGACGTAATTTCGCATCTGAACGATGTTTGACCTTCCTCGGTCCGAATGATTAGCAACCTTCGGTTCTCAGCACTGGACATTGCTTCGGATCTGGACAAAGCAAGGTTGCCTTAGTCCTGCTGATCTTCAAGCCTTCGGTTCAACCTTCTCCAGATCTTCTGAAGGGTCACCACCTTATTTCTGATCTGCCTTTTGGTTGATCTGACCGGAGTGAAGGACTCCCACTAGGACGAAGATCTGGAGACTTGTCTAAGATGCACACCACAACAGCACTGGCTTCTTCTCGCCTCTGTTTTCTGGTTGCTTCAGACAACTGTTCCACTTCGGCTGACTTGGGTCTTCCTCCGGTTCGGATTAGGCTCCACACTTTCTGAACACAAAACTAGTAATCTCTCTCTCCCTACATGAAAAGCCTTTCTTAGTGACCATGTTTTTAGTGACAACCAAAATAAAATAAAAATATTTTTTGTCAAATTTTATCACTAATATTAGTGACTTAAAAAAAGCTTATTGAGAAAAGAGGTGGCCACTATATGGGAAAATTAGTGACCAAAAACAGTAGTTACTAAGTATTTTTTGTTTTTAGACTTCACTAAACTGAAAAATAAAATAAAATATTATTTTCAAATGTTATTACAAATATTAGTGACTAAAATTAATGGTCACCACATTAAAAGTTTACTGACAAAAAAGGTGGTCACTATATTAGAGAATTAGTGACCAAAAAGAGTGTTCACCAAATATATTTTTTTGTTGTTAGACTACACTAAACCGTAAAATAAAATAAAAATATTTTTTCAAATGTTATTACAAATATTAGTGACAAAAAAGATGGTCACCATATTAGAGAATTACTGATAAAAAAACAATGGTCACTAAGTATTTTTCGTTTTTATACTTCCTTAAAAGTTACGTAAAATCATTGTGACGATAAAAATTGGTCATTGAATTTACATGAAAAATTTTAATAACCATAAAATAATAGTCAGTAGCCATTTTAATAATTATTTGTTTAATATATATATTTTATTATCATAGAAATTAGACAAAACTGCAAAAATGGTCCCTGTAGTTTGTGATTTTCTTTGGATAGAGTCCTTTGACTTTCAAAATCGTGAAAATAGTCTTTGTGAGGAGGTTTATTTGTGGATTTAGTCCCCGTCCAAGTTGAAATATATATTACCCTTTCAATTTATTTTTCCTATTATTTTTTAGTATTTTTAATTTTAAGTAAATAATAAAAGAAACTAAATCCCACCCCACCCCGACTAAGCCCAACCCACTCACTGTCTCTCTTTATTACTCTCTTTTTCTCGGTCAACAAAAAAATAGGGGCCTACTATTGATCTCCCCCTCTATATATGAGGGGCTATGTTGCAAATCATTAAAAATGTCAATTCATGTATATTAACGTTTATCAGCTTTGAGAGTCATCATGTCATAATAGGCATTTGCATTTCAAAGTGTTTTCACAGATTATTTAATAAAAATTTCATAGTTTTCTAATATTATTGATAGACATTTTAAATTCATATATATCACATGCATTACTTTTTATCTACGTCCGTAATATATATATATATATATATATATATATATATATATATATATATTTATATATATATATATATATATATATATATATATATATATATATATATATATATATATATATATATATATATACTAGGTAAGTTTGAGGGTCGTGCTAAGCAAGACCCACGACGGATAGTTTGATGTTGCTATTATCATTAAAGAACCAACTACCAAGTATGTCTCTACTATCGGTAAGGAAATGAAATTACATTGCTAATATTCATAAGAAAACGAAGTTACATTACTATTACATGTAAAAATAATGGGTGGACTTTTCTTGCCAAGGGCAGAACATGCATCAATTTCTTCTTTCACAAAATCAAATTCATAGTCTGCTTTCCATAATTGACGTTTTAAAGAAAATTTAGTAAACGATTAAAAAGGCTAAAAATTTATTCAGGGAAATAAAAATATAACCTCTAGTCTCTGGATCTTGAATTTGTAATTTGGAACTTTGAAAGAAGCATTCGGTAACAAGATTGTTCATGACATATGAAAAAGTAATTAGTTCGAATGTAATTCTTATTTATGGAAGGTTAATATAGCTTTTTGGTTGTCCGAACAGGTTACTTTCACTCAAAAACTGCAAGTAGTTAAAGAACCTTATGCCCTTATTCCATGAATAAAAAGAAAATTAAAATGGGTAATGCAACAAATAGCAATGTGCTTTAATTTGTTTTTGTATTACGGCATCCTAATTCCATTTTTTATTATAGCATTATACTCGCTCATAAATCTATGCAATCTTACAAATGTCATCCAAAAAAGCAATTTCATTGTTGTCATCAAGTAGTTTTATCAAAGTACAATGTCCAGATAGAATAAAGTACAATGTTACAATTAAGTAATTTTTTCAAAGTATACTGTGTAAATAAGTAAAAATTGAGAAGTACATTTTTATAGTTGGATAGATTTTTCAAAATATATCGTCTTAATAAGAAAGAAGGTAAATTGACAATGTTATAATATAAAGTAGTGAAAGTAAGATGCTATAATAAAAAAGTAAATCAAAGTAAGTTGTTATTCATGCATTTAGCCTTAAAGAATAACGTTTACCAATGAGACGTCAAGGAAATTTTATTGTCTAGATGATAAGCACTCATCCAATCCTTTACACGATTTAGTTGTTTATCTTCAGTCGGGATCGGGATCCTGAGCATCATCTGCATATTTAATATTTTATCTTGTAGTCATATCATAAAAAAATCCATCTTTTTATATATTTTGTAAAATTTGTGAAGAATTAAAATAGGATGCTACAAAAAAAATCAATGAACTTACATTTTTATAAATAAAGCTGTATACTACATGATGTCTCTCAAGCTTTTGACTTTATTTTATTGGGTTTATTTCCAGACGCTAATGGGCTGAAGGAGGAACAACATTTGAAACTATCTTTCTACCAAATACATTTTCTTCCGTAGCTTCTGGTGAAGTAATAATGATATTTCAAAAAGTTAATATGCAAATCATAAGTAAAATATCAAAATGATTTAAATTGCACCTCTTCTGGAGCGTCTTTCTTGGTAAAGCAACTATCTGTATTGTGTTCTTGGATTGACAAATATTTTAGTACCTTTTGACATGTATTAGGTCTGAAACAGAAGCAACCCCACTTACCTTTATTATTTGTTTGCAACTGTTAAAAATATGAAACAAATACATTGTATTGTCACACCCCCAAACCACGATGGCGGAATCGTTTGAGGGCGGAACAGGACATAGTATCACGACCATTGCATACATTGAAACATAAGTAGATAAAAATCATCATACATTATAATTGGAAAGTTACATTGTTCAACGGTATTGTTTCAACCCAATTACAGTATGATATTGAAATAAGTAAAAGAGACGTCTGCGCGTCCCATCCCAAAAGGTTAGTCGGACCGGACTAATTGTTCCCTGAGAATACAAGTAATTTGAAAGAGTGTCAACATTACGTTGTTGAGTTCATAAGATTTTTGTATGAGAAAATCCATAATCGTTTTTCCTTGTAAAGAGATATTGTTTGAAACCAGAAAATCCAATATTTTCTTATAAATGAGTCGTAGTCTTAAAAATCCAAAGACCAAAAATGTATAAGTGTTCTATACTTGAAAATTGTATTTACGTAGTCTTATTCTTGTATGAAACCATGTAGATACATGTTTATTCGTAGATTAATTGTAGATCTAATTTCGTAAAACCCTTGCGTAAGTAAAATCGTACTTTTATTTGTATCTTACTGAATTATAGTTATAATTCCATAAAACTCGTATGTATAAGTAAACCGTTCTTCTATTTATATCTTGATAAAATGTAGTTTTAATTTCCATAAAACTTGTATGTATAAGTATTACCATACTTATATTTGTAACTTGTTAGAATGTAGTTTTAATACCATAAAACTTGTTTGTATATGTAAATCGTACTTATGTTCACATCTTAATGAAATGTAGTTTTAATTTCCATAAAACTAGCATGTATAAGTAAAGCCATACTTATATTTGTAACTTGTTAGAATGTAGTTATAATACCATAAAACTCGTATTTATAAGTAAAACCGTACTTATATTCGTATCTTGATAAACTGTGGTTTTAATCCCATAAAACTCATATGTATAAGTAAAAACTATACTTATATTTTGTGTAGAGCAACATGTAGTTTTATATTTATATAAAACCATTTGAAGATGTTTTTCCCCAAACTAAGGATATTCGTTGTCGTTCATGTGAGTTATTATAACCTTGCTGTGACTAGTATGTAGGCCTGCCACAACGTTCTCCAGGCGTCGCAATGTTAAGACATTTGTCACCCCAGACCTGCCGGTCTAGCTGTAGTTAGCAGCTTAGGTGCGGGATTGTCAGTCCCGTATAGATCTATACACAACTATCTCGCTCATGAATGATTAAGGTTATAATCCAGGACTTAATGCGTACATCTTTCAGTACTGTGAAGAAATGTCTCACATAACCACCCAACGTGATGTTTTATCCTAGTTCGTACTGAAATGAAAACCCTTTTGTATTTGTAATTATCAAGATATACTCATGATAATTATAGTGTAAAACTTTGCTTGTAAACGTAGTGAAAACTCCTTTGTATTCGTAATTATCAAAAATGTCCATGATAATTATAGTATGTAAATATACTGAAAACTCCTTTACGTTTGTAATTATCAAATTGTCCATGATAATTATAGTATGTAATAATTATATATTTATATGATTATCTTTAGTATTTCTGTCGTATCTTTATCGTTCGTTCCATAAATTATACCCATTATAATTTATATAAATGTTTTCGTTGTGTTAACGTATTTAAGCCAAAAAGATGTCAATGAGTTGAAAAGTATAATTTCTTATATCTAATGCACTAAATATACTAATGAGATAGATTTAAGGTTCGTCAACAGGTCATGGCAAGAAATTTGTTTTAGTCATCTTACTTAAGTGATGGTAACATTTTAAATCTTGTCATTTTTGTTTAAAAGACCAACTTCCTTGTAAAAATATCATTTCTCAAGTTTATTATGACGTTATGAGTCTAAATAGTCGTTATCACGTCAAATTGACATTCTTTTTATAAATCACTAGAAGATTCGTATTTCCGGTCACAAAAACATATTATTCCTATAATAGTCTATTTTTAGTATACTGTTGTAATAATCATATTTTTTTACGAACAATAACGAAATAACTTATTTAGATGATAATAAATAACATTTTTTAAGATATTTCCCACAAAAATGGTGTAATAACTTGGTTATAACCATTTTTGTTAGAGAATAGTGTTTCCGGTTACAAAAACGTAGTTTTTACTAGTTTTCGTTTTTATGACGTTTATATCAAAGATCTAGTATTTTTACACAATTTATTAATAGTTTTGTAACTTTTACACAAACATAATACATCATAATATTCGTAATACATAGATCTAACCATATTTCATGTCAAAAACATTTTTACACAACTACTAATTTTATAAACTTGTGTAAATCCTTATTTTAACATGTGAACTTGTATTCTCCCCCAAAATGTTTAGAAAAGATAAAAATGAGGGGTATGAACTCACCCTTGAAGCGTGCTTTACTTAAAAATAAGGTTGATCTTGCGGGATTTACGGTAGGAAGCAAGATCTAGGCTTCGTAGCTCGAAGGACCCTTGGACAAAACTATTACCCAATAGTTTTACGCAAATGTTAGTGTGTGTAAATGGAATAAAACTTGTGTAATAGTGTTTAAAATCACAAGAGAAGTGAACTTACCAAGAATAGGATGTTTTACACCTAAAATGGTGGAAGATGGTGGTGGTTTGTGGTGGTGTATGGTGGTGGCGGGTTGGAGAGAAGGTGGTGGTGGAGTGTGTGTGTGTGTGTGTGTGTGTGTGTGTGTGTGTGTGTGTGTTTGCCGATTTTGAGAGAGGAAGGAGGAGAAGATGGAGAAAAGTCTTGTGTTTCAAATGAAGTGGTATCATCTTTTATGGAGTTGGAAGATTTGGATTGCATTTGTTTATTAGTAAATCTTCTTTAGACCGTTTAGCTAGATTAGGAATAGTAACTTGAAGATATGGTGTGATGTTTGAGGATCATCGCTGCCGATTTGGAGGGGGGTAGGGTGGGTTATTTTGTTATAAAAATGGTAATATTCTTATATAAATGTGTGATTTTTATAAAATCGAAAGACGTTTTAGCGTAATTTTGTGAG
Organism: Cichorium intybus; assembly: GCA_023525715.1. Classification (NCBI taxonomy): domain Eukaryota; kingdom Viridiplantae; phylum Streptophyta; class Magnoliopsida; order Asterales; family Asteraceae; genus Cichorium; species Cichorium intybus. The sequence continues at coordinate 80,412,990 of CM042017.1, forward strand.
TTTTTGAAGAAATAACCTTCTAAATAAATATTATGTATAAAAACATTGCTAAACATTTATTTATATTGAGTCGTATCTCGTTAAACGATGAAATACGCGTTTAACCGCAGTATTCTTCCGATTACGCGATTTTCGGCATTTTACCAAAAATTGTATTTGGCTTTGAAATTAAATACTAGATAGTATTACGTTCCATAATATATGATTTGTTATTCCATATTTGATGTTTAAGGCACCACATTTTGTGTTTTGAGTCCAAACCCTGTATACATTTATCCGTTCACAGCGGTTTAATTGTTGTAACTTTCACATACGAACTCCGTTTTCGACGTTCTATATATCCACGGGTTCGTATTTACGAGTAGATCGTTTTATGAATATTATTATTCTCAAAATAATAATTGTATGATTATCGAATTTTTACGCTACAGTAGTTTATTATCCGTATTTTCAGCGTTTACTCGATAATTGTTTTGAATTAGCATACGTAGTATTATAATATTTAATAATACATCGAAAAAGTTATGGAAAATAACTTTTCAACATATGGATTAACATACGCTTCGTTTGACTATGGTGGACTTTCATTGACCAAAATTTACAATTGTCACATGTATCCACTATAGATGATGCAAAATATGAAAAAACAAATATTAATAGTTATCAGGAATCATCAACCTGATTAGGGAAGAATATCATACGGGAAAGAAAAGAAAAGGGCATTTTGGGGATTTTGATAACTTGGCACACAAACAAAAACCATTTCCTTAATACCCCTGGACAGTACCTTCTTTTAAAATTCATAAATAAACCCACATCCAGTGTTTTAGGGTCTGCTTGTCTAATATAATCAAATATTTAACAAATTTGGTCTGCTAATAAGCATCTCATGAAGTTGTTCATACTCACCTTTCACTTCTGGATGCAACATCATAACCCAATGCACTCTAGATTCAAAGCCTATGAGATCTTTATAATCAAGAATCCATTTATAATAAGAGTTGACCTTTGCATCAAGTAGTGACTCATCATCGTGAACATAATCCATGTTTGATAATAAAACCCACACAATGCCCATATAAGCATGTGATAAATAGACGAAGCATTTTCTTGAATAAGCCATACCCAATACAGGAAAAAAATTATTAGTAACATACTTGAATCAGATGTGGCAAGAATGCTATTAAATTCTCAGGTGGTAATAGAGCTTCACAATATGCAGACCTGCAATTTTAAGATTTAAGAAGGGTACATATAAAGATATAAGTAACTTGGAGTTAGATTTATATCTAGAAATAAAATAAAAAAAAGACATAAGCAACTAAGATAATGAAAGACTGTAATAAACCAAGTCTACAAAATGTCCAAAAAGCCCTTGGAAGCTTTCTTGCAGCTTCACAACATATAGCAATCTCTGTGCTCTCATTTCCTTAACACTGATATCATGTTGTATTTCTCCTGCAACGTATTAAAAATGGCCTCATTATGTACCAATCCAAATATCCTACCTTCATCTGTATTTCGGCTGAATTCTTCGGTTCATGAAATCAAAAGTGCATCAATGTTGCAATGAATCAGAGCACTAAGGAAGCGCACACCCAAATCAAGCATTCTGGGGTTCTATAGTAATCACTGGTCACATAAGAGCATTTGTAAGGGGCATGTACATCATAAGCAAAAAATAAAATACAAAGGCTATTTTCTATGAATATATAACTTCTTAGGTTCCAGAAAAATAGATGGGAACGGTTACAACAAGAGATCCATTGATGCTTATCACTTATTACAATAAAGGTATGTAATGCAAATATATGAAAAGACACATGAAGGTTTAGATTCATAATCTAGTATGAACCCAATTTTCCAGGTAATGATTTAATGATTAGCTTAATTTAATGTGATGATTTGACCCCTGACAACTATGATTATGCTATTAAGATTTACTCAAATATTTTTAGCTTTTTAACCATTGCCAGATAAAAGAGTAATATTAATTGGCAAAGAACCAAAAGCCCTAAATCATATTAATTGGAAAAAGCGATGAGTACAATACCTCTAATTTGATTACATTTCATGTATGTAACTAACTTCACTTCACTTCATTCAAAATCTAATTCATTAAATACATAATTTTTGACAAAGATCAAGACCTTACCGATGAAATAAAGGACAACAATATGTAAAAGGTAACAGAAGAATAGATTATGGGACCCAATATAATTCTTTTAAATTTGTGTTTCTCTTAAATAATTTGGAACAGTACTTCAAAGCATATTCTTCAATTATTTTTCTTGAAATGACAGCAAGCACGTAGTACCACAATAATAGTTATCAGATCTCATACAATCGAGGTGAGATGATAACCACTGATAGAGGTGAACTCGGGCATCATTCGACAATGACTAAACAATCAAAAAGTACTTGATTATTTTATCCTTTGTAAATAGAAATCATAATATCAAAAACATCATAATACAATCTTTTTATGTCTTAAGTTTACCTTTTTTTTATACCTATTATTAACACTACTCCATATACATACAGAAACTTAGATTGGTAGCTATAAAAACATAAGATTGTTGAGTTTATAACCCAAAAAACATCAAAATGTTAAAACTTGTACCTTTAAATGAGAATTGAATGGTGGTACGTAGTTTAGAAACAGAAATTAGAAGAGGGGAGACCAAACAAACCCAGCTTGAATTATTGAAGTTGATAATGCTGTAAGAAAAGTAATTGATAATTCAAATCCAACTATTTAAACCCTAAACAATCATAAATCATAATAACTTCCGTGAAAAAGATAATATTTACCATTAATGGATAAAATAACAATTTAAGGTGGAGGATACTTGCCTTTAAAGAGATCAGTATATTCCCTTTTCTCGTGTTGGATGCCAAACATTGCAATAGCAAGAATAATTCATTCTCCGCTGAAAGAAAGGAAATAACCACATATAGAAAAAAAGTAAATTACGGCAGTTTCATCCTCAAAATCAAATCAAAATGATAAATGGAGACATGATAATGTAAGTGACAGATTGAACAAACCTAGTGTTTGAAAATAGTTTCCAGAGAGAAGATGAAAGTGGTGGTATAGAGGAGGGTGGGGTGGAAGAAACATGGTAGGAAATTTACCTGGTAGTATACGTGTGTCCCAAGTGTTGTGCAAAAACCCAAAGTTCACACAAAAATAGAATCGACTTCTGATTTTTAATTCCATTGATGGTTTACAGAACGAAACCTCCCAAAAAAATCTCTGCTTTTTCTGAACTCGGAATGTTTGCGGGAAAGAAGACGGTAGGAAACATTGACCCTGGGGGCGCTGCCTGTGAAGATAAAATTTTGTCGTCGTCGAGAGGGTAAAGACGACCGCATCAGATGAGGGATGAAATCGATGCTGTGGATGTCGGTTGAGTCCGACTAACAAAAAAATGATGGATTCGAGGAAAATTAAACATGGAGGGGTGTGGAACCAGTTAGAATTAAGATAGCATTCAGAGGATAAACACATGGCATGCAAAAAACAAAAACCCCGAATTTCATATAAGTAGAAAAGGAATCATAGAGAGAGGAGCAGTTTGAGAGAGTAGGAAGCTTTCAACCTTGGAAGAGGTAGGGGAGCAGAGGTTTTCCCGATTAATTTCTTCACCCCTCGGCGAAGGGACTGAGACGCCTCTCTCTATGGTTTTGAAAAGCACCAGTATGGTAAGTAGGGTAATGGAGAATAGAGAATAGGGAAATAGACGATAAAAAAGAAGTGATGGGTTCAGACTTTAGAACCCTATATCCAGATGATTCGCATACCAGAAAAGAAAGGAGACGGTGGATGGATTCCATTGGTGGAGCGAGCGGTGGTACAATAGCTGTCCTTAAATGTGAAAGAGACGGTGACACATACCCATCCTCTTTCACGCGCCAAATGAAAACTTCTGCGTGAACTTCACGCCGCTCAGCATCAAGGCTCTCTATCGCTTCAATCAGCCATGCCAGTTGTTTTCTCCCAAAATCAAAGGGTGTTTATATATATATATATATATATATATATATATATATATATATATATATATATATATATAGAGAGAGAGAGAGTAAAGTTCTATTGAGAACTCAAATAAGTGTAGGAACCTGGGAACCCGTTTAAATGAAGTACGCGCGTAGTAAGGGTATTTCCGGAAATTCAGCTTCTGTCCGTCGTCTTCGTTCCTCGCTTACGTTCTTCCTTCTTTCATTCTTTAGAGTTTCCTTCTTTAAAGATTTAATCTTTACGAATTAGTTCTTCTGTCTGTGTTTCCATCTTTAAAGATTTAATCTGTACGCAACCTAAATCAACGTTGATTTTTAGGGTTTGTGATTGAAGGACATTCGATCAGTTACGACTTCAGTTATTCTGTCTGTAAAGCTTGGTTCTTTAAAGATTAAAGCTGTACGGAACTTCAATCAACGGTGATATTTAGGGTTTGTAGTTGACGGAAGTTGAATCAAGGATTTAAGCATCATATTTTCAGAAATTCAGCGTCTTGAATCGATTTATAGTAAGTTTATGTATTTTTGATCTGATTTGTTTCTTTATCGCTACAACATTATATGTAGAATTATAAAGTTTTACTGGTATTCAGAAATTGAGCATATATTTGTCGTTTTGGTGTTCTTACGATATATCTGTATAACAATTTTTGATTTTGATGAGAATTCTTACTTCTAATAATGGTAACAATGCTTTTAAATTCTTTTAATCGCTTCTAATTTGTGATTTTGATGAGAATTGTTCCTTCTACTGTAGTTGTGTTAGGTTTTGCTTATGATTTAAGTAGGGGTGAAAGTGAGCCGAGCTACTCATGAGCTACTCGGGATCGACTCGTTAAAAACTCGACTCGAGCTCGAGTTAAACGAGCCCGAGCCGAGCTCGAGCTCACAATGAAGACTCGTTTATTAAACGAGCCGAGCCTGAGCTTATGTTTTAAAGCTCGATTAGGCTCGTGAGCCTAAACGAGCCTATATATATATATATATATATATATATATATATATATATATATATATATATATATATATATATATATATATATATATATATATATATATATAAATTAATGAATTTGGTTTAATTTGTATATACATGCGACGATATTTTTTTTATATGTTAAATTTATATACATCAATTATTAATTAATCAATTTTATGTTTGGTAAAAAGAAGTCTGATTATCCAATTGAATGTATTACGTATGCGACTAAATATTTACGAATTCTTCCTCTTCGACTCTTCGTTTCAATTTCACACATTATTTTGTTATGTTTGGTTGAATTCGTAGAGAGTACGTATGTAACTCTTTTGCTAAATGTTTCATTGAAATGGAATGCATTGTAGTGTGATAAATGGTTAAACGAGCTCAAAAAACATAAACGAGCGCGAGCCGAGCCTAGGCTCATTTGGGCTCGTCTGACAAGCGAGCTTAGATGAGCCGAGCTCGAGTATGCATATTTTTCCACGAGCCGAGCTCGAGCTTTGAAACTGTACTCGAAACGAGCCGAGCTCGAGCTCGAGCCCCCATGAATTTAAACGAGCTCGAGCCGAGCTTGGGTATGTTCGGGCTCGGCTCAGCTCATTTACACCCCTAGATTTAAGTCTGCAATGTATCTGCAATGTATTTGTATGTTTCCATATATAACTGCCTTTCAGTTCTGCAATGTATCTGCAATGTATCTTATGATTATAGCTGCATTAATTGCAGTTATGTCTTGTTTGATGACACCTGTTAATTCTTGAATCTCCATTGTTGGGTCGTCAAAGACAGAGGTCCTTTTGCCACTGGAAAGACAAAAAGATTTAGGGTTGAATGCAATAAATAGCAATGTACTTTCGTTAAATTGTTTATTGAAGCATCCTTCTTTGAAAATCTACCTAATTATAGCAATAACATCCGATTACAGAAATGTTTTCATAGTATAATGTTATAGTTGGGTGAAACAAGTCAAACACCCTATAACAAATCCATCAGCTTACAAGTTGCAACATCGTGTTAGTATTTATCCAATAAGGTGGCCTAATGTGTTGATGCATTATTACTTGTGTTGAGTGTTGACTTAACATTGAAATGGTGATATTATGTGAGTTTTCCTTTTATTGCATGATGAAACTCTTAGAGGAAATAAACACCTAATAGCCTTTGGTAGGTATTATGTTATTCAAGTGATATGAGCAAGTAAGTTTCATCACCTCTCTTGAATAATAAAAAATTCTGAAAACAATGATTTGTTAGTGAAGTGTTATACTGTTGTATATTATGCTATTCAAGTTTTGTTTTGTTTCCTACAACTGGAAACATCAGCCAATATGTTATGATCCCTTTAGAATGATAGTACATTTTGGCTACTGCAGTTAGGTAGATGTTTGTCCCCCTCAAATCATGTAAGAAACCCTTGAAATCACAACTGAGATGCATTATTCATAATTTAAGGCTTCACACTCGGTTATTAAGTTAATGTTTTTAGCTTACAGATCTCTAAATTTGTTTTCTTCAAATTTATAAATGTAATTTCTCTTTATGATATGTTGCTCTGTACAAATTTAGTTTTGTAGGTTGCAAAGATTCTATTTTTTATAATGTCTATTTATTGTAATTTAACATCCAGAAATGTATTTAATTGATTAGTGAAAGTAATACTAAAATGTGAATTTTTTTTAGGTTCCATTGATCACAAGTTGGCATCAATATACTGTAGTGACATTATTTATTAACCTGATATGGAGTTATATCATCCTAATGATGCAGGTTTGTAGATTCTTTTGTTTTTGGTTATTATTATTATTGAATCTGTTTAAGTTGATGTTAATTATCTATTTTAGGTAGTTCCATGATTGGTGAATCATCAGTTCAATCAATGGATTCTGAAAGTGCAAATATGATTCCTAAATTTTTGAATGAAGATGTTGAAAATGAAGATAGCAATTTCACTGGTAATATAGCTTTTTTGTATGTATGCATATGTTATTACTTAATTATTGTTAATGTTGTTTTTTGGTTTATTGTAGATTGTCATTGTTACAATTATAATACTGAAGTTGATGATGTGTATTATCGTGATATAACTGAAGATAATGTACTTGAAAATATGACATATTTGGAAGGTATTTGTTAATTATCTTTGTATATTGTAACATTTTCCATGTATATGCATGTGTACATGCATATGTATATGCATATGTATATGCATATGTATATGCATATGTATATGCATATACATAGGATGCATATGTATATGCATATGAATATTAATATCATATGGTGTTTTTATATTATTTATATGCATATGCATAGACATATATATATATACATATGTGTATGTTTTTCAAATCTGTTTTGATGAATATACATATGAATATGTACATTTATCTGTTTTCCTTATATCATTCTTTGTGGAAGTAATATATTGTAACAATTTAATGTTTTTATTTTTTTTTTTAAATCAGGTAATACAAAAGGAAAGTATACACTTAGTAACATAGAAACAAAAATTGGTGGAAAGTCATATTTTACCCCAATTGTTGATCAATCAGTGGTGCCTTGTTTTAAAATGGAGTTTGAGACATTGGAAAAAGCTATTGATATGTATACAACTTATGCAAAAAGAGGTGGATTTGATTGCAAATTGGGTTCTACAAAAAGAGTTAACGGAGTGATAACATACAAATATATGTACTGTAATAGGGAAGGGAAAACATCAAAGCATACATTAGACACATTAAATGGTGATAATGGTGTTCAAAATCGGAAGACAGTAAGTAAAAGGACAAATTGCGAAGCATTGATTTGTTTTAAGCAAATCGAGCAAAGGGGAAGATTTTTAGTAAGAAAATTCATTGATACACATAATCATGAATTGTACACAAATGATACCGTGCACATGTCAAAAGATAAACGAAAGTTGGACTATTATGATCAAAGTGCTTTATACAACTTGGGTATAAATAATATCGGTGCAACAAAAACTCATACTATAATGACTGGATTGAAGGGTGGATATGAGAATCAAGGACCTACATATGTGGATTATAAGAACTGGTCAAGAGATTTATGTTGTTTTATAGGCGATAGTGATGCAAATATGTTGGTGAATTTGATGATGGAGCGTAAAAAATTACACCCGCAATTTTCATTCGAGTACATTTGTAAAGATAATCATCTTCTTGGACGTTTTTGGGCTGATGGAATTGCAAAAAGGAATTACATGGAATTTTCTGATGTTATATCATTTGATGCTACTTTTCGAACAAACAAGTAAGTTATTTGTTATGTTTTCTTTATATTTAATGCATATTTATCTTTCAAGCTTCTTATGTTTCATCTTTTATTGTTTAATTTTTAACAGATATAACATGATTTTTGTTCCATTCACCGGGATTGACAATCATAAGAAATCTGTGACGTTTGGTGCTGCTTTACTTGGAAATGAGACAGCTGATCTATACATATGGCTTTTGAAATGTTTTCTTAGTGCATTTGGTAAACAACCAAAGATTGTAGTCACAGACCAAGATGCTGCACTTGCCAAAGCTGTGAAAGCTGTATTTACAGAATCAATTCATCGTCTTTGTATGTGGCATATTGGAAAAAAGTTAACAGATAAGGTAATTTTAATTATTTTTGTATTTTCTGTAAAAAAATATATTAGAACATGCATTTTATGTTATTTGAAAATACAACATTATTTTTGTTAATCTGTGTATTCATAGATATGCATATAGATATAAATATGCATAAGGATATCCATACAATATGCATATTTGTATGCATATGGATAAACATATGAGTTGCTATTAGTATTTCTAAATCTGTATATGAATAATATCTTTATGCATAGTTGTATGCATATTTATATTTAAAAGGTATTTTTTGTTGTTTATTGCAGGTTTGTCCAAATATAATTTTTGGTACTGATTTCAGACAGAGGCTGCAAAATCTAGTATGGAATCCGTGTATTGATTATGATGTTTTTGAAGAGAAATGGATTCGTCTTATTGAAGAATTTAATCTTGGGGAAAATAAATGGCTTAAAGAGATGTTTAGAATACGTGATAGATGGATTTCTGCGTTTTTCAAAGGTGTTAATCTTTCAGGATTAATGAGGACAACATCTTTATCAGAAAGCCAAAAAAATTTCTTCCAGAAATTTTTAAATAAGAAATCAACATTAATGGTATTGGTGATGAAGTTTGATGCTGCTATGGACAAACAAAGAAACAGGCAAGTTACAAATGATTACAATTCAGTAGTGGCAAATCTGTCAACTACAGTCAAAGCATTAACTCCTGTATCATTTGAACTGCAAGCATCTAAGCATTACACATTGAATGTTTTCAAAGTTGTCCAAGATGAAATATATGATTCGGTGTGGACTTGTGCACCTGCTCCTGGTGTTATTATCACAACAAATGGAAATGAAATATGTACTGTGATTGAAAATGCGTTTGGTGAAATAACAAAAGGGCGAAGCTCTTTTGTATTTCGGCGAGCAAACAATGACAATTCCATTACAAATAAAAAATTTAAATATCAGGTATGGTTTATTTGTTTTATATAAATTTTTGTACATATATGCATATGTCTACATCGTAATATTGATATGCATATAGATATGCATATAAGCATTTTTACAGCAATATGCATATAAATATGTATATGCATATTTACTGGGACACATAATATTATACATATGTATATGAATATACATATGCATATGCATATAAGCATTTTTAAAGCAAGATACATATAAATATGTATATGCATATTTACTGGGATATACATATAAATATGAATATAGTTTATGGAGTATCATATATCTTATTTTATTTTTTTAAATTAGTTTTGGCTATTTATTTCAGGTAGAAATAAATCAAAAAGAACAAATGTTCATGTGTAGTTGTATGGTCTTCGAGCATTTTGGATTATTATGCAGGCATATATTATGCATTTTAAGGTCAAGATTCATTGAAGAAATTCCCGAAAAGTATTTAATAAGAAGATGGCAAAAAGATATTATCAATCCTGAAGATTTGAAAAGAAGTTATTCATCTGGAGAAAGTTCAAGTGGGTGCGAGAAGAATGTCCAAGAAATATATTCCATGATTGGAGAATGTATAAGCTTGACAGCACATGATCCTGAAGCAGTTAAATCATTGTCTCTTCTAATTAGAGATATAAGGAATAAGATAGTTGCCAATCCACCAAATAAAGATTTACGATCTAAAAGTCAACAATTAGAGTCATTGTTTGGCATCAAAAAACCAGATGTAATCGAGGTTTTGAACCCCGAAAATGTAAAAAATAAAGGTTGTGGGTCAAATAAAAGATTGAAGGGACAAAAGGAGATTGCGATTCAGAATGTTGAAAAGGAGCCAAGATTTTGTAATTTCTGCAAAAAGAAGATTTTACCATCAGAGAAACATGATGCAAGGAATTGTCCTTTAAAAAATAAGTTGGAAGCAGAAGCGTTGAAGAAAAAGAAGTTGGAAGCAGAAGCGTTGAAGAAAAAAACAGAAAAAGAAGAAACATTGTTACAAAAAAATAGCAGTTGATTTGTTCATTCTTAAATAGATGTTTTTTTTTATTTTTTATAATATTTGAAAATAACAATTGTGTATTTCCATCTGTTAATAAAATAAGTTTTCACATCATGTTAATCAGAGTATTGTATAATCGCAGGTTTGTCTTATAAATATGCATATATATTTATATATGCATATGCATATAAATATGTAACAGTTCATGTTAATGTAATTCATTTCTTCTTACTATTAATGAATTAGAACTAAAATTTTTAAGGATTTACGAATTGTTAATAAAATCACAAATTAGTCAAAAATGTTGTTTGTATATAAATATGCACATACATTCATATGTACATATGCATATGCATATGCATATGCATATGCATATGCATATGCATAAGCATATGCATATGCATATGCATATGTATATACATATGCATATGCATATGTATATTCATATACATATGCATATGCAGTTCATGTTAATTTTGTTCTTACTATTCAGAAATTAGTACTTAAATTTTTAAGGATTTACAAACTGTTAATAAAATCACAAAGTAGTCATAGTTTAAACATAAACAGCTGTAAAATCCGAAACATGAAAATTTTAAACATAGATTCAAAAGACAAACAGTTAACAAAAATATGACCCTTCAACCCAATTTTCCTTAATTCCTATACCACTAATGCACTATACACGTGCTTAAGTACCACCTGCTCCACGACTGTTTGAACCACTACCACCATCTCTGCTTGCATATGGCCAACCATAATCCATGATTTTATGGTACCACCATGTTTCATTACTAAAAGGATTCCAGGTTTGATGAACCCTAATAAGCGCCTTTGGTAAGGTAAGTTCTTCTTCATTATCAAATTTGACAATGTAATGGCCTCTATTATTTTTTCGTACGACCCTGCCTTTCCACCAACCTCCACGTGCATACGCATCTACAATATCTTGCTCAAAAAATTCACTGAACTTATAATGTGGAGGAAACGGATGAACCCTTGACAAAGGTACCTGCTCAATCAATTTTTTGTTTTCATTATCATGAAGAGTTTCATATCTAACCTGGCATGACTCTTCATAAATTTCAAGGCATTTAGCTGTGTAGTAAGAGTTTTCAAAACCAGGATCTACACCCATAACCTCCACTTTTGCACCTTTCTCAACATTGTCTGCCATTTACTCCTGTAAAAGCATCAAATATTTAGGAACACTATATTGGAAAAAAAATGTCAATCAGGCCCTACAAAATCTAACCATCAAATAAAACTTTTGTTGTTGTAGTTTTTTTGGAAAATCAAAGATTTCTGTTAAATTTATTAATACTTAAAAAAATAGAAAGAGATTTTGATGAATCGATTTTGAAGAACATATTCATATGTAAAACAGTTTCCCAAAACCCAAAAATTGTAGAATCAAAAATTTGTATGAATGTTTAACATATTTGGTAAATAAGAAATATACCTTGATTTTAAGGATTTGTATGAATCGAACAAAGATTTGACAATTTATGTAAGAGAAAGTTAAGGTTTATTTGAATTTGTTTCTTTGAAAAATTTGAGAGAATGAAAGATTTTATAGATGAAAAAGTCAAGGCTTCAAAGAAAAAGTTACCACATCACAAAAAAAGTTATGCTTCAGAGAGAAAAGTGGAAGCATGCACACATGCTAGTTTGACTGATCCATTCACGAGAGAAAAGTGGAAGCATGCATCTCAAAAAATTTATGGCTTCAGAGAAAAAGTTAAAAGGATCACATGTGCAGCTTTGACCAATCCACTCACCATGTTTTTTATTAAAAAAAACTCAAAATTATGCATAAAGATACCTTTTAAATATAAATATGCATACACTGACAACATTTTTGACTAACTTTACAAATTTGAATATACATTCATATATGCATATGCATATGCATATACATGTACACATGCATATGGACATACAGGTAAAACGTTGAATATACATTCATATATGAATATACATTCATAGAATAACAGATGGCATCCAATTAGATTCAATCATAATAATCAAGACTTTCACATCTACCATACATAGTGTCAGTAAAACGTTGGCTGAATATGTAAGTTTACAAGACCAATATAATGTTCACATTTTCAAACATAAAATTCAAGACTTTCACATCTCTTTCATCCTATCTTCTCTTCTAAGCCAAGCTTCATATTTGATATGTTCTCTCCTTTCTTTAGGCAACTTTGAAAATTCATTAGCTTCTTCTATAACCACATATTTGTTGACATTAAAATCACAAAGTAGTATTTTTGCTAAATACTTCTTCCGTAGCTCCCACAATTCTTTTTGCTGTGCATGAGACTCATATGTTAGATTACAATTGTATTTGGAAGGCTGTCCACCCATGAATGTTTCCATATGTCTCATAACAAAAATTGCACAGTTGTTCTCATTAAGATTTGTCTGGCATTTCATCTTCACATATTTGGGTTCTTTTTTCTTCAACTTAGACGCTTTTGGATGTAGAATGTCGAACAAATAACGATAGTAAAAAGAAGCCTGCAATAAAGAAATTAAATTTAAATTTTATTATATAAATAAAATGTTATAAATTTAATAAAAATTAATAATTATGAAAATCTTACAATTTTTTTTGGTACATCATCATAGAATTCTTCAGGATGGTCCTTCATGTTATCCAAAACTACTATAGATGGAATTGTGGTATCAATAACCACTACATAGTAGTGGTTATTTCTAAAGACAGGAAAAAAATACCTGTTCATATATTTGAAAAATTAGGTAATGTGTATAAAGAAAACACTAAGTAATTCAAAAGGAAAGTACATACCAAATCAATGTATCTTAAATTTCCAGCATCTGTGTTACTGACATATTCATGTAAGTTACTTGTGAACTCTAGATAAAGATCAACATTTTCGGCATTTGATTTCAACATTTGCTCGGTCTAAATATAAATAAAATGCAAACAAATTTTTTTATTAATGTAAGTATCATACATATAAATAAATATGGATATGCATATATTCATGTTCATAAAAATATGCATATATACATATAATTTTTCATTGGTAGAAAACATAGAAAATCATTTGAAATATTACTCTTATTTTCAGTAGATCTAGATTACTCGCCTTCATCATATTATTTATCTTGAATTCCATAAATATTCGCTAAATATTTTGAAGATAGTAAACAGTGTTTGCTGTCATACAGAAACATGATTTTCTACAAACTATGTAGGAAATATCATGAAACTCAAGATAATTGAATATATTAAAGGTGAGCGATCTAAATCTAATACAAATAAGAGTGATACCTCAATTGACATAAAAGATAAAAAAATAGAAAAATAATATAAATTAAAAGATTAAACTAAGTCACATATTGAAAAGAATAATAAATGAAAAACACAAATTAAATACATTGCTGTAGATCAGTTCACAGAAAAGAGACAAAACAGAAAAATAAAAAAATTTATATGCATATACATATTCATATAAGTACACAAGTTAATATGCATAGACATATGCATATGATTATTCATATGTATATCATATGCATATACATATGCATATACAGATCATATTCCTATATATGAATATGTGACTATACCAGTTAGCAAATATGGATAGACATATGCATATGGATATGCGTATGCATATCATATGTCTATACATATGCGTATACACAAAATATTAATATCCAGGTTTTAGAAATGCATATGTATATGCATATACATATCATATACATATACAAATGCAAATACAGAAAATATGCATATCAATATTTTAGAAATGCATATGTATATATATGAATATATTGATTACCAAATAATTATATAGATGTATAGATATATGTTTACTTACAAATATTCCAATATTAAAGAAAAATCTTGATGGTGAACTTGGTGCTTTCCATTTTTCTCCATAATTCAATACCATTCCCCAAGCATTAATACAATCTGCTGCCACCCAAGTTTCAGGTATGAAACTCTCCAGAACAGTTCTAGTTGTAAAGTTTCCATTTTCGGTTTTGAAAATGGGAAACCTGAAAAATTAAATATTCATTAGAAATTTATATTTGTATAATAGTATTTTTCTTATACAGATAATCTTACTTTGTATCCCCAAATAGAGCAAATACACGATTCGTCACTTTAATTTCAATTGTTGAGTATTCTTCACCAATTGCAACTGCTCGTTTTTTGTATGGTGAGCAGAGGTACGCTGATGCTTTTGTTTGTCTTTTGTGTGGATCTTCAATTGATATAGACAACGGCATTGGATCAATAGCATCACCTTTCTCTTTAGTATGTTGTTTTTGAACAACAAATGTCGGAAATTCCTAGGATATTCCCAGATCAAAATTAGCAATATCATGATCAATTGTTTTTTTGTTATCGTTGTCACTATGTAAATAAGTGTTTTCAATATCTTGTATTACCTGCAACAAGTACGGAGATATTGGTGAAGTTTCTTCAAATTCAATGATTTGCTTTTTAGGTGTTTGAAAATCAAATTCTGATGCAGGGTCTTTCAATGTTTCTTCAACTTCTTCAACTTCAAAATTCTTTTCAATTTCTTCAATACTCTCTTCAACATTCTTTTCAGCATTTTGTTCAATATTGTCTTCAACTTTAGGAACATTTCTTTCATCTTTTTCAGCATTGTGCTCAGCTTCTTCAAGTACTTCATCTTCTTCAACATTCTGAAATTCTTCATCTACTTCAACACCTTCTTTTTCACCTTCTTTTTCTTTTTCTTTTTCTTCATCAACTTTATCTTTTTCTTTTTCTTCATCCACTTCATCTTGTTTTTCTTCAATGTCTTCTTTTTCAAATGTTTCAACATCACCAGTTTTTTTCTTAACTTCAAATAATTCATCAAATTCCTTTTTGAGATTATTGAATTCGTTTCTGTTTGGGTGGTTTTCCAAACAGTAACTTAGCATAATTTCTACATCTGTTTTCCATTTGCGTATTCTTGAAATCTTTACGCTAATGCCTTCAATTTGTTCTTGTAAATGTTTTGTACATAAAAGAAAGTTATTCATATATGTATTTGAATGTGCATCTGTATAATAAATTACAGTTTTTAAAAATATTATATAGATATACATTTAAATTCATATCTATAATCAAATATATGCATACAAATAATTATATATATACAGGTATGCATCTACATATGTATATAAATATGCATATTTATATGCATATACATATGCATGTAAATATTCATATAAACTTATATGCATATATGTATGCATATACAGATCATATACATATACGTATCCATATGTAAAATGAAAATGTATATATTAATTTTTAATAACTATTTGTCAAAATGCACAGGCTAATTATATATATATATATATATATATATATATATATATATATATATATATATATATATATATATATATATATATATATATATATATATATATATATATATATATATATATACATACATACATGTATGCATATATATATATATATATATATATATATATATATATATATATATATATATATATATATATATATATATATATATATATATATATATATATATATATATATATATATATATATATATATATATATATATATATATATATATAAATATGCATATTTATATGCATATACATATGCATGTAAATATTCACATATATAAATTTATATGCATATATGTATGCATATACAGATCATATAAATATGTATATGCATATGGGTATACAAGTTATATGTACATAATTTGTTATATGCATATTTATGTAGATATGCACATGAATGTTGATATAGATAACAAGATCTGTACAAAAGACCATTTATATACATATGCATATTTTTATGCATATGCATGTTGTATATATATATATATATATATATATATATATATATATATATATATATATATATATATATATATATATATATATATATATATATATATATATATATACATGTATGCATATACATATATATATATATATATATATATATATATATATATATATATATATATATATATATATATATATATATATATATATATGCATATTTATATGCATATACATATGCATGTAAATATTCACATATATAAATTTATATGCATATATGTATGCACATATATATAAATAAGAATATGCATATAAATATGTTATAAAATGCATGTGCATATGCATATAAATAACAATATGCATATAAATAAAAATATGTTTCCATATACTTATTAAATATACATATTTTTTAATCAGTACAGCAAAGTATGCATATTAATATGGATATACATATATACCTCAATTGTAGGTTCTAATTTACGCTTTTTTGTTGGGATCTCTTGTTCTTCCAAATTATCTTCTTTTCCTTTCTTCACCTTTGAAAGAAAAAAACATATATTAAAATAAATTTTAAAATTTGTAAAGATGTATGTATATGAATATAAATATACCTCAACAGTTGGTTCCAATTTATGTTTTTTTGTTGAAGGAATCTCTTCTTCTTCCAATTTACATTCTCTCACTTTCTTCATCTTTACTGGTTCATAAAATTTTTTTCTTTTCATCTCATCTTTGTTCCAGAAGTTTATTGCTGGAACTTTTTTCAGATTTGTTTTGTTAGATCCATCATCTGCTGATGTTACTGTTTGAATATAAGCAAGCTGCACCAAAATAAATTTTGTTAATTATTTTCAATAGATTAAAACAGTTTAATACATTTAAAAATACTTACAAGTAAAACTGCTACCGGTCCTGCATAAAAACTGTTATCATTTTTTCTTCCAATACTTTTTCGACCCTCTCAAAGCCTCCAAAACAAAGTTGCACCAGTTGACTTTTGAAATGTCAACTTTTCCAACTAACTTGTTAACAACTTTTGTTAGGCAAATCCCGCTTTTTTGAGATTTGCAGAGACTATTTGTGAATAAAACAATAAAATTTAATTTGAATAAAATTCCATGATCTCCTGTGCTCATTATCTTCTTTGCAACATCTTTTTTGCTTAGCTTTTTGAAATCTTTGAATTGTTTCTGGAACTTCTGAATTACTGGATGTGCATCAGGGTGTTCTTCCAAATCTTCTAAATTTACATCTCCTTTTGGAATTCTCAATAAATCGTATATTAAATCTATACTAATTTTTATGACACCCTCGGATGTTTTAAGCAAAAGTTTTTCATCATCAAAAATATCAACTAGATTATACCCTAGTTTTGATGGTATAACATCCAGTTTCATATTTAATAGAGAACCAAAACCCATACTTGTTACTGTTTCTTTTTGTTTTTTGTTTAATTTTTCAATTACACTTAAAAACTGTGTTGGTGTTGTCCTTGTATGAATAATGTCATCTGATTTTTTTTCAAGTCTTTGTTTAGTTTCTTCGAAAACAATCTTCTATTTCTTCGAATCTATTTTTCTTTTTGATATTCTTGTTTTTTTTCTTTTGATATAATAGTTGTCTTTGTTGTTTTGGACCCTACAATATATTTTCAAAACATATATCAGAATATTTATACATATTCAAATATTTTATAGATTAAATGACTGTTTTTAAAAATATCACATTAGGACCAAAATTGTAAATTAATTTTAACCACAAGGACCACAAAGAGCACAAGTGAATATGTGTATAGATAATCAAATATATATGCATTTAAATATGCATATGCATATTTATGCATATTTATATGCATATGTTTTAGTCCCTGTGATCACATATTTTTAAATTAATTAGAGTTTCAGTCCTTGTGATTAAATATTTTTAAAGAAAAAAAAATATTGTAAAAAGGAGAAAAAATGTAAATTAATATAAACACAGTGATCACAAATTATAGTTTATAAGATTAGGACTAAAACTGTAAATTAATTTAAACAAGAAGGTCCACAGGACTACAACTGGATATATGTACAGATAAAATATATGCATATAAATATGTGTATGCATATTGTATATGCATATGCATATTTATATGCATATGTTTCGGTCCTTGTAATTACATATTTTTAAAGTAAATTACAGTTTCCGTCCTTGTGCTTACATATTTTTCAAAGTAAAAAAATCTTGTATAAAGGAGAAAAAATGTAAGTTAATGTAAAACACAAGGATCAAAACTGTAGTTTACTCTATTTTTAAAGTAAATTAGAGTTTTGGTCCTTCTGATTACATATTTTTAAATTAAAAAAAATATGCATGTTGATACAAATTTATTTCAAGTTAATTACAGTTTTGGTCCTTGTGATTTAATCTAAATTTAAAACACAGGGATGAAAACTGTAATTTAAATATTTTTCAATATTTATATGCATTATGCATAAGCATGTTGGGAGTACCTGCATGTTGATATACATAGCAATGTCAATACAAAGAATATTTATATGTATATGAATATGCATGTTGTAAAGATTGATTTTTGTATTTCATATGCATATCCTATTTTATATATGAATTTATGTATAGACAATCAAATATATGCATATAAATATGCATATTCATATTTATATGTATATGTTTTGGTCCTTCTGATTATATATTTTTCAAGTGAATTACAGTTTTGGTCCTTACATTCTTGTGTTTTGGGTTCAGAGTCTTCAGTTTCTGGTGTATCTTTGTTCTCTTGGCTTTTCTGAGTTTCTTCTTCTTGTGTATTAGAAGTATCATCATCTTCTATTAAGACCGGATCATCTTTATCATTTTTGAACTTCCTCAAGCTTTTTTTCATAATCCTTTCACTTTTTTTTCTTATAACTTTTTGAAAGAAGTAACTTTATATAACCTGTAACAATCGAAATAACAGTTATTAATAAACATGAATCACTTTCGAAAACAATCTAAGACATCTAATTCAACTTCTAATGACCAATTGAAATTCAATGTGTATCCTAACACTAAATCAGAACATGATTAACACCATTAACACAACTAATCCATCAATTAAAGAATCAACTTCGAATTTAGATATATCAAATAGTGATCCATTAGGTAAGAGAACACTAACCTTATGATTTGAAACCATCAACCGAAATTAAGATTTGAAAACACAATTATAAGCTAAAATATCATTTGATTTGATTTTTTAAAACTTCAATTCCTTACTCATAGAGTTTTGATTTACGAGCTCCAAGAGAACACTGTAAACTAGAATTCAAGAAAAATCACGTGATAATGTTATTAGACTCATGAATTAAACATAGAATCCTAACAAAACTTTCATATAAAGCGCAAATTACCATGGAATTGTGGATTTGTGGAGAATGCTAAACCTAGAAGACAAAATTGAAGAAAATGAGTGGAGAGTGCTACCTCCCCAGGTTTTATTTGATGATTTAAGCATAAAACATACAATATGACTCTAAGTAAGCTTAAATTTCAATCACTTCCAAAAATCGTAGAAATATACCTCGATTTGAACGATTTTGTGCGAACCGTCTTGATTTCGAACAAGGATTTGAACGATCTATTCGAGAAAAGGTTAGGGTTTCTTTGAAACTTAGGGTTTCTTTGAAAATTTTGAGAGAATCGCAGATTTTACGGGAGAGAAAATGGTAGGGTTTTACAGAATCGAATCAAATCTTTGGATTTGAATTGAAATTTCAGACAATGTTCTTTTCGCAGCTTTTCTTTAGCGTGTCGTATTATCCAACTTATCACGCAGGTGTCCGGTATCCGGATATGTGTTATTTTGAAATGACGCTTTTAACCCTCCGCCTTACTTCCGGGTTTGGACGCGTTTTTAGTGGGCTGGGGCGTTTTTTAATGGGTTCTCAGGTTCTTAGTATTTTAGGGGTTCCTTCATGATCCAAACCCTATATATATATATATATATATATATATATATATATATATATATATATATATATATATATATATATATATATATATATATATATATATATATATATATATATATATATATATATATATATATATATATATATATATATATATATATATATATATATATATGGTATCATATTGGGAACCAATATTTTTCTAGGAACCGTAGGAACTTTTTTACTGAAAATTTTTTTTCAAAAAAAATGACATAAGACACCTAATCGCTTATATTTAAGACCTTTTTCAAAAAAAAATAATATATATATATATATATATATATATATATATATATATATATATATATATATATATATATATATATATATATATATATATATATATATATATATACGAAATGTGCACATATGCACGAAACGTGATCATATACACATGTGCGAAAAAAAATGCATATATGCACATTTCGTGTATACATATTATTTTTCAAATTTTTTTGACAAAAAGTCTTAAATATAAGCGACTAGATGTGTTATGTCATTTTTTTAAAAAAAATAATTTTAGTCAAAAAATTCCTACGGTTCCTAGGAAAATATTAGTTCTTCCTTGAAACGGACTATATATATATATATATATATATATATATATATATATATATATATATATATATATATATATATATATATATATATATATATATATATATATATATATATATATATATATATATATATATATATATATATATATATAGGGTCCCGTTCCGGTGAGGACACTTTTTTCGGTAAAGACTCGTAATGACACCTTAAAAAAGTTGAAAAAAATATAAAAAAAATACAAATCATAAAATCGAGAATAGTACTATATCATCATCAAAAAAAAATTTGGATCATTGAAAAACAGCGATGATCCACAAAAAAATTTATTTTGTGGATCATTGTTTCATTATAAAAATAATAATGATCCAAAAGTTTTTTTTCGAAATTTTTTTTCTCCAATATAGTACTATGATCCATTTTATTATTTATTTTTTTTGTTTATTTTTTTTTCAATTTTTTAAGGTGTCATCACGAGTCCTCACTTTAAGAAATGTCCTCACCCGATCGCTTATATATATATATATATATATATATATATATATATATATATATATATATATATATATATATATATATATATATATATATATATATATATATATATATATATATATATATATAGCATTTTAAGTGTTACACGGTTTGATTAAAAAAATAATATAAATAATCAATCCACCTATATCTTAGAGAGTTTTTGAATTTAGATGAATTCTATTTAAATTTACAAATGATAGGATATGTATTTTTAGGAGTTTTTTGAATTTAGATTATCAATATTTATTTTGAATTTAAATTGAATTAAACTTAAAGTGTCATGTAAAATAAAGACCTTAAAAGGATGTCATGTGGAACTAAAATGCTTTGTTTATTAGTCACATTATATTTTAATACAAAATTTTTAATAAACATTATCAACCGACATAATATTTTAATAAATATTATTACTAAACACTAATATTTATTAAATAAATAAATATAATATATTGTTTTAACACTACAATATAAATAAGATGGTAATATAAAATATTATTAAATAAGAACATGTTAGTATTAATCATCTGACATATATTAAGTGATAAATAAATTTAAATAGAAAACCAATAATCTTCAATAATATTAAATAATGTTATATGATCAAACAAATAACAAAAATCATAAAAGAGTTCTTGTTAAAATTATCTAACAAAAAAATGTTGTTTTAGTCTTCCATAAAATATTTTCTTATTTCGCATAGGGTCAAATGAAATCGGCGGTCATTGAGCATTTTCTTTTTTAATTTTAGCCATCGTTAATCTTATCAATATTTTATAGTTTTAGATAATTATTGAAACACATCCTTTATTATTTATATTTATATATATATGTATTACTTTATATAATAATTAGTTTAACACGGTTTGATTAAGAAATTAATAATGAATTCTATTTAAATTTATAAATGATAGGATATGTATTTTTTAGGGGTTTTTTGAATTTAAATTATTGAGATTTATTTTGAATTTAAATTGAATTAAACATAGAGTGACATGTGGCATAAATGCCTTAAAAATGTGCCATGTGACACTAAAATGCCTTGTTTATTAGTATATATATATATATATATATATATATATATATATATATATATATATATATATATATATATATATATATATATATATATATATATATATATATATATATATATATATATATATATCATCTTATTCCTACCTATTTTAATTTCGTCCCAACCGGTTCTAATGTTCGTGTTCGGCTTCTGGTGTATATAGATAATTTTTCTATAGATAAATGTCACATTTTTAACTATACTGAATGTCATATTTTGAAAATCGGATCAGACCGATCGGTTAAACCGGTAAAGTTACCGGTCTTTTAGAGATTGATATACTAATTTAACGAAAACAGGCATGGGTTACCAGGGATTATCGATAACATTGATTGTATACATTGGTCGTGGGCTATGTGCCCAAATGCATGGCATTGTCAGTTTATGCTGAAGGGCCACAAAGAGCTGACGAAAATTTTATAATTGGTGTCGTCGACCGATCTTTGGCTTTTTTCGGAGTTGCGGGGTCAGTTTGACGTTTGTAGTTCGCATGTTTGTTTTGTAATGTCGTTTGTAGTTTGTCGCTTTTATTTTTAATCTTTTAATTTAATTAAAAAAGTGAGTGGTGGTGGGGGTTTACCATTTCCAATATTTAAAAGGGTGAGGGATTAGTGAAAGTTTATTGTGGCGACGCCTACGTAACATGTAAAAAGTGAATGGTTGTGTAGGGTTTTTACCACTTTATTCCTCATGGTCTTATGTATAATCTTTTAAGATGTAATCATATGTTGATAAAATTTAATAAAAACTAGTGGGAGCCCGTGCTCCGCACGGGTTATTATTTTCTCGTGGGTCATATTGGCTAGGGTTTTAAACTGAAAATCTTTGGCGTTGCTTTGGTTTAATTTGTATTCTCTAGGGGTCCCTTTTAACAGCGTATAAATTGCTGTTTTTGCATTCCCGCCAACAGAGTTTTGTAGTATACGTGTTTGCTTTGAATCTCTGTAAGGCACGTGTCCGTTTGTTGAATTGCTACATCCAAACAATAAAACGTGCCAATTAGACTTCATTTTTTATACAATACAATAAAAGGAAAATAGAAAATAAACTAATGTAAGTGCAAACCTCAATTTCCGGATAACGGCTCCATGTGTTAGTAGTCTGCGGTTAATGTGACAACCTTCTTTCAAGCGTGTACCAACTGATAAGGTTTGGGAAGCACCGGAGCTACAGTCAAATAAAATTATGGTCAACAATTGAACTTTCTTCAAGTTGATAAAGATTATATTCTTTTAACGTATATTTTGGGTCACATAAACCAAAATAAATGATCTGACCCTAAAAAATTGTATTTTTTAAATGCATTTTAAGATGATATTTTTAACGCATTTTAAAGGTTAAGGGTAAAGCCGAATTGGAAAATCAAATCCATGAACACAATCCAGCATTTCTTACAAAGTCTTACAACGGATGGACCCTCACGCATTCCCGCCACAAATATCGTAACCGACCTCATTTTTGTAAACATGAGTCTATAGGACTTCATTCAAAAAGAAACTTACCATGTTTTTAAAGAAATCTTAGTAATCTCAGATATCCGACCATTCTTGACGGTAATTCTGTTGTAAATTGCATATGTCGGTAAAAAGAGTAAATTCCATTGCTACTTTCTATAATTGTCGCTTAATTCAATAAACATATAAAATACTTATAAAAGAGTACTGCCAAATTACCTTCATTTGCCCCTCTAAGTTCATTTTCTATAACAGGCTTTGAATCTCGATGCTTTTGACGTATCTGTACATTCCTTAATGCATAATTCTCTGATGATTTGTTTCACTCTTTCTCCCTAAAACTCTGGAAAATATAATAAGCATTAAAACCAACATTTAATTGAGGTTTGGTTTAAAACAAATACACAATTATGGTCGGGCCTGCCTTTGACTTCGCACAGCGTAATTTTATTCCAACTTCCTTCAAAGATGCAAACAACTACAACTTCAAAGAGCAACAATTATAGTAACTAAAAAAAAATAAGGTTTCATTTAAAACAAAAATTAACCCAAACATGCCTAGTGATCTGGATAGCAAAAATAGAACAATTCGTTACCATTTGATGAACTTAACCCTAAAATACAACTCATATAGATGCCACACCACCATGGTAGCAGGTCAAAAACTGGCTGAGTGCCTTCATTGGAACAAAATTAGAACGTTTACCGACTTGGGATGTCAAAAATGGAATAGTTCGTTGTCATTTCATGAGCTTTACCCTTAGACATATTACTTGAGAAGTTGTATGTTTTAGAGTTTATAAATAGAGAAATTTAAATGAGGCATTGCTAGTTCTAAACCTGTGTGAATTTCTTCATTATCGTCTTTCCATCATCATCAAGTGGCTCCACCAGTTGGTTGAAGCGATGATGATTTTTTCTTTTCATTCATTAAAATTGCAATTTACTAAAATAACAAACCGACATAAAAAAATAAAATAAATATCGCCGGTTGCCTTTGCATGCCCCTCCATGGCTCTGTAAAGCCGGTCCAAAGTATACAAAATCAATCCATGCATATACTGCGCATCTTTAACCTACAAAAAATAATAATATAAGATCCTAAATTTAAAAATTATTAAACTTATATTAGTAAAAGAATAATAAATAAAAAAAACATAATCCTTTTTAATTTTATCAATGCAAT
Organism: Cichorium intybus; assembly: GCA_023525715.1. Lineage (NCBI taxonomy): Eukaryota > Viridiplantae > Streptophyta > Magnoliopsida > Asterales > Asteraceae > Cichorium > Cichorium intybus. The sequence continues at coordinate 80,438,190 of CM042017.1, forward strand.
TTTGAAACTGCACGATTTTCTTCTCGACTTCAACAATTAATAGCCTTCTTTGGACTCGTGCAATTTTCCCTCTGCCTTCTGCCCTGGTGTCCTGAGAAGAAAAAGGTTAAAAGATAATTGGGGGGTATTTTGGTCTTTTAATAATTATATTGTAACGGAAGACCTGTTTGAGTGAAGCGTGCAATAACATGAGCACCACAAGAGAAAGAAACAATGCTGGTAAAGCAGCAAGTATGGAAAAGTTTATCTCATTTGCCCTCAATATTTGATTCAACTCCAGCATTGCCCTATTTGTAATAAATTCATTAGTGTGAATAATATTAATCAGAAAATGATTTATATAACCTCAAGTCACGTTTCAATGTCAAGTTTTAACTTCTAAATCTGTCATGACGAAAAAAACCAAGGTCATTTGTGAATATTTCAAATAATTGATCAAAAATAGAGTAAGAGGGTGTTAGTGTGTGTGTGTGTATGTGTGTTTGTGTGTGTTTTACTTCAATTAGCATTGCACAGGAATTTGGATTCGATGCATAAGCTCCTTCTCGTATCTACAGCAATTCATAAAGTCATTAAGAATTAGACAATAATAGAAGAAATAGCAACGTACTTTTATTTTTTCATAGTACAGCATTGTACTTTCAATTTTTACTTAATAAGGCATTTAAGTATGAAGTATCAAAAATCTACCAATTATAGCATTGTACTTTCACTTTTTTTCTAATTTGGACATTTAGATTAGAATGTCTACCTAATTGTAACAGTGATATGGTTTTGTAATTTGCGTATGTGTATTGGTCAATCGTATAACAGAAGGCTAAATCAAGAGATAGCAACCTACTTCCATTTACTTGTTAACTATAGCATTTCATTTCCATATCTTTCTATTACAGCTTAATACATTCAATCGTTTTCTTATTAAAAGTTAAAAGATTGTACTTGATAATTTTACCTATTTATCACATTCCACTTTCAGTTTTCTTATGAAACTGCTTTGAATTTGCACAACATTGCTATAATTGGGTAGGTTTTTGAAACTACAATTTTGTAATAGGAAAAAAATAAGAGCATAATCCTATAAGAAACAAATAATGAAAGTACATTGCTATTAAACAAAAGAGAAACTATTCATACCTGCCCATAAGTATTTCAACCATCTCCTGGTCTGATGCATTTTTCGGGAACTTTTGGCCTTTAGTATGCTAAACTGGTGGAATCTGTAGAGGAAAACCAAATCATGGACATGATTAACGTACCTCAAGAATACAATAAAGAGAAATTCAATAGTTGGCTAAATCGTCTTTAACCACAGCAACACGCATCACAAACTCTTTTACCCAACGCACATGTATCAAGTACGCTTCGAATTTATTTTTCTAAATGTATGTTTCAACACCGCACTTTGATTTATTTGTTTTTCTTATTACAGCGTTGTATTTTCAGTTGTTTTCTTATTAAGACATTGTACTTTGGAAAACCTACCCGACTATAACAATGAAAATTGTTTCACCACGCACGTAAGCCTCTTAGTTATATTGTAGTCAAGACCTTCCATCTTAGAAATTAAAAAGGTTTATAGACAATATTAATTTGCAAAAAGCCCTCAAAAAGCACACAGTCAACCATAAAAACTAGTTTTTTTTTTGAACGGCAAAAAATAATAATAATAATAATAAATAAAAAAAAAAATATATATATATATATATATATATATATATATATATATATATATAATAAAAACTAGTTTATTTTACACTGAATAATCAGAAAATCATACTCACAATCAGTTTGAATCTAATTCTTGCAGCTTCAAATGAAAACAATCACTTTAAATAACCAGGAAATCTCTCTCAAAGTGGACAGATTTAGTTTATATCAGAGTATTTACAGAGATATATGCAAATGAAGAAATTAATTTAGTTTATTTGTTTATGACTTATGAGTTAATGTCATATTATGCTCAACAACTATCATCTTTAAATAAAAAAATAATTATTTAGATATATTTAATGTAAAATGTAATAATGTACCAAGAAAGAAGCAACCCATTTTTCGTTGATGAATTCTTGATGAGGTCTTAACTCAGAATGTTGGAATTCAAATTCCTCATTGGTTATCCAAAATAATAGACATACAAATAAATGCATACTAACAAGCATATATATGTATATCATAAGATTTCACTTCTAGATTTTGTGACTACTGTTCATCAAGTAAACCATCCTGCAAATCATCTGTAAAAATTAGGGAAAAAAGGTAAATGTGCGAACATTTACCATCTCCTATGAGAAAGAGAGCGACATGTTAGGTGTGTGGAGGCTTAGAAGGATGCAAGACAAAGCAATGTTTTCTCCTGCTACCACCCATTGTTGATTACAATTTCACAAGTCAAAAGAAAGTTGGTAAACTACACATTTTGTCTAAATTGGCTAGTAGCATGAAGCCTATATAAAGGGTGGTGAAACATAAGAAAAAATGCACCAACACTGCACCACACAAAAACACAAACACAACACAAACACAATACATAGATAGATATATTAGAGATAGCCTTTTGTGCAAAGTCCAGTTTGGCAGCCAAAAGTGCGAGTGATATTTTCTTGTGAATGGTTAGACTACAAGTGCAGTTTAGCCTTGTATGATTGTAATTTTCTTGGTGTTAATAAAACTCTCTCTCTCTCTCTCTCGTTTGCCTGTGGACGTAGGTCGTGATCCCGTGACCGAACCACGTTAAATATTGTGTTCCGATTTTATATTTTCGTTTACCGTTTATTTCGGTAATTTTATTCCGCTCGTGTCACCGAAATCAAATATCGATTTGTTTGAAGTGCTTAACTCGTTTTGTTATATCCCAACACGACAATCATCAATTAATTAGGCGCTGCATACCAACTATTCCAATGAAATGTCCCAGAAATAATAAAATGCAAGTCAAGACCTACACAAATATACCAAAGAAACAAACTAAAATCAACGCAATCATGAAGATTAAAAAAAGAATGGGATAAAATAGAAACACGAAGGAAAACAAAAACCCTAAAATTAGGACGATAAACACCTCAAATTAAAACCAAAAACATAGCAGATAGATTGCATTTACAGGTCAACAATGCAGTAGGAAATTAAATAATACGACAAACATAGCCCCACTGACACGAGACCTCAACAATTTGGCGCAACCAAAAGGAACCAACGATAACCATACCTGAAGAAGAACGATTCAGTAAGCACAATAGAAAAACTGGAGCCGTCGGGAGGAAAAAAAACTTCGTTTCGTTGAGTGGACCACGGGATAGCAGAGCTTGAATCAGCGAGTGTTTTCGGTGGGTGGTTGCGATTAGGACTTGACGCGAGTGTCGTGGTCGGATATGTTGACCGGCGGAGAATCCGAGACGTGAAGTGGTGGAGCGGCGATGCAAGATCATTTGGGGAGGATGGGTGGAATCACTTTGATTCTTCACACTTTTCCAATTTCAAGCTTATTATCGCCCAAATCCAACACACATTTGCTAAATTGCACACATGCAGTTCAAATTACCCGAATAGCAACCAGATCCAAGCATGAAAAACGAATGAAATCGAATAGAACTACAAACCTTAGAGCGTTTATCACCACCAAGATCAGCATCTTCAAGCGCCTTTTTACCGGAAACAATGCAATACCGTAGACAATCATCAAGCCTCCGGTCATTCTTCCCATCGATATACCCATCCGCCTTAAACCCCCGAATCTGACCTCCAAGCCGTGTCGGAAACTTGGACGCATCGAACCGGTCTATCAATCTACGGAACAGAGGTGGAGAGTGAATCGTGGGTGAGGCTTTGACGGTGAGTGAGAAAGACGAATGCAAAGGGCGAAAAGACGCAAAAAGACAGCCAATCGGAACTGTTGAAGATGCCGACGGATGGGTGAGAGTGGAGAGGAAGATGGTCGCAGCTGCAAAGGAGGTGGCGGTGTAGAAGACGCAAAACCCACACAGTTGTAGAGAAATCGAGAAAGATATTCCGATCGGCAATCCATAGAAAAACGACCCGGGTTAACCTGATCCAAACCCGAAAAAAAACCCGAATCAAACAAAAGATCCACGCGTCACAAACCTAAAAAAAACGTACACCACATGAGGAGAAATCACGCAAATTGATTAATAGATAAATATGAATTTTATTAATTTTATATCATCTAAATAATATGATTATAATATAACCTTTTCTTAAAACAATTAAAAGATATATGTTATCATAACGTTTAGATAATATTTTAGAATAACTTTTTGATAATATGTATATTAGAAACTTTAAATATATGTTTGCAAAACTTACGGTTCATATATATATATATACTGTAACACCCGACTTATTAACAAAAACACCCCAAAAATTTTTCATTTTTTCAAACCAAATATTTTACAAACAAACCATAAGTAGGGGTATTAGTTAATACAATACGAGTACAAGCGTATCACGAAGTACAATACATAAAATATTATACATTCTTCAAGCCGGGATGTCACTTCAAATCCTAAGTCCTCAGTCACGGACTTTATCTTTTCCCTTGGCAGGATCTCGCTCACCTGCAGGGACATATCAAATAAACCGTGAGCTATAAAGCCCAATGAGTAATCAAATCAAATATAACATGTATAAAAATAAAATTCTCTATACAAAATCAAATAGGCATTCTCATGCAACACAAAATCATATATGGCTCACGGGTTTATCCCGCTTTTGCCTAGACTCACGGCTCCGTTCTTGTCATCTCGATGACTCACGGCTTACCCGGTATTGTCTTATATAAGTTTGACTCACAGCTCCGTTCTTGTCTATTATAGACTCACGGCTTATCTGGTATTGTCATATCATTCATTTTTATTGACTCACATCTCCGTTCTTGTCTATTATAGACTCACGGCTTATCTGGTATTGTCATATATCAAATCATATAATCTGTCATTTTCGTCCCCAAAACAATTTCCATCTGCAGCTGCTCATTTAATATCTATCACATCGGATAACAGTGAGATTACTCACCTGAAGGTTTGCTACCGTTAGCTATCGTTGTTTCTTGCCTTCCAATGTAATCCGTAAGGCTTTGTCCCGTACCTATAATTCCATTTATTTTTAAAATGATTATAGGTTAACAACCATTCTAATTGACTCTAATGCAATAGAGTTCAATACAATATCATTATAAACAATGCCTAGATAATAAACTTTACATTTACTATCTTTTTATGAATTTTACTATTCACCGAGGCATTCGAATCGATCTACAGTGCCCCCGAGGGGTCGAAAACTCAATATAAAAATTTTCCCAAACTTTTCAGACCATAACGAGCCTACGGTTCAAGTTTGAGCTAAATCGGACAAGGCAAACAAAAGATAGCATTTCTGACTCCCTGCCTTGGAGGCGCACTGCGCCTGGAAGGGGGCGCACTGCGCCTAGCGCCAGTGCAGGTCTCCTGTCCAGTCGCGAATTGTGCACTGTAGCTTGCAGTTTTGGTCTATAAGTTCTTAATGCTATTCTTAACCGTTTGGGGTTTATTCCTAGGCTAAAACCTTACATTTTAACAAGGTTTTCAACCCTCAAAACCCACTCAATCAATCAAAGGAAGGATTAGGGTTCTTAGTTCCAAAAACCCCAAAACTTCAAATTCAACAATTTCAATGGTTTCAATGTCAAGTTCTTATCTAATGAGCATGTATAAGTGCAGGAATCATATACAAACTACATAGACTTCACTGAAATTGCCAATTTCAGTTTACCTACAAAAATCCACCAAGAACAAATCAAGCTAGAACTTGAAATACTTACTTCCAAAGCTTCCAAACCTTCAATTCCAATGCAATAATCCGATTTCTAGCTTTATATCATCAAAATCATTCCAATTTCTGCAATATCCACAAAACGAAAACCCTCCCGTAGCTCTCAAAATCTGCACAAATGGAAGAAGCTTCCATCCTTTTATACCTCCAGAAATTTCAGTTTAGTCCTTGGAGTTGTATTTATTGAACTTTTGCCACAATTAACAATATTTATGACAAAAATCAGATTTTATAACATTTTAAGTCCACAACTCAAAATATTATTACAAGGCAAATCCTTTTCTGTCCAAAAGACCAAATTACCCTTCTAAGGTAAAATGACCAATTTGCCCTTTTTATTATAATTACATAATAAAACATGTTTTGGCGTTACAAATTCTCCCCTCCTTTAAGAGATTTCGTCCCCGAAATCATACAAAAAGTTGAGGGTATTTCTCCCTCATTTCACTTTCGGTCTCCCACGTCATGTCGGAACCTTTGTGATGACGCCAAAGCACTTTCACCATGCTGATTTTCTTGTTTCGCAGCTGTTTTACCTTGCGGTCTATCACCCTCTCGGGTTGTTCCGGATATCTCAATTTTTCATCCACCTCAATTTCAGCAAGAGGTATATGTTGAGACTTATCAAACAAAGTTTTCCTCAATGGGACACATGAAATACATCATGTATACCTTGGAGTTCATCAGGTAACTCCAATCTATATGCCACGGCTCCAACTCTTTGGGATATACGGAAAGGTCCAATGAAGCGAGGACTCAACTTCCCTTTCTTCCCAAAACGAATTAGGCCTTTCCAAGGGGATACTTTGAGCATTACCATATCTCCTACTTGAAATTTTATCGGTTTCACCCGTTTGTATGCGTACTGTTTCTGTCGATTCTGAGCTACCTTCAAATTTTCTCGTATCAGTTTGATCTTTTCTTCCGTCTGTGCTACAATTTCGGGTCCAGCCAACGGCTTTTCCCCAACTTCAGTCCAGCAAGTCGGTGTACGACACGGTGCTCCATACAATGCCTCATACGGGGCCATCTGAATGCTGGAATGATAGCTGTTATTGTACGCGAATTCTACTAAGGGTAGGTGATCTTCCCAGCTTCCACCAAAGTCAATTACACAGGTTCTCAGCATATCTTCCAAAGTTTGGATAGTTCTTTCACTTTGGCCATCGGTCTGCGGGTGGTACGCAGTACTCATGAGTACTTTTGAACCCAATCGCTTTTGAAGACTTTGCCAAAAATGGGAAGTAAATCTGCTATCTCGATCCGACACAATCGATATTGGTAATCCATGTCGACATAACACCTCATCTATGTAGATTTTCGCCAGTTGATCCACCCTGTACTTCTCACTAATCGGTATGAATTGTGCTGATTTTGTCAGTCGATCAACAATCACCCACACCGAATCATGACCTCGCGGTGTCCGCGGCAACTTTGTTACAAAATCCATAGTGATATGGTCCCACTTCTTCTCTGGAATCGGCAATGGTTGTATTTCCCCGTACGGTTTCTGATGGTTTGACTTAACTTGCAGACACGTCAAACATCTTTCCACATATTTTCCAATGTCTCTCTTCATTCCAGGCCACCAATACATCGGTTTTAACGTCCGATACATCTTGGTACTGCCCGGATGAACTGCATATCGACTGAAATGTGCATCTTCTAGAAGCAAATTCTGCGCTTCTCCTTGTTTTGGAACCCATACACGTCGTCTGAAGGTCTTCAATTTCTGAGCATTTTCTTCCAGATGCTTCAAATATCCAACCATTCGTTCGCTTTTTACATTCTCCGGCTTACACGCTTCTTCTTGTGCCGAACGAATCAATTCTGGTAACCGGCTTGCTACACCCATACACGCGGACGTAACTTTCAATGGTGCTTCTTTCCGGCTTAGAGCATCTGCCACCATATTCGCCTTTCCAGGGTGGTACCGAATTTCAAAGTCAAAGTCTTTAAGTAGATCCATCCACCTTTGCTGTCGCATGTTAAGTTTTTTTTGGTCAAATAAATACTTCAAGATTTTGTGGTCAGTATAGACAACAAATTTCACACCGTATAAATAGTGCCTCCACAACTTCAAGGCTAGGATCACCGCAGCTAATTCCAGATCATGAACTGGATATTTATTTTCAGCATCTTTTAGTTGGCGGGACGCATAAGCTATTACCCGACCTTTCTGCATTAGTACACATCCAAGGCCGACTCTTGAAGCATCGCTGTAGATCACATACTCTTCTCCGCTTTGCGGTAGTGTTAACACTGGTGCTTCACACAAGGCTTGTTTCAACCTTTGGAAAGCTTCTTGCTGTTTTTCCGCCCACGTGAACTTTTCGCCTTTCTTGGTCAACTTGGTCAACGGGACAGCTATCGAGGAGAAATTCTCGACAAATCTTCTGTAATAGCCTGCCAAACCAAGAAAACTTCGTACTTCAGTTGGACTTCGAGGCGGTTCCCACTTCATCACTGCTTCAATTTTCGCTGGGTCAACTTTCACCCCTTCGGCATTGATTACATGGCCAAGAAATTGAACTTCTCTTAACCAGAATTCACACTTGGAGAATTTAGCATACAGCTTTTCTCGGCGAAGCAACTCCAACACTTGACGCAGATGTACCTCATGCTCGGCTTGGCTTCACGAATACACCAAGATATCATCTATAAACACTATCACCGAGGTATCAAGGAACGGTCGACACACACGGTTCATGAGATCCATGAATACGGCTGGAGCATTGGTTAACCCGAAGGGCATCACCAAAAACTCATAATGACCGTATCGTGTGCGAAAAGCTGTCTTTGGAACGTCAGATTCACAAATCTTCAGCTGATGGTAACCCGACCTCATGTCAATTTTTGAAAAGTAGGATGCTCCTTGTAGCTGGTCGAACAAGTCATCAATTCGTGGGAGCGAATACTTATTCTTCACCGTGATCTTGTTCAATTCCCGATAGTCAATACACATGCGCATTGACCCATCTTTCTTCTTAACAAACAGGATAGGGGCTCCCCAAGGCGATGTACTCGGTCTGATGAAACCCCTGTCTAATAGTTCTTCCTGTTGCTTTCGCAGTTCCACCATTTCTAAAGGTGCTAAACGGTATGGAGCTCGAGCAACAGGTGCAGCTCCCGTGTCACACCCTCAAACCGTATTGGCGGAATAGTTTAAGGATGGATGACTTCATGAACAATATCATAACAAAGTTGCATAATAGTGGAAACCAAGCAAACAACCATCATTACATAATTTCAAATGTTACATAGTTTAACTGTATCATGTTTCAAATACAATTATAATGATATCAAAATAGGCAAAAATGACGTCGTAACGTCCTTTCTTGTAGCGCTTGATTTACCAAATCAGTTTCCTGAGAATACAAGTAGTTGAAAAAGTGTCAACAATTAAGTTGGTGAGTTCATAAGATTTTTGTATAAGATACGTCCTTTGTTTGTAAACGATAGTGTTGAAAACCAAGAAAATCCAATATTTTCTTATAAAATGTTCCAAGTCTTTAAATCTCAAAGACTAAAATGTAATATGTAAACTGTAGTGTACTTTCTTTGAAATGTGTGTATCCACGTAAACCATTTATAAAAATATTAAGTTGATTATTTTCCCATGTGAGATACCATATAACCATACTGTGACTAGTTGGCCTGCTGCGACGTTCTTCAGGCGTCGGAACTGTTAGACATTTGGACACCTCAGACCTGCCGGTCAAGCTGTAGCTAGCAGCTCAGGTGCGGGGTTGTCAATCCCGTATAGATCTATACTCAAATATCGCGCTCTCTTACCGAGACTCTGGTTATATAAATGTTCAGGACTTATAGTAGGTACTTATAAAAGTACTGTGAAGATTCATCTCACAAAAATGTATGTATTCCAATCAACTTGTTTACATTCGATTTGTATATAAAAACTCTTGTAATCGTCCATTATCATTTTTCCCATGATAATATTGTATAGTAAAATAATTATATATTTTTATATAATTATTTTTGTCATGTTTAAATGTCATAGTAACCTTTTGTTCATAAACTATTCCAATAATAGTCTATTTTTAGTAATTGCGTCGTAATAACTTTATTTTACGAACGATAGCGAAATAACTTGTTCAAAGGTTATAAATATTATATTTTGAGATATTTCTCACAAAATAGTGTAATATCTTGATATTATAATCATTTTTACTAGAAAATAGTGTCTTTGTTTATAAAAACGTAGTTTTTACTAGTTTTCGTTTTTATAACGTTTTTATTCAAGATCTAGTATCTTTGTACACTTTATTTGTAGTTTAGTAACTTTTACACAACTTAATATGTCAAAGTGTTCATAATACATTGATCTACTCATATTTCATGCCAAAATCATATTTATAACATTTTTGTTCAAGATCTATCATTTTTACACCCTTTAATTATAGTCTAGTAACTTTTATACAAGCATATCATGTATCATAGTGAATATATTACAAAGATCTAACAATATTTCATGTCAAAGGTATTTTTACCCAAATACTAACTTTATAAACTTGTGTAAATCAACATATATATCATTTAAACACATATATACTTGAATAAAACAACATTTATAGTTAAAGAACTTGTATTCTCTCCCAAAAAGGTTTGAAAAGATGAAAATGAGGGGTATGAACTCACCTTGAGTGTGGATCTTAGGATTTCTTGGAAGAAGGTTGAAGATTGTGGTTCTAAGACCCGGAGGACCCTTGGACAAAGCTATTATCCAATGGATTTCTGTGAGTATGTGTGTATAAAAGAGTATATGAAGGTATTTAGGAATTAAATCACTAGATAATCATAACTTACCAAGAGAGCTTGAAAGATCTTTGAAGATGATGGAGTTTGGAGCTTAAAGACCCTTGGACAAAAGCTAATATCCAATGGATATGGATGGATGTTAGTGTGTGTAAAAGGTGTAAAACTTATATCAAGTTGTTTAGAATCAAAGGATGAAGAAAGCTTACTACTTGAACTTGTGAAAGAAGCTGAAATGGAAGCTTGAAGATGGTGATGAAGATGGTGATCTTGGCCGAGAGCAAGAAGAGAGGAATGAGGGAGAAGAGTGACTGATGAGTGAATGCTAGTTGGTTTCAAATGAGATGGTAGTAAGGTTGTATTGTTTAATGTATCTAGTTTGCTTTTTAGGTTTATTATTTTAATCAAGCTTCATCATGCCTAAGATATGGTGAATAGTAGCCTTGGATCTCATGGGAGCATGGGGAGGATGGTGCAGCCGATGGGGGGGGGGGGGTAGGGGGGGTGGGGTGGTGTGGTTTTTATAAAAATAGCAATGTACTTATAAAAATGTGTAGTTTTTATAAAATAGTAAGACGTTTTAGTGAAATTTTATGCGTTTTTGACGAAACGAAGTTCTAAATAATTATTTTGTATAAAAACATTGTCAAACATTAATTTTGTTTGAAATATAACCCGTTGGGTGCCGGAATACGCGTTTAAGCGCGGTATTCTTCCGTTTTCGCGATTTTCGGCATTTTACCGGAAAATGCATTTAGCTTTGAAATCAAATACTAGATATTATTACGTTACTTATCATATGAATTGTTATTTCATATTTGATGTTTAAGGCACCTCATTTTGTATTTTGAGTCCAAACCCTGTGTACATTTATCCGTACACAGCGGTTTAATCGTTATAACTTTCACATACGAACTCCGTTTTCGACGTTCTATATATCGAAACTTTCGTATTTACAAGTAGATTGTTTTATGAATATTATTATTTTCAAAATAATAATTGTACAATTTTCGAATTTCTACGCTACAGTAGTCTGCTGTCCGTATTTTCGATTTTTAATCGATAATTGTTTTGATTTAGCATACGTAATACTATAATATTAATAATTCATCGCAAAAGTTAGGGAAAATAACTTTTCAACATATAAATTAACGTACGCGTCGTTTGATTACAGTTGACTTTTGTTGACCAAAATTTACAATTGTCACATCATCTACCCGTTAGAGAGAATTTCGTCCCGAAATTTAACTCTTGAGTGGGTTCTCAAGGGTTTGGGAAGAGATGTGGATACTTTTGCTTCATCTGGTCTTCACGTTCCCAAGTGAATTCTGTCCTCGCTTGGCACTCCAACGGACCTTGACTATCGGTATGCGGCTCTGTTTCGTCCTCTTGATTTCTCTGTCCATGATCTCTACGGGTTCTTCCACAAAAAGAAGGTTCTCGTTCACCTCGATCTCGTCGAGCGGAATGACAAGAGTTTCATCGGACAGGCATTTCTTTAAGTTGGATACGTGAAAGGTGGGATGGACATTGCTGAGCTCCTGAGGTAATCGAAGTCTGTAGGCTACTGGGCCGATCCTAGCAAGGATCTCAATGTATCTGGGGTTCAGCTTTCCACGCTTTCCAAAGCGTATCATTCCTTTCCATGGCGAGACCTTCAACAACACTCGGTCACCAACCTGGAATTCCAAAGGCTTGCGTCGCTTGTCTGCGTAGCTCTTTTGTCGGTCACGAGATGCTTTCAATCGTTCACGGATCTGAACGATTTTCTCAGTTGTCTCTCGTATGATTTCCGGACCGGTGAGAGCGCTGTTAGGTGTTTGGCCTCTGGCTAGTTGAGTATCACCCACTTCGGCCCAGCACAGAGGGGATCTACACTTGCGTCCATATAGAGCTTCAAATGGAGCAGCTTTGATGCTAGTATGGTAGCTGTTGTTGTATGAGAATTCAATGAGCGGTAAGTGGGTGTCCCACGCCTTACCGAAGTCTATCACACAGGCTCTCAACATATCTTCCAGCGTTTGGATGGTTCTTTCACTTTGGCCATCCGTCTGCGGATGGTAAGCTGTGCTCAAGTCAAGCCTGGTTCCCATAGCCTTTTGTAATGATTGCCAAAAGTTTGAAGTGAACCGACTATCTCTATCCGAGATGATTGATCTCGGCACACCGTGTAATTTTACAATCTCCTTGAGGTAGAGTCTTGCTAGCTTATCCGTCCTATCACTCTCCTTGATTGGCAGGAAGTGAGCGGATTTGGTTAACCTATCGACAATTACCCATATAGTATCTAACCCACCGGTTGTCTTTGGTAATTTGGTTATGAAGTCCATTGTTATCCGCTCCCACTTCCACTCGGATATTGGTGGTTGAACTAGCAAACCCGAGGGCTTTTGGTATTCTACTTTAACTTTGGCGCAAGTCAGGCACTTGCCCACGTACGTAGCGATTTCTACCTTCATGTTTGGCCACCAATACAGTTTCTTGAGGTCCAGGTACATTTTGTCGGACCCGGGATGAACGGAGTATCTAGTCTTGTGAGCTTCATTCATGATAATGTCTCTGTATCCGCCGAATTTCGGTGTCCAGATTCGGTTCATGAGGTAGCGAGCTCCGTCATCCTTAACGTCAAGGTTTTTATCCATCCCTCGCAAGGCTTCATTTGCGACGTTTTCAGGTTTTAAGGCTTCTAGCTGCGCCTCTTTAATTTGAGTGGGTAAAAGGGAATGGATCGTCATTGTTAATGATTTCACTCGGCGGCCCGTGTATTCCTTTCGACTGAGGGCATCAGCTACCACGTTGGCCTTCCCTGGGTGATAACGAATTTCACATTCATAGTCACTTAGTAGCTCCACCCATCGTCGTTGCCTCATATTGAGTTCTTTTTGGTTGAGGATATGCTGGAGACTCTTATGGTCGGTGTATACCGTACATTCTGTGCCGTACAGGTAGTGTCTCCAGATTTTCAATGCAAACACTACTGCTCCCAACTCGAGGTCATGTGTAGTGTAGTTGAACTCGTGAGTTTTAAGCTGCCTTGAAGCGTAAGCAATGGCCTTTCCTCTCTGCATGAGTACACAGCCCAGACCCTGGTTCGATGCGTCGCAATAGACCACAAAATCTTTTGTTCCTTCTGGAAGGGACAGAATAGGAGCGCTGCATAAAGCTTTCTTTAGGGTCTGGAAGGCGGCGTCTTGGTTATCTCCCCACTTGAATGTCACACCCTTCTGTGTCAGGGTGGTAAGTGGCTTTACAATTTTGGAGAAATTCTGTATGAATCTTCGGTAATAGCCAGCAAGGCCCAAAAACTGACGGATTTCTGTCGGAGTTCTTGGCGCTTTCCAGCTTTCGATGGCTTTGATTTTGGAGGGATCCACATGTATCCCTTCCTTGCTGACTACGTGGCCTAGGAAGTCCACTTTTCGAAGCCAAAATTCGCATTTCGAAAATTTCGCATACAGCTTCTCCGCTCTTAACGTCTCCAAAACTTGTCGTAAGTGTTGGCTATGTTCCTCCTTGCTTCGTGAATAAATAAGTATGTCGTCAATGAATACTATCACGAATTTATCCAGGTAAGGTCGGCATACTCGGTTCATCAGATCCATGAACACTGCGGGCGCATTGGTTAATCCGAAGGGCATCACAACGAATTCATAATGGCCGTAGCGAGTTCTGAATGCCGTCTTTGGAACATCTTCTTCTTGAACCTTAAGTTGGTGATATCCCGACCTCAGATCGATTTTTGAGAAATAGCTCGCTCCTTGGAGTTGATCAAACAGGTCGTCAATTCGGGGTAGCGGGTATCGATTTTTGATAGTGAGCTTGTTCAACTCCCGATAGTCAATGCACATACGGAATGATCCATCCTTCTTCTTCACGAACAAGACCGGCGCTCCCCAAGGTGAGAAGCTCGGCCTGATGAACCCTTTACTTAGCAATTTGTTTAGTTGGCTGGATAATTCTTGCATTTCCTCCGGGGCTAACCGGTATGGTGCTTTTGCTACTGGAGTGGCTCCTGGGATCAAATCGATTCTGAACTCGACTTGTCGTGCGGGTGGTACTCCTGGAAGGTCTTCTGGGAATACGTCGGGAAAGTTGCAGACTTCGGGGATTTCTTTGATGTTCTTTACTTCTTTCTTTTCGTCAACAACGTGGGCTAGGAAGGCATGGTATCTTTTCTGTAGGTATTTTCGGGCTTTGATGCATGACATGATTCGGAGGCTGGTACTGGGTTTATCACCATAGACAACAATGGTCTTGTCATTCGGCAGATGAAGTCGGATTCCTCGTTCGTAACACATGATGTCGGCATGATGGGGAATTAGCCAATCCATACCAACAATCACGTCAAAACTTCCTATTTTAACAGGAATTAAGTCGATTTGAAAGGAGTGATCGTCCAGAGTAAGTGTACAGCCTACGTATATGTTGTTTGTGCTTTCTGTTTTGCCATTAGCCATTTCTACTGTAAATGTTTCGTTGAGTGGTTGAGGTTTTTGTTTTAGTAAGTATTTAAACTCGTGGCTTACGAAACTTCTCTCCGCACCGCTATCGAATAGTACACAAGCATATGAATTATTGACGAGGAACGTACCGGTAACCACGGTAGGATCCTCCACCGCTTCCGTGCGTGCCATAGCTAGGACTCTTCCATTTCTCCCCACATTCTTGGCCTTCGGGCAATCACGCTTATAATGCCCCGTCTCGCCACAACCAAGCAAGCTTGACTCACCTCGACATTAGTGGCTTGGGTGGCTTGTGGGGTTGGCGTTCTGCAGAATCGGGCGGTGTGGCCCTTCTTGTTACAGTTCAAGCAGTGCATTTCTCTACAGGGTCCGGTATGGTGGAAATTGCACTGGTTGCACTTCGGTAGCGTCTCAATGTATTGCTTGGTGGTGGTTGGGGTGTTCGGGACAGTGGCTGCACGTACTGCCACAATCTGTTGTCGTTTCGCACCATCTTGATTTGGTTGGTTTCTCCCCCTGTTCCAGGGGTTCCTCTTGTTATCCCTTTCTCTTGGCTGCTCGGTCTTTTGGGTCATGGTTCCCTGGCGCACCCCGTGGTCGACCAATCGTTGGGCCAATCGTTTGGCGCTATCAAAAGTGGCGGGACTTGCGGCTTCCACATTCCCTTGGATCTGGGATGATAGTCCCCAGATGTAACATTCCACTTTTACAGACTCCGGTGTGACCATGGCTGGGCAAAGGGTTGCTAGATCGTTGAATCGGTTTGTGTAAGCGTTTAGGTCCGAACCTTTCATTGTGAGATTCCACAGTTCTTGTTCCAACTTCTGGATTTCTCCTCGGGGGCAGTACTCCTTCATCAACATTGTCTTTAATTCCTCCCAGCCCATCGAGTTTGCCACTGGGAGTGTCAGCGACTTGACATGGCCCTTCCACCAAGACATAGCCGTCTCAGCGAAAGTGCAGGCAGCGAACTTTACTTTCATTTCTTCTGGACACGTAGTGATATCGAAGATCGACTCAGTTTTCTCGATCCACCTTGTGAGGTTAAGGACACCACCGGTGCCATGGAAAGTTATCGGCTTGCAACTGACTAAATCTTTGTAAGTACACACTCGAGAATGGGTTGATGTTTCCCCATTGGTGGAATCGTTGGTGCCGTTTCCACTTCCGTTTCCATTTATCCTGTTGGTGTTAATATGGGCAACAGCTGCGGTCACAGCTGCCGTGACAGTGGCTTGGAATGTCGCCGAGTCCATCATAGGTGCTTCGGGTGTCTCGACGGGTGTGCGTCTGTTATTTCTTCGGCGAGGTGGCATGATTCTGCCACAAGGATTTAAGATTTGACGTTGGTTAGTTCTTGGTAAGGGTTATCAAAGTACGGCGTTTCTATTATATGTTTATGTCGACTATGTAGTGATAGGGGTATAATAGGTGCATAAAGAATCTAGATGTATGGTCCTATCGTATCACAAAATACTCGTATAGTATTTTTGTTTTGTGTTTTGTTCTAGTGTTTTTCTTTGTATATGGTTCTTGGTAAGTCTTTAGAAGTTGTTACAAGTAAGGTGATTTCTAAGGGGTATGAGAGGTATGTAAGAGAAAATTCTAAGTGTACGACTTCGTAATATTCATAAAATACTCCTGTAGTATTTTAATTCTATGTTTAGTTATATAGTGTCTTAAAATACTTCCATAGTATTTTAAATTTCATGTTTAGTTCTATAGCGTCATAAAATACTCCTATAGTATTTTAAATTTTATGTTTAGTTCCTTTGGTTATTGGTAAGTGTTCGGACTTGTTGTTCACAACGATTATTCCTAAGTATACGTTAATCATATCTTGGATCAATACAGTTGATCAGGCTCTATTTATCCAAGACATCATTACCAAACACTTAGGCCTATCCGTAGCGTTCAACTCATCTTACTACTTTTGTATGTTTTCGTTATGATATCGTTCTAGTATGTATGTATGTACTTATACTTTTATAAAAATTATCGTTGTAATTTTAAAAGTATACTTGTACGAAAAATGTTTTCAAGAGTTTTAGTCCCATTGTATTTATAGTTGTATATCTTTAAATGGATTGATATACTTAGTTCACTATAAACAATGCTCTGATACCAATCTGTCACACCCTCAAACCGTATTGGCGGAATAGTTTAAGGGTGGATGACTTCATGAACAATATCATAACAAAGTTGCATAATAGTGGAAACCAATCAAACAACCATCATTACATAATTTCAAATGTTACATAGTTTAACTGTATCATGTTTCAAATACAATTATAATGATATCAAACTAGGCAAAAATGACGTCGTAACGTCCTTTCTTGTAGCGCTTGATTTACCAAATCAGTTTCCTGAGAATACAAGTAGTTGAAAAAGTGTCAACAATTAAGTTGGTGAGTTCATAAGATTTTTGTATAAGAAACGTCCTTTGTTTGTAAATGATAGTGTTGAAAACCAAGAAAATCTAATATTTTCTTATAAAATGTTCCAAGTCTTTAAATCTCAAATACTAAAATGTAATATGTAAACTGTAGTGTACTTTTTTGAAATGTGTGTATCCACGTAAACCATTTATAAAAATATTAAGTTGATTATTTTCCCATGTGAGATACCATATAACCATACTGTGACTAGTTGGCCTGCTGCGACGTTCTTCAGGCGTCGGAACAGTTAGACATTTGGAAACCTCAGACCTGCCGGTCAAGCTGTAGCTAGCAGCTCAGGTGCGGGGTTGTCAATCCCGTATAGATCTATACTCAAATATCGCGCTCTCTTACCGAGACTCTGGTTATATAAATGTTCAGGACTTATAGTAGGTACTTATAAAAGTACTGTGAAGATTCATCTCACAAAAATGTATGTATTCCAATCAACTTGTTTACGTTCGATTTGTATATAAAAACTCTTGTAATCGTCCATTATCATTTTTCCCATGATAATATTGTATAGTAAAATAATTATATATTTTTATATAATTATTTTTGTCATGTTTAAATGTCTTAGTAACCTTTTGTTCATAAACTATTCCAATAATAGTCTATTTTTAGTAATTGCGTCGTAATAACTTTATTTTACGAACGATAGCGAAATAACTTGTTCAAAGGTTATAAATATTATCTTTTGAGATATTTCTCACAAAATAGTGTAATATCTTGATATTATAATCATTTTTACTAGAAAATAGTGCATTTGTTTATAAAAACGTAGTTTTTACTAGTTTTCGTTTTTATAACGTTTTTATTCAAGATCTAGTATCTTTGTACACTTTATTTGTAGTTTAGTAACTTTTACACAACTTAATATGTCAAATTGTTCATAATACATGGATCTACTCATATTTCATGCCAAAATCATATTTATAACATTTTTGTTCAAGATCTATCATTTTTACACCCTTTAATTATAGTCTAGTAACTTTTATACAAGCATATCATGTATCATAGTGAATATCTTACAAAGATCTAACAATATTTCATGTCAAAGGTATTTTTACCCAAATACTAACTTTATAAACTTGTGTAAATCAACATATATATCATTTAAACACATATATACTTGAATAAAACAACATTTATAGTTAAAGAACTTGTATTCTCCCCCAAAAAGGTTTGAAAATATGAAAATGAGGGGTATGAACTCACCTTGAGTGTGGATCTTAGGATTTCTTGGAAGAAGGTTGAAGATTGTGGTTCTAAGACCCGGAGGACCCTTGGACAAACCTATTATCCAATGGATTTCCGTGAGTATGTGTGTATAAAAGAGTATATGAAGGTATTTAGGACTTAAATCACTAGATAATCATAACTTACCAAGAGAGCTTGAAAGATCTTTGAAGATGATGGAGTTTGGAGCTTAAAGACCCTTGGACAAAAGCTAATATCAAATGGATATGGATGGATGTTAGTGTGTGTAAAAGGTGTAAAACTTATATCAAGTTGTTTAGAATCAAAGGATGAAGAAAGCTTACTACTTGAACTTGTGAAAGAAGCTTGAAATGGAAGCTTGAAGATGGTGATGAAGATGGTGATCTTGGCCGAGAGCAAGAAGAGAGGAATGAGGGAGAAGCGTGAGTGATGAGTGAATGCTAGTTGGTTTCAAATGAGATGGTAGTAAGGTTGTATTGTTTAATGTATCTAGTTTGCTTTTTAGGTTTATTATTTTAATCAAGCTTCATCATGCCTAAGATATGGTGAATAGTAGCCTTGGATCTCATGGGAGCATGGGGGGATGGTGCAACCGATGGGGGGGGGGGGGTAGGGGGGTGGGGTGGTGTGGTTTTTATAAAAATAGCAATGTACTTATAAAAATGTGTAGTTTTTATAAAATAGTAAGACGTTTTAGTGAAATTTTATGCGTTTTTGACGAAACGAAGTTCTAAATAATTATTTTGTATAAAAACATTGTCAAACATTAATTTTGTTTGAAATATAACCCGTTGGGTGCCGGAATACGCGTTTAAGCGCGGTATTCTTCCGTTTTCGCGATTTTCGGCATTTTACCGGAAAATGCATTTAGCTTTGAAATCAAATACTAGATATTATTACGTTACTTATCATATGAATTGTTATTTCATATTTGATGTTTAAGGCACCTCATTTTGTATTTTGAGTCCAAACCCTGTGTATATTTATCCGTACACAGCGGTTTAATCGTTATAACTTTCACATACGAACTCTGTTTTCGACGTTCTATATATCGAAACTTTCGTATTTACAAGTAGATTGTTTTATGAATATTATTATTTTCAAAATAATAATTGTACGATTTTCGAATTTCTACGCTACAGTAGTCTGCTGTCCGTATTTTCGATTTTTAATCGATAATTGTTTTGATTTAGCATACATAATACTATAATATTAATAATTCATCGCAAAAGTTAGGGAAAATAACTTTTCAACATATAAATTAACGTACGCGTCGTTTGATTACAGTTGACTTTTGTTGACCAAAATTTACAATTGTCACATCCCGGAATCAGTTCAATCGTGAACTCATCCTGTCGATCTGGTGGCAACCCTGGAAGTTCATCTGGAAACACATCTAGGAATTCATTTACCACGTTTACATTCGCTACTCCCACTTTAACTGGTTTAGCCACCGATACATAAGCCAAGTAAGACATCCCTCCTTTACTGATACAATTTCGGGCTTGAGCAAAGGAGATAACCGGCATTCTCAACCGAGGTCGTTCACCCTGAATCTTTATCCATTCCCCCTCCGGTGTTAATACCGTAATGTTTTTATTTCTACAATCCATGTTGGCATAATTCGTTGCCAACCAATCCATCCCCACGATCACACCAAATTCATTGGTAGTCATCGGCTTCAAATCTATAGGGAAAATGGTCCCGTAGATTTTAAGCTGACAACCTTCCAAGTGTTCAGAAACCCAAACATATCTGCCGTCTGCTATGGCTACTTCCAAGCTTTCATCCATTGGGGTTAACGGTACATTCAGGCGGGACAACAAAGACTCCGAGACAAAACAGTGTGTAGCCCCTGGATCAAATATAATGTAACACCCAGTTTCTCAAATTCAGGATTACACTGATAATTCAATCAAAATAACTATCATTAAGGTGTAATCCTCAAAGATGAGTAACAAGTATGACAAGATACTATCAAAACATAGTTTAAGTACTTATTTACATACAATAAGTTTCATACTAGTTCTAAAAAAAAACCAAGTGTTTACAAAAGACTTAGTCTAACACAACAAAATAAGTTCATGTTCAAAGTCCATGTCCCATCCAGCTAACCCTCCGTGATGCGTTTCCCACGATCTGTACTTCCAGAACCTAACACAATTAAAATTAACAAACAATATATGAGCTTTGAAAGCTCTGTGAGTAATTAAAGTTTAACTGAACAACAATTGTCCAACATTTCTTTCACAACTTTTTCAATAAACCATCTTAATCCTTAATATATACTCATAATGAGGTTCATTATTCCAAACACTCATAATTGGTATTCTCAACCAATTTCAAAACAACTCAAATCATACTTCTTCTGCAATAAACATCAATACCAACACATAATTCATCTATTAATAACTACTCACCTGTTGTGGAATCGATATGTGGAACTCCTGCACCTCGTGTATGTTCTTGCCTAGCTTTAGCTGTAGCATAACAACTCACTTTCATTACTCAAGTTAAGAATAATTTCAATCACACCCAATAGTTATCAAAATCAAGGAGTTTGTATCATTGAAGCAAGTTACCATCAAAAGATAACAATAATATCACAGTTGTAACCTTCAATTTCATCACTTAAATACATGTAACCCTAGGAATACAATATAAACACTTCACTAGCTCGATTTTTATAGTTAGAACTCTTTTATACTAACTATTCCACATAATTTAGCTCTAACTTTAACAAATTCCAGGTGGCTCATCAAGACCACAAGGAATTACCTCAAATCAAATAACTCAACCATCAAAACAAGGTCAAAATCGAAGAGAATTACCTTTCAAGCTCAAAGTATCAATCCCTAGCTTCAATTCGAGAAAGATAGGCTCTAAAATCGACTTAGGAGGCTTAGAAATGGTTTTCTAGGGTTTTGAGAGAGACGAAAAGGGTTTTAACCCCAAATGAATCAAAATCGTATTTTTAAAACAGATCTGTGCGATTACACGGCCCGTGTAAAAATTACACGGCCCGTGTAACTTACGGCATGAAATTGAAATTTGATCTGCAGAACTACACGACCCGTGTAGATATTACACGACCCGTGCTGCACAAATTACACGACCCGTGTCAACGTTACACGACCCGTGTAACTCACGGTATGCAATTGAGTTTTAGTCTACAATTTTACACGACCCGTGTCAATACTACACGACCCGTGTAACTCACGGTGTGCTCAAAACATTCACGAGGGATTCCTACACGACCCGTGTAACTTTAACACGACCCATGTAACTCCTTTTTAGCATTTTTCAACTTCAAACTTCTACCAAATGGGATTTTTAACTACCAAACTCATGCAATAATCTAACTAATCTTTAATTGCACCAAGATTAACTCAAAATCTCTAAATTTTAATAACACGGTATTACATATAACATATACAGGTATGGTATTGAGAGTAAAGATACCTATAACCACATCTGTCTTCTCACGGGCTTCCTCAACAGTCATTTGGAAAGCTCGCGAGGCTACCGGTCTTCCTCGGTTCTTCACTTCCTCTTTCTTTCCACCCTGATCCATTCTGGATATATCACTGAAGGCTCCAGATTTCAACTCGGGACAGTTCGGACGAATGTGATCAGTAGCTCCACATTGGTAACATCTTCGTTCCGCCCGACACTCCCGTGTAGGATGACCCGTTTTTCCACAATTTCGGCAGCTAACTGACCCAGTATCACTGCGACAACTGCATGTGTGTCTTTTTCGGCACTTTTCACACCACTTTCCTTCGTCTTTCTGGCTTTTACCCTTGATCCCGGTTTGTTGCGACTTTTTCTGAGGCGTCCAACTTTGGTCCTCCGCCTTTCTTTTCGTTTCTATGGCTTTCTTTTCATCATCTTGTCGCTTCAATTCTGTCTCCCTTTCTGTGGCTCGATCCACCACTTGTCGGAAGGTAGGAAGTTTCAGTGGTTGTACAATTTCTCTGATTCGGGTTGTCAACCCCCAGACATACATATCAATCTTCCTCTTTTCAGTACTGACATGGTGTTCCGCAAATCTTGCTTTCTCCAGAAAGCTAAGAGTGTATTATTGAACAGATCGGGAACCCTGTTCCATGTGCAGGAATTCATCCTCCAGTTTCTTTATAGCTACCTCGGAACAATACTCTTCATTGAATTTAATCTTGAATTGTTCCCAAGACACAGATTGGGTTGGATCAAGATTCAGAGACTTGTAGTAAATTTGCCACCAATGTAGTGCACTGCTTGTGAGTTGATTTGTGGCAAATTCTACCTTATCCTCATCCGCACATTTGCTAACCCGAAACACCTTCTCGATATGCATTATCCACTCCATAGCTTGGACTGGATTATCTGTCCCAGAAAACTCTTTTGGCTTACAACCAAGGAAAGCTTTGTAAGTACATCCGACTTTCTTTATAGAAGCTTCCCCGCCTTGAGTTTCTTTTATTGCCCGAGCACGACTTTCTCCCTGGCCTTCATCTTCCGGCTGCCTGTCATGAATACTTTTTGCAGCCTCTTCGCTAGGATTAGGATTTGCACTCGGGTTGGGATTATTCGTTAACGTAGGCATCATTTGCCTAACCACTTCTTCCACTATTGCCCGAATATCAGGTGGATTTCCTCCCACCGGTTCCCTTGCTGGTGCTCTTGCTCTTCGTCCCATAGAACCACGTGAACGGGCTGGTCCACTTCTTGAGGTTCCATGCGAATTTGCACCAGTGGGATTACTCCTTGTATTTCTCATACTTCAAAATTCAGCAAACCGTTAGATTACATATATAATAACAAACTTATATATATCTAACAGTCCATTTGTCTGTTTTTCTCTCAAGGTTTAAGTCCAGGAATCTAATCTAAGACACCTAGTTCACTTAAACCACGTCTCTGATACCAACTTGTAACACCCGACTTATTAACAAAAACACCCCAAAAATTTTTCATTTTTTCAAACCAAATATTTTACAAACAAACCATAAGTAGGGGTATTAGTTAATACAATACGAGTACAAGCGTATCACGAAGTACAATACATAAAATATTATACATTCTTCAAGTCGGGATGTCACTTTAAATCCTAAGTCCTCAGTCACGGACTTTATCTTTTCCCTTGGCAGGATCTCGCTCACCTGCAGGGACATATCAAATAAACCGTGAGCTATAAAGCCCAATGAGTAATCAAATCAAATATAACATGTATAAGAATAAAATTCTCTATACAAAATCAAATAGGCATTCTCATGCAACATAAAATCATATATGGCTCACGGGTTTATCCCGCTTTTGCCTAGACTCACGGCTCCGTTCTTGTCATCTCGATGACTCACGGCTTACCCGGTATTGTCTTATATAAGTTTGACTCACAGCTCCGTTCTTGTCTATTATAAACTCACGGCTTATCTGGTATTATCATATCATTCATTTTTATTGACTCACAGCTCCGTTCTTGTCTATTATAGACTGACGGCTTATCTGGTATTGTCATATTTCAAATCATATAATCTGTCATTTTCGTCCCCAAAACAATTTCCATCTGCAGCTGCTCATTTAATATCTATCACATCAGATAACAGTGAGATTACTCACCTGAAGGTTTGCTACCGTTAGCTATCGTTGTTTCTTGCCTTCCAATGTAATCCGTAAGGCTTTGTCCCGTACCTATAATTCCATTTATTTTTAAAATGATTATAGGTTAACAACCATTCTAATTGACTCTAATGCAATAGAGTTCAATACAATATCATTATAAACAATGCCTAGATAATAAACTTTCCATTTACTATCTTTTTATGAATTTTACTATTCACCGAGGCATTCGAATCGATCTACAGTGCCCTCGAGGGGTCGAAAACTCAATATAAAAATTTTCCTAAACTTTTCAGACCATAACGAGCCTACGATTCAAGTTTGAGCTAAATCGGACAAGCGAAACAAAAGATAGCATTTCTGACTCCCTGCCTTGGAGGCGCACTGGAAGGGGGCGCACTGCGCCTAGCGCCAGTGCAGGTCTCCTGTCCAGTCGCGAATTGTGCACTGTAGCTTGCAGTTTTGGTCTATAAGTTCTTAATGCTGTTCTTAACCGTTTGGGGTTTATTCCTAGGCTAAAACCTTACATTTTAACAAGGTTTTCAACCCTCAAAACCCACTCAATCAATCAAAGGAAGGATTAGGGTTCTTAGTTCCAAAAACCCCAAAACTTCAAATTCATCAATTTCAATGGTTTCAATGTCAAGTTCTTATCTAATGAGCATGTATAAGTGCAGGAATCATATACAAACTACATAGACTTCACTGAAATTGCCAATTTCAGTTTACCTACAAAAATCCACCAAGAACAAATCAAGCTAGAACTTGAAATACTTACTTCCAAAGCTTCCAAACCTTCAATTCCAATGCAATAATCCGATTTCTAGCTTTATATCATCAAAATTATTCCAATTTCTGCAATATCCACAAAACGAAAACCCTCCCGTAGCTCTCAAAATCTGCACAAATGGGAGAAGCTTCCATCCTTTTATACCTCCAGAAATTTCAGTTTAGTCCTTGGAGTTGTATTTATTGAACTTTTGCCACAATTAACAATATTTATGACAAAAATCATATTTTATAACATTTTAAGTCCACAACTCAAAATATTATTACAAGGCAAATCCTTTTCTGTCCAAAAGACCAAATTACCCTTCTAAGGTAAAATGACCAATTTGCCCTTTTTATTATAATTACATAATAAAACATGTTTTGGCGTTACATATACTAGCAAGAGCTCCGTGCTTTGCACGGTTTTTTTTTTGGCGGTTCGGGTTTCTTTTGTTGTTATTGTCGTGGGAAGATATTATCTTGTTATATGTTTGTGTAAGTATTATCAAGCATTTTGATTTTTTGTTTAAACATTATGGGAGTATTGGATCACATTTTATTATGAACAAACTACCATACTTACTACGTCTTCATCAGGGATTTAGTTGGATGAGGAGACCTGTGCGGGGATAGCTTCCTCTTCGTGATCTTCGTAGATGATAGCTTTAAGTTTCTTCTGGTGCTCCTGGATTTCATCTTTTAACATCTTATCCACATCCTGCAAAACCTCTAGGATTCTTATCCACATACAGGCGGTTTTTGGTGTTAAATTACAAGAAAATAATAAAAAGAAGAAATTAGCAGTTTTAATTTGAACAAATATAGAACAATTCGCGGGAAAATGTGTCACTAACCTGATTTTTTGAGACTGATAAACTTTTGGAATTCTGTGTTGGGTTTCTCTCGGAGGGCATTTCTTCTCTTGTCTCGTAATTTGGTACCCAAAAAGAGTAAATAACTTGTTATTTTTCAACCTTCAAAATGAATAAAAAGTAGAAAATGGAGAATAATGAAAATTACTTACATGAGGAAGGTCATATATATGTATATATATATATATATATATATATATATATATATATATATATATATATATATATATATATATATATATATATATATATATATATATATATATATATATATATATTTGATAACCGAGGACCCCACCCGACCCATTCTTTGGATGACCCTGATGAAACAACCTCGGGGCCCACACACACCTGGCAGCAGGGTGGTCCGGGTCAATCACCTACGGGGGTAGAGAGGTGTCCAGTGGCCATCCCCTGATTGAAACCTAACACTCCCTATGGGGAAAGGGAGGGAGTGGGATTAGAACTTGGAACCTCTTTATGGGGGAAGAGAAAGAGTCCAAAGCCTTATCCACCAGGCCATCAGGGTGATGGTTGAGGAAGGTCATATATGGCGTTCAGATCCGGCGTCACCGAGGTACAACTCCTTCTCAAATTCAACTTTAACACCGACACAACTGTCAACTTCTTCCTAGATTATCCAACCAACGAAATTCAGATACTGAAAGTAGAAAGAAAGAAGAGTGAAATTAAAGGTATTTGAAAAAATATTCACCTCGAAACTAAGGCAAAACGTTGTTTAAGAACCAAAAGCTCGAATTTATAGCCGTTGTCCCTGCCGTTCTGCTTGTGAGAAAAACCGACACAAATGTCACATAGTCAAGGATAAAGATTATAATTTACCCAAAATTACTATTTTGGGAAAAAATTTCAAAAATTAGGTATAGTCAGGGACCAAAAAACGTCACTTTATTTGGAACCGTGACGAAAAACGTTATCAGAAACTCCAAGAAGGAACACATTTGCAAGTGAACTTATTGGGACTGAAATTGAAAAAATCAGCGTTACTTGAGGACAAAAATTATGATTAACCAAAATTACTATATTTTTTGGACCAAATTTGCTAAAATTAGGTATAGTCAGGACCAAAAAAAAAGCCATTTTACTTGGAACCATGACAAAAAAAGGTTAATAAGAACCTCAAATAAGGACCAAATTTGTAAGAGAACCTTTTGGGGCTGAAACTGAAAAAATAAGCTATAAGCAGCGACCAAAAATGTGATTTACTCCATGTAAAATGACTTTTTTAAAGTTAAACCAAATCCAAAGACAAATAGTACCTATTGGCACATTTGAAGCAAGATTTGATACAACAACTATAACAACGGCAAGAATAGCTACACCACTAATATGATCAATTTGTGCATGCTGCTCCATAAAGTCCCATACTGCAATTGGGATTCCAGTCCTCTTAAACCCATCAACCGACACAAACATTCCACAAAAGAATACCAATAATGAATAAGAAACCTGTGTCATCAAATCACTGCAGCCATTAGTTTTACTTTTCTCTTAATCAATGTAAAATGAAAAGTGAAAAAAAAATTATTGTGTCTGTATGTAATGTATTAAGCCATGTTTTTTTTTACTTAACCCATTAAGTCATTATGTTGAAATTAAGTCAAAATAATAATAATAATAATAATAATAATAATATCCCTTATGTGTACCTTCTCTAAGCATGACCTTGCGTCCTTGAAATCAAGAATCACAAGAGCCAAAGCAGCTGTAATTGCAGTCGATGACATGTTCAATCCCATTAGAAAGGAAACCAACATTCCGACCGTAATAACATAAACCCCCGTTTTCCATAATATCTTCTTCCATTTTGAAAACTTTTGTTCGCTTACCTCCAAACCCAAATCGGAACCGGCATTCCCAATTCCGTTCGTCGACGAAACCCTCGAAAGAACTCTTTCGTCCTTTCCGTTATCTGTCGGGGTGAGGATTCGTCGATACAGAGAACAAATTCGTCTCAAATACATTTGATCTCAGCTCCGCCTCTCACCAATACCAAATATTTAGCACATTCACAATACGGATATTCAAATGTTACTAATTCAAGTAAGCACGTTCCAAATGCGTATATATCTACAAGTTCATTGTATTTTTCTTCATAAAGCTCTGGTGCCATGAACTCAGGAGTACCTAAAAGATACAAAAATATTTAGAAAGAAGAAAATATAATATATATGTTCACAAGAAAAAAAAAGGTGTGGAGTTACCAATGACACTGTGAGCAGATCGAGCCTGGCGAAGAATGGCTGCAAGTCCAAGATCCCCAATTTCTCCTTGATTTCCATTGGCAAAAATGCTATCACATTTAAGATCACAATGTATAACAGGAGGGTCATGACTGTGAAGATATAAAAGTCCTTCCAATATTTGTTTACACCATTTCTTTAATGCTCTAAGATCTACATGCTTATGTTTCTTGTGATACCTATAAAGATTTCAAAACTAAAAAATGACAAAAGAAGGAGATACATAGATAGCTGGAAAGAATTTAAACATACTGTCTTAATGTTCCAGATGTGAAGATCTCAGCAATGAAGTTGATGTGTTCGTGTGTTGTATCAACCCATGAATTGTAGAATTTGATGACGTTTTTGTGCTTGAGAGTTTTAAATAAATGAACTTCTGAGTATAGGCGCTCTACCTCCTCAGGGTTTCTTAGGAAATCAGAAACCCTAATTTGATTCCAAGCTACTTCGATTCCTTCCAGCTCATCAAATGCTTTGTATCTAAATTTCCGATATTCATCAAGGAATCAAACATAATTAGAGTAAACAGTAGCATTCTTATATTATTCTGCCCAATAATTGAATCCGTCCGGTTCCAAAAAACAGAGCTACAGTTTGACTTTCAATGTCAGACCTAGTAATTTCAATTAAAAATTTGACATTGTCATATGACAAAGTTCGTAGTTGATTCAAAGTTCATATCATATATGAAGGTGAAACATAAACCAGTCGGCATATAATGTCAAAGGAAGCTTTTTCTTAACTTTATGATTCTTATAGAATGGAGTATTAAACAACAATGCAGAAGAAGGATACACTCTTTTGAAAGCCCCCTTTCCCAGCACTTCTTTATACTGCAAATTGTCTCAATATGACCATGGGATTAGATACAAATCATAATTTAACAGCTATTACTCAAATCAACATATAAGATTGACAAATTTAAACCTACTTACTCGACCATAACGACCGGAGGGATCGACCTCAACGAACTCAGTATCGGAATCGTCAGGTTCATGGTCCGACATCGACGATTCCAATGGCGTTTCTGTATGTTTTTCCTTCGTAAAACCCTAACTCTTTGCGAACAGAAAACAATTAAAATGAAATCGAATCCAGTCGAATCCGTGAAATCGAAGCGGCGATCGATTGAGACGACGTGAATTCGACTCAGTGGCAGTGTAATCGAGAAATCGAAGCAGCGATCGGTGGAGATGAGGGTGAAATCGAAGCAGCGATCGGTGGAGAAGAGGGTGCAACCAGAAGAGAAGGAAGTGAAGAGAGTGAAGCGGTGGAGTGAATGAAAGAACAAAAGAAGAAATAAGAAAGAAACAAACTGGAAACCTAACCTTCACACAGCGCAGATGAAATAAAACACCAAACCACCCACATGCAAAGAAGAAGAAGAAGCAGCGCCGATAGAAGAAGCCACAACCGACGGAAATTCACCAAAGATATACGGGAAGAAAAGGAACTACGAACAAAGGACGAAACGGCAAACATCGAAGGAAAAAGCCTCCTGGAAGAACATGTGTTATCAGGGAAAAAGGAAAATCCGGGAAGAACCGGATACCCGCGTTTAAACCCGACTTGCAAAACCCAAAAAAAAAAAAACAAAAGTAACAAAATTAACACAAACCCGGTAACATGGTGTAATAGGGGCAAAAGCAACTCAATTTAATATATAGAATAATATTCAGTGTTGACGTTTCTTAATTTTTTTCTTTAATTATTTTAACTTTACTTGTAACTTTTATACGGATGTTTGCATATTATAAGCAGACAAAATTACAGTTTTGGTCCCTGTGGTTTACCAAATCTTTTATATTAAGACCAAGTATTGAAATTTTACAGTTATGGTCACCAAAGTTTTCGAAACGGTACAAATCAGTCTCTGGCATATAAAAAGACTGAAATATCATTTCTATTTTCTTTTTCTATTTTCTTTTAATATATTATTTATTAAATCAATTTTTAAAAAAAAAAAAATAAACTCACCCACCTCCACCCCACCCCACTACCACCTCCCCCTCCCCGTTCACAATATCGTCGGAATATTCACAACAACAGCAGCAACACCATGAAGGCCAGCAATCGCAGGTCTCTTCTTAATTTACTAATAATTACAACAAAATAAGTAAATTAAGAAGAATATTTACTCTTAAGCACCATAAATTTGACTAATTTTTTTAGCTTGCCTTTGTTAATCCTGTAACAATGCAGTCCCAAACAGAAGAAGGAACAAGACGAACCATTGCTGCTCGTTAAAGCAACCTCTGTATGATGATCAAGATCATCATCGTCATCAAAGTGATAGTATCGACATCATCGCAGCAATTGCTATCGTAAATATCCATTTGTATGAAAAGTATAACTTTAACAACGACCAAGTCGAATTTCGTGCACAATGGGAGAATTGAGAGCTTGGTATGGAATCAAGAACCCATCAAGATTTAAGGAAATTTGTTGCTTCTGTTTTACTCTCGTGATTTGATTGTTGATGGACAAGTTATGTGGGAAACACTTGGAGCAGCAACAAACAGAAAGAAAACGGGATGAAGTTCTTTCGACAGAGTTTCATTGGTCGGAAGTCTCTGATACAGAGTCACGAACAACACCGTGTAGTGAGCCATTCGACGGCAAAGAAGAAGATTGGACCTTCTTTTAACCCCATCGATGCACCAAACAATGCTCCGACGAAGTTTCCAACCACTGAATACTTCATCTTCCCTATAAATCGCGCCTTCTTCCTCCTTACAACAGTTTTCCATTCAAAACCCCATCTATGGCCGTCGATGTTTGCTCCGTTTCCGAAGTTTCCATAATCCCTAGATCTCCTTCTCCCATGATCTCGATGACCCATCATCTGAAATCAACTCTATTCAATCT
Source organism: Cichorium intybus (assembly GCA_023525715.1). Lineage (NCBI taxonomy): Eukaryota > Viridiplantae > Streptophyta > Magnoliopsida > Asterales > Asteraceae > Cichorium > Cichorium intybus. The sequence continues at coordinate 80,469,287 of CM042017.1, forward strand.
TATCCCAACAGATGAGACCAATTCCTTCTATCTCCCTCTTTCGATTTTAGCTTCTGTACCACCTCCAATCTCACACCAACCGACGAACTCTTTAGTAATGGAAAAATCCTCCTTACCCAAAACAAAAAACCCACCTCCCAGTTCCTAAATTGGAAATTTCACCTTCAATTGCGGATATCCAAAAGAAACGACTCATGGAATTCATATTTCACAACGAAGAACAAGACAATCGAGGGGGTGTACGATGTGTGTGAGAGAGATAGAGAGAGTGTGTGTGTGTGAGAGAGTGGGGGTAGGGTGGGGGTGGGGGTATTTTTTATTAATAAAGTAATTAAGTAATTTAAAGAAAAAGAAAAAAATTAAAAAACGTATTTTAGTCTTTTTACCTGACCAAGTGACCGATTTGTAGCATTTTACAAACCTTAGAAACCACCAACATGATTTTCCAATAATTGGTTCTAATGTAAAAGATTTGATAAATCACAGGGACCAAAACTATAATTTTGTGTTATAAGTATGTGTTTTTTTGCAATTTGATATTCTTATTTAATTGTTTTACATAATGATAACTTAAGTCAATCACATCTCAATCAAGTGGGTTTTGGTAGGAAAGTAGGGACGAAAAGTTAATGTATAAATAAAAGAGAAAATATATTTATTCCTATTTATATTTCTATTCATATTATTTTATCACATGTTTTTAAATATTATTAATTTTATTAAATATAACAATTGTCACAATTTAACATAGGTAGGAATGTGAATAATAAGAAAGGTAGAAAACAATACAATTACTTTCAAAAAAAAGTCAAGCTTTTCAAATGTTACTGTCAATTTCACTTTATATCTTATTTTCAGTTTTGATCCTTTAACTTGCATTCAATTTAAATTTTGTCTTAAGTTTCTTAATATTACTATCAATAGACATTATTTTTCAATATATTAATTTTATTTAATATAAACATATAATAAATATAACAACTAGATTGCCCGATATACAATATATATTTTTCTAAATATTACATGTTTTCGAAATGAAGTTATTCATAACAAATATGTGTCTGTCGTTCCATTCACGGAAGCATTTTCTACGGTCTCTCATGAGACAAGAAACAAATATGTGTCTGCCACTTTTTTTGAATATGGCATATTTTTAAAGAAAAAAATTATTGTCGTGATTGCTTATAATATACTTTTGTTATAAAGGTAAATTATATCATCCTATAAATTGTGTAATCTTTAAAATATAACATGTTTTTTAGAAATGTTTTCAAATAGGGGGTGGTGTTTGCCCCGGCAACACCCATTCACATAGGATGTTGACGGCAAAGCATCTTCCACACCGCATAGTCTAACAAGTATGGTATACTCTTTTATTTTCTAAGCAAACAAGGTTTATCGACATGTTTTTCACTGTGGCTTGGTCCACAAGACATCTCATATCATGTAGTTATTATCATCGTCAACGTTTACGGTGGACATTATATAAAGGTTGATTACAATGATCGTATCTAGTGCCTACTATTTTGCAACTTTGGCGTCACCATAGATCATACCGTTCTGGTGGATGGGAGACCCAATATAATGCTTAACTAAACGCCCATATCCCTCCAAATACACCGCACAATAATATTAATATCCCAATAGTTGATTTATCAGATAATTAATAAAACATGTTCATACTTTATTACATATGGTTCTTCATAGTAGAAGACTTTTCTACAAATATGTTTTTGCGTTATTGTATAAGACTTTAATTTTATTATTTTTTTTTATTTTAATTCTATATAGTAGAAGACTTTTCTACAAATACGTTTTTGCCTTATTGTATAAGACTTTAATTTTATTATTTTTTTTGTATTTTAATTCTATTTGGTTGCGGTATGTTTTGTACTTTTAGTTTTCATTATTTTAAAATCCAAGACGTAATTATCATGATTTGCTTGTGGTAGTAATGTTGGGTGGTGACGAAGATAAGGGTGACGTAATTATTTTGAAATCCACTAACACATCGACAGCATCGAAACGATATATATATATATATATATATATATATATATATATATATATATATATATATATATATATATATATATATATATATATATATATATATATATATATATATATATATATATATATATATATATAAAAGTTCAAATGAGACCATGTAAATTTTGAAGAGATAGGGAGACTCGATCCTAGCCACTCATTTTAGAGATCAAACAATAAAAAAAATAAAATAGGCTAAAATAATGAGAATTTTCAAAAAACAAATTCTACTAATTTTCGCTATTTATTCTATCTAAAAAATAAAAATAATATTAAATAATAAAAAATTCGAAAAAAAACCTGGAAAAATCAAAATAAATTTTACTGGAATGTTAAATATTTTAATAGAATATTACACAGAATAATGTAATATTATATTAGAATATGAGAAAAACGTTAAATTTTTTTATTTTTTTTAATTCTTTTTTGTTTTACATCCAAAATAAGTGGCTAAGAATGCGTCTTCCGGTCTCACGAAATATAATGGTCTCATATAAACTTAACTATATATATATATATATATATATATATATATATATATATATATATATATATATATATATATATATATATATATATATATATATATATATATATATATATATATATATATATATATATATATATATATATATATAAGTTCAATAGAAAACCAAAATAATACAAGGAACCAATCGTGAGCGTCGGAATTCAAATGATCGACGGCCGGAGATAAGGTTGTAAATTTCTTAATTGAATGCGCATGTAGCGGATAATTTCAAAAAACTCACTTCGTTATTTATTTATTTTTTATTTTTAGAGCTTATTTTTTATCGAAATAAAAAATTGAATATATCAAAATTCATAATTTTTTATTCTCTTTCAATAGACATCCATATCAATATAGTAAAAACCAAAAAAATTCAAAAATCTTGTTCAGATTCACAACAGTTAATCAATAGTTAATCAATGTGAAACTGAACTATAACAAGATTTATAGAAGATTATTCAAATGTGAATGATCATTAAGATTATTTTTTTCAACAATCATTGATCATTTAATATCAACTTATGTGAATTTAAATAAACTTTCAGATTCAGATGTGAATCTCACTAAATTTTCATATTGAATTTAAGTAAATTCTTTTATATTCTTTACAATTTCAACACTTGGATAATATATAATTGAATTAACTAATATTCACAAATTAATTTACTTAAACTTACACGTGAATGAACAAAAAATTGTTGAAAAAATGGGATACAATTATCATTTATATGTGAATTAATATATCTAAAATCAGATCACACTATTTTTAACATTTTGATCATACACAAATGAAATAATTTAGATTCACAAATTAATTTGCTTAAAACTCACATGTGGATTATAAAAAGTTGTTGAAAAAGTTTGGTACAATTACCATTTATATGTGAATTAACATGTCTAAAACAAAAAACAGTTAAAATTCACAATGTAAATATAAACTGTACTAAATTTTTATGGAAGATAATTCACATGTAATTAGTCATTGAATTCAATTTTTTCAATAATTGTAAATCATCCAATAACAACTCATATAAATTTAAAAACATTCTTAGATTCAGATGTGAATTCAAGAAAAAACACTTATATTTTTATTATTTCAACCTTTGATGTCATATACAATTGAATTAACTGAAATTCAAAATTATTTACTTAAAATTCAAATGTGATTGGTCAAAAATTATTGAAAAAATCGAATAGAATTATCTTTTATATGTGAATGAATATATTTAAAACAATACAGTTCAGTTCAGATGCGAATGGTGAATCTGGACGAACTTGAAATATAAAAAAACAAAAAAATTTGTATATCAATATGGATGTCTATTTATAGAGGATGAAAAATTATGAATTTTGGTATATTTAGTTTTTTTTTCGAAAAAAGAATAAGCTTAAAAATTAAAAAAACATAAAAAACGAAGTGAGTTTTTTGCTATAATCCTCTACATTTGCGTCTAACTAATAATGTGCATCCTTTTTTCTGGCCGTTGATTTTTTGAATTCCGACCACACGATTGGTTCCTTGGTTCCTTGTTTTAAATTGGTTCTCTATTGAACCCAACCCTATATATATATATATATATATATATATATATATATATATATATATATATATATATATATATATATATATATATATATATATATATATATATATATATATATATATATATATCCTATCCTAATAAATAAGTAACTCAAAGTGCCACATGTCATCTTTTAAGCCCTTTTGTACACATGTCATTTTTATAGAATTTTTGATTTTCTTAAAATAAAAATTTGTTTGTCAGTTACTCTAAACTCCTTAATTATCTTGTAACTCCTCAATTAAGTGTGGATAATTAATAACTATAATGACATATTATGAATAATCAATTAAGTGTGGGAGAAAAAATTGATTGATTTGAGAAAGAGTAAATAAGGCTTTCAAGTTTTTTAGTTATTTTAAAATAGGATTAACCAATCTAAGTTAATGTCAATGAAAGAAATAGCATTGAACTTTGTAAAAAAAATTCATTAATAACGTCATATATTTAAAATAAAATGGTTTTCTTAATATATAATTTTTTAAATTCGATAACCAACTAAGATAAAAATGATCTGCAGATACATTGAATTTTGTATGAAACATGACATGTTTTTGAAAAAATATATTAGTCATATAAACCAAACTATTAGCCGACATGAAATTATTTGCTTAAAGGAAACCATTAACGATTCATTGCTATGAACCTTAAATAAAATCCCTAAATTGTAAATCTGAAAACCTAAACCTAAACTCTAAAACAAACTACTTACCAAAAGAAACCTTTTGCATATAAGTTGCATGCTCTTTGTAATATTAGATTTTTTTAAACAAGTTGGAATTTACACATCGAACGTGGTATCACTACAAACAAAATGATATTTAATGACACAGAAAAGATGCCACTAAATACCAAGAAAGTGCCACCAAAAGCGCTGCGTCTAAAAGTATATATAGTGGCACTATTTTATTGTGTCGCTGCAACATTGAATATTTTGCCGAATTATAACATTGTACTCTTATTTTTTTCTCTACCTCATGTAAAGTTTACTACTTTCAATTATTTTCTTATGGAAGTATTTTTTTTATGAACATTAACATTTCCATATTCATAATTTATATTCTTTATTTTTAATCATCCCGTGTAATATACGGGTCTTACAACTAGTATATATATATATATATATATATATATATATATATATATATATATATATATATATATATATATATATATATATATATATATATATATATATATATATATATATATATATATATATATATATATATATATATATATATATATATATAAAGGTTCAAATGAGAACAATTTCAATAATTATTGAAATTGAGAACATGAGAACAAATATAACCCACACAATTTTATAAGAGGCTCCCATCCGCCCCCTTCCACCGCAACCACCACCAAACTTCTACGCCTACACTACCACCCATCTCCACCACATCTGTTATCCAGCGCCAGTCAATCTTACCCGACCAACTCCCGCTCCACCCCACCCTACCCTACCCTACCCACCCACCCCCCATAATTTTTTTTACCAACCACTCCCGCTCCACCCCACCCACTAGCACCCACCCTACCCTACCCACCCCACGCCACCCCTACCCTAACCACACCTTCCCCGTCCACCAAAAATTTTTTTAATTTTTTTACCACCCAATTCTGCTCCACCCCACCCACCAGCACCCACCCTTCCCTACGCACCCCATCCCACCTACCATACCCTACCCCGCCAACAAAAAAAAGTAATTTTTTTACCATCCACACCCGCTACACCCCACCCACCAGCACCCACCCTACCCTACCCACCCCACCCCACCCTACCCACCTACCCCGCCCACCAAAAAAAATTTTAATTTTTTTGCCACCGACTCCCGCTCCACCTCACCCTCCAGCACCCACCCTACCCTACCCACCCCGCCCACCAATTTTTTTTATTTTTTTCACACTCCCGCTCCACCCCTCCCACCAACACCCACCCTACGTACCCACCCCACCCCACCGTACCCTACCCCGTCCACCAAAAAAATAATATATTTAATATTTTTACCAACTCAATTGTATATCACCATAATACTCAATATGGTGTATACTCAACTCAATTGTGATACACAGCGGAGGATAGCTACTCGGGACTCTTTGTGACTTCTCTATCTCATTGGTTTAAGTCTAAACCCATCTTAAGGTTTAATTCCCTTAAACCACGGCTCTGATACCAACTTGTAACACCCGGTTCCTCGAATTTAGGATATACCAATTCTTTTAGTCAAACATAATATCATTGAGGTATAATCCCAAAAAAAGAGTAACAAGTTATATAAGGTTGCCATCAAAAGCTTAGTTCAAGTCCTAAACTATTTACATCAACTGTTTACAACTATGAAACAAAAACCGGGTTTACTTCATATTTCAAAACAACAAAAGTACAATCTAAGTCAAAGTTCAAGTCCAAGTCTTGCTATCCATCCATATTCCGCTTCCCGCGGTCACCGCTACCAGAACCTAACACAAATCACAGTAACAAACAATTTTATGAGCTTCGAAAGCCTAGTGAGTAATTTAAGGTTAATCGGATCGCATCATTCATCATCTCATTTAATTATATATCAATGGACTATCTCAGTCCATAGTGTGTCATACACACTATTCCTCTTTCTTCCATATACCCAAAATTTGGTTATATTCAACCAAATCAAACATAGCTTACTTCTTATCTGTAAACAACATCATAATAAGGCATAATCATCTAATAATTAACTACTCACCTGTTGTGGAATCGATATGTGGAACTCCTGCACCTCGTGTGTGCTTCTGCCTAGCCTTAGCTGTAGCATAACAACTCATTTTTATTACTCAAGTTAAGAATAATCTCAATCACACTCAATAGTTATCATAATCAAGGAATTTGTATCATTGAAGCAAGTTACAATCAAAAGATAACTACAATATCAAAGTTGTAGCTTTCAATTTCATCACCTTAATACATGTAACCCTAGAAATGCTACAATCAACACTTCTTTAGCTCGATTTCATAGTTAGAACTCTTTTACACTAACTAATCCAAGCAATTTCACTCTAACTCTAACTAATTGCAGGTGGCTCATCAAAACCACAAGGAACCATCTCAATTCCAATGATTCAACCCTTAAAACAAGATCAAAATCAAAGAGGATTACCTTACAAGCTCAAAGGATTAATCTCTAGCTTCAATTTGTGATCAACAAGCTTTAATCTCGACTTAGAAGGGTTAAAATTGATTTTCTAGGGTTTTGGGAGGGTTTTGCTCGAAGTGGATATAACCCAAAATGAAAGAAAATCACACATTAAAAACAGATCTGTTCGCGTAACACGGCCCGTGTTGGATAAACACGGCCCGAGTTTTTCCACAATAAAAATCCTCTGTTTGCTTCTGTTGACATAGCACGGTCCGGGTTCATAGAACACGGCCCGAGTTTTCTTGTGCAAAAATTCACTGTATGCTACTGGATCCCAACACGACCCGTGCTCCTCCAACATGGCCCGGGTTTTCTGCTGCAGAAACCAAAAGTCGTTTCTAACACTTTTTTCAACATCCAACTTTTCCTAGACGAGTTTTTATCTATCCTAATTCATATAATAACTCAATTAATCTTTGTTTAATATATAATTAACATATCTTATCATAAATTTATAGTCACGGTATTACAAGTTCTTACCCCCTTCGAAAGATTCCGTCCTCGGAATCTCTTGAAACAAGTAAGGATATTTCAACCGCATCTCTCCCTCAGCTTCCCAAGTAACATCTGTTCCTTTATGATGTCGTCATTGCACTTTCACCAATCCCACTTCTTTATTTCGCAATTTCTTAACTTTCTTTTCTAGAATTTGCTCCGGCATCTCTTGATATCTTAATTTCTCATCTAGTTGAACTCCAGCCAAGGGTATCCTAGTGGATTGGTCATGCAATGTTTTTCTAAGGTGTGACACATGGAATACATTGTGGATACCTCGCAACTCCTCTGGAAGCTCAAGCTTATACGCAACTGCTCCAATTCTCTCTAAAACTCGAAAGGGTCCGATAAAGCGTGGGCTCAACTTACCTCTCTTGCCAAATCGAATTACTCCCTTCCTTGGGGACACTTTTAACATTACCATGTCCCCGACACTGAACTCTAACGGCTTTCTTCTTCTATCTGCATATTGCTTTTGGCGGTTTTCGGCTACCCGCATGTGCTCACGGATGCTTTGTATCTTCTCTTCAGTCTCGGCTATAATCTCTAGTCCCGCCAATGGTTTCCATCCAGTCTCTGTCCAACAAGTCGGGGTCCGACACGGTGCACTATATAAGGGTTCAAAAGGTGCCATCTGTATACTGGAGTGATAAGTGTTGTTATAGGCAAACTCCACTAAAGGCAGATGATCTTCCCAACTGCCTCCAAAATCAATGATGCAGGCTCATAGCATATCTTCAAGTGTTTGTATCGTCCTTTCCGACTGTCCATCTGTCTGGGGATGATACGCAGTACTCAATAAGGCTTTTGTACCAAAATGCTTTTGGAAACTCTGCCAGAAATGTGAATTGAACCGACTATCTCTATCAGAAATTATTGAAGTTGGCACTCCATGTCGTCTCACTACTTCTCTCGTATAAATCTCAGCTAGCTTTGACACTTGGTAATCTTCTCGGATTAGAATAAAATGAGCCGACTTTCTTAACCTGTCAACAATCACCCATATAGAATCATATCCCCGAGGAGTCCGAGGCAACTTTGTGATGAAATCCATAGTGATTTCATCCCATTTCTTCATTGGTACAGGTAACGGTTGCACTGCTCCATATGGCTTTTGATGATTAGCTTTTACTTGAAGACACGTCAAGGAGTTCTCCACAAAGCGTCCTACATCTCGCTTCATACCCGGCCACCAGTAGTACGGCTTTAAAGTATGATACATCCGTGTACTACCAGGGTGAACCGAATATCTAGTACAATGAGCATCATTTAGCAATAACTGTCTCACCTCGCCATGCCTTGGAACCCAAACTCGCCCTTGGAAAGTCTTGATTCCTTGTGCATTCTCCATTAGTTTCTCTATATAACTAATCATTCTTTATTTCTTTAAATCATTTTCCTCGCTTTGGTACTGACAACGCCTATATCATATATCTCGTGGTATTCTCACTTTTCGTGCCAGTACTTGTTTGGAAAAAAATAATGGAAACAGGGACTAAAAGCGTGCAAATTGGAGAAAGTTTGGAAAAGAAGATAAAATCAGGAAAACACGTACGCGCGACGTGGAATCAAGAAGTCGCGACGCGGATTCAAGGCGGTGAACCAAATTCAAAGGCCGAGAAAACGGGATCTGATAAGTACGCGCGCCGCGGGATCCTCATATGCGCGGCGCGGCTGCGGTAAATTTCAACTATAAATAGAGGCATTTATAGCCGAAAACCCGAGCAAAACCCTGGTGAAGAATCGACCGTAGAGGCTCTTTGACTCCAAAAATTCGTTTTCAGCAACCATCTTTTGGCATTTCATGTTTTATAATTTAATTTCCTTTTAGTAGTAAGTAGCATTTGTAGCTAAGGTCTTGGGAGTGACAACCACTGACTTTGAGCACTTTAGTTTTCTGTTTTGCATCATTGGTTACTGTATTGGATCACTGGAATTCAGTTTTGGTTAATCATTTGGTTACAATTAATCTTAGTTTTTCGGTGTTTTGATGCTTGTGTTTGATTGTGTTTGTTTGGGTTGTGTTTGAATGCTATTTTGACCTTGTTTGGGACTGTTTCCCTTGCTGAAATCAGTAGCCAACTAGGTTAGCCTTAGGTATTGAACTTTGGCCAGTAACTGTTCAGTTGGGCTGTAGCTATTGGTTTAGGTTATACCTTCTTTTGTTTGGATGTTTTGGATGCCTTTGATTGCTTCTGGTTTCAGAAAGTAACTAGGCTTGTTTGAGTTGAGTTTAGCTTATGCTTGGCTTGACTTTGTTTGGTTATTGCTTTTGGGTAGTTGAGAACTTAGAAACTAGGTCCTCCGACTGTAGCGTGACACTACAAGTTGGTAATCTGTCATCTGGTCTAACCACGAAGCTCCTGCGGATCGACCCTGACTACCACTGTGCTAGTGTGTGTGTTAGGTTTTTCTTATTTTTGACCGCACGACGACCTAGGCGTGTCAGGTACCTGCGTATCATCTTTGGCAATTTACTCACAACTCCCATCCGAGCCGATACAACTCGAATAGGCTATTCTTTTCGACTCAATGCATCCGCCACTACATTTGCTTTACCAGGATGGTAAAGTATCTCACAATCATAATCTTTTAGCAGATCCATCCACCGTCTTTGCCTCATGTTTAACTCTTTCTGATCAAACAGATATTTCAGACTTTTATGATCTGTATAGATCTGAAATCGCACTCAATAAAGATAGTGTCGCCACATCTTTAATGCAAAAATTATCGCTGCCAACTCTAAATCATGTACTGGATAAGCTTTTTCATGTGGTTTTAACTGTCGAGAAGCATATGCTATCACTCGTCCTCTTTGCATCAACACACATCCAAGACCACTTAAGGAGGCATCGCTGTAAAGAACAAAGTCTTCCCCTCCTTGCGGTAACGCCAACACCGGAGCCTGGCACAAGCCATCTCGTAGTTATTCAAAGGCTGACTGTTGTGCCTCAGTCCAACTAAATTTCTCCGTCTTCTTGGTCAACTTGGTTAAGGGTGTAGCTATACGAGAAAAGTTTTCAACGAATCGTCGGTAATAGCCTGCTAACCCCAAGAAACTACAAACCTCCATTGGACTCTTTGGTGGCTCCCAACTCATTACGGCTTCGATCTTTGCTGGATCTACCTTTATACCGTCTTCGTTTATCACATGGCCAAGAAATTGAATCTCCCGCAACCAGAACTCGCATTTTGAAAATTTTGCATATAATTTCTCATCTCGGAGAAGATCTAGCATTTGTTGCAAATGAAATCTGTGCTCTTCTCGACTCTTTGAATAAATCAGGATGTCGTCGATAAACACAATTACGAATTTATCAAGAAAGGGACGACAAACCCGATTCATCAAATCCATAAAAGCAGCTGGAGCATTAGTCAAACCGAACGGCATGGCTAAGAACTCGTAATGACCATACCTCGTGCGAAAAGCTGTCTTCGGAATATCAGCTTCTTGTACTCTCAATTGGTGATAACCGGATCTCAAATCGATCTTTGAAAATACGTGGTGACGTGCACGCAGAGGTCGTCATGCGGTCAAAAATAAGAAATAACCTAACATACACTAGTATAGTGGAGTCAGGGTCGATCCACAGGAGCTACGTGGTTAGCCTAGATGAGAGATTACCAACTAATAGTGTCACAGCTATAGTCGGAGGAATTAGTTTCTATCTTTCTACCTTGAAACAATATTCAAACACCCAAGCCAAGCTTAGCTATGTCCAAATAACCTAGTTACTTTCTGAACTCAAAAGTACATCTCTGGATCAGAAGCAATTGAAGGCATCCAAACTAGCAAAACCAAGCACAGCATAAACTAGCTAATAACTACAGTTCTATGAGACAGTTAAGAGCTAAGGTTTAATGCCTAACCTAACCAAGTTAGCTACTGTTTTCAGCAAAGGAAAACAGTCCCAACCAAGTCACAAACAAGTTCAATCACAATCAAACAACCAAATAACACACTAACATCCAAAACATCGAAAAATCAATATTAACATTAACCGAATGATTTCATTTACTCAAACCAATATCCAAACATCAAAATCAGTAGCTAAACACTACTAAAAACAGTACCCTAAGCTGGAGATCAATGGTTGTCACACCCAAAGATTCAACTCAAGCTTACAAATGTTAAACTAAAATGAAATAAAATCTAAAAACATGAAAATACCAAAGTATAGCTTCTGAAATGGATTCCTCAAGTCAAAGAGCTTCTAGGTCGATGTTTACACCAAGTCTTTGCTAGGGTTTTCGGCCGGAAATGCCTCTATTTATAGTTGCAAATTTCCCGTGACCGCGCCGCGCAAATGTGAAATCTGCGGCGCGCGTACTTATCCGTTCCCCGTTTTTTCGTCATTTAAATGTGTTCCACCGCCTTACGGCCGCGTCGCGCCGGAGGTAAATCCGCGGCGCGCGTACGTCTTCTCTTGATTTTGCATTCTTTCCACACTTTTTCCTTTTTGTGCACTTTTAGTCCCTGTTTATGTTCTTTTTCTCCAGACAAGTCCTGACACGAAAAGTGAGAATACCCATGCATATATGATATAATTTTACCAAGAACAGGGCTCAACAACGCCTAAAATACTTGATATCACTAGGCGTTGTCAAACACCCCACACTTGTACCTTGCTTGTCCCCAAGCAAGAGAGTTTTTAACAAATTATAATAGAGAATTGAACAATTTTTGAATGTGTTTAGTTTCAAAGCTTATTGCTCTTCGAGTTAGAATGGAATAGTTTGTGAAAACATAATTGAGTTGTTCTTTGGAATTCATGGCTTTCTAGAGAACCCTTGATTACAAACTTTCTGTCCACAATACAGTGTACTTACTCGTTCAGATTCTAAAGGCCATTAAGGAATTGTCCATGACTTTCGATGCTGTCCGTGTAGCGAGCTTTCAGAAATACCATCCCAGACCAGACGATCTTAGGTGGTAAGGTGCATAAGGCCCACCCATTTTAGACCTACCGGCTCGAACAACAAAGGCCACAGATTGACTTTTCCTTCCTAAATTCCAATCCTAAAACGGCTCAATCTTCTAAACTCGTAAAACTCAACTTATTTGACTAACTAATAGCATGATCACAATTACATAGTATTTCTCGAAAAATACTAATGCTATCACAATCACAAACCATTCATTTCAAAATTGGAATTCATTAAAAATTTTGAAAAATATTGCTAAAAATTGAAAAATTGATTATTTCTGCAAAAATTTTCAAAAATATCTCTTTCGACCGTCCACACCCCACACTTAAAACCGTACAACGTCCCCGTTGTACAAAATTAATTTCAAAACAAGGAAGAAAGAGTTACCCCTTTTTGGACGGTAGACTGCTTGGTGCTCAATATCACAGGTATAATGCGTACAAAAAGATCCTCGATTCACCTGCTGGAGTTGTAGCGCTACAGTGGGACACGCCGGTGGTCAAGACAAGTGGAGGGGGCACGGTGACCCCACACTTGTCTGAGACAACTCCCTCTCAATTTGGTATATCATGCACACTTAACAATAAATGAATGTATGTGTTGCGGACGACCGCGGCGCGCAATTAAGATAGACGCGTCGCGGTAGTTACGAGAGTTGAAACTGTTGTGGAAGTGGAAATGACCGCGGCGCGCATATGTGAGATCCGCGGCGCGGTAATTGCAGAAAATTCAGCCACATTCAAACACTCATAAACAAGCACTCAACACAAAACCTACTGTTTTTATTCAACATACTAATGCCCAATGGCTTATTTCTGTCAACTATGAACAATTAATTCCTACCTATTTAAGAAAAACATGTAAAATCTATGCAAAATGTTTTAAAAGACAAAAACTAACAAAAAGACAAAAAGACACTCATAATTACACCCTCAATTGTGCGCAGTGTCATCTTCTTCTCCTTCCTCTGGGTCTTCTTCTGGATCCTCCTCCATAGGCTCCTCATCTTCATCCCGGATTGTTGGTTGCGGTCTCGGTGGGGCACATCGGCATTTAGCCATGAAAGTGATCATGCAGTCGGCCAACCATAAGAGCTGATCCTGCATGTTCTCGGTCCGTCTATTCATCTCCTTAGTGACAACCGCCTGTGCCTGCTGGTCTCTCTGGTGGGTCTGCAGAGTCTGCTGGATTGCTTGCATCTTGTCAACCAGGTACCGGGACTCCATGGTAGCAGGGGAGAGGCTGCGAGGTAGACTGTCGGTCACTCGCTGACGCTTCCTGGATGTTGAGGATGATGGCTCGGTTCGGAATGCCGGAAATGGGGATCGCTCAGATGTCGTGACCCCCTCATCAATATAGATCACATCCCTTGATAAGGTGGTGGGCGGGCTGAAAGGAACTGGAGGGATAACTGTCAGCCCCTGAGTGGCGTGCTCAGTCAGCAACCCATAAGACTGGGCCAGTATCATAACATAGTGCCCTCCACCGAGAGCAGTCTGATGCAGCGGGGCGTCGGTGATCCGCCTGAAGTAGTCTGCAATGAAGTATGGCATGTTGCATGTCTGCAACATCCTGGTCAGACACCACATGAGGTACATCTCACGCGGTGTAACTCGTTCCTCATCAGCATGCGGCCAGATCATAGTCGTGATCAACCGGTGTAGCATCCGGTGAGAAGGCAGATGCATCAATCCCTCCCGCACGGTATTCTCATGATACCGTGTAGATGAAATAGTGCTCCAGTAGTCACCAGGGGAAAACGAGTCGTCGACGGCGTAGTTAGCCCACCGGTGGAATAAGTCAAACCCTGGCGCCTCAGACTCCTCCTCAGTGTAAAGCCCGATCCGATACCCGAACTCCCGTAAGCTGCAGCTGCGGTTGTGGTTCCCCAACCGGAACTGCACCATCTCTTCTGTATCCATCCCTACCGGTTGGTGGTCAAAGTGGTAACTTGCGAGAAATTGCAAGTATACCTCGCGGTAGATTGGTTCAGACATGTTGACCGCGCTTTCGATAGCCCGGCACGTATAAATAAGCTCATCCTTGTCATAACCCGTCTGTACCAGCCAGTACTGCAAATGTCCCATAATTCCTGACTCAGTGGTTAACTCCCAGTTGACTGATCGCGCGGGGAGAATCCGCTTCTGTTGTTGAATAGTTCGACGGTTGTAAAAGTTATAAGCTCGTGTTCTACCCACTCCCGTAGCCAGGGAGTTCCAATCGATTGATTCTGAACTAGCCGAAGAAGACATTGTTTCTGCAAAAAAATCGAAATTAAAGAGTTACTGTTCTGTCCAGACGCTCGGCGCGTCGCGCGTATATAGTCCCGCGGCGCGCTATAAGAGCATTCATGATACGCGTCGCGGACTGTAACAGGCGCGGTGCGGCGAATGAGTTCAGGGTGAAAATTCGCAGATTACGTCTTTACTAAGCCATTTTTCCTAGTTCTAAATATTGGGTTTTGCAGAGCATAGTAGTTTAATCTTAATTTCACTGTCAATTTCACCAGATTATTACAACATTGCGGACTACATAAGTGTTTATTCTAAGTTCAAGAAAAAGAGAAAAGAGACGAAGAGAGGGTACTTACTTGATTTGCTGTAAAGAAACAGACAATGCAGATGGATTACTTGCACGAAGAGATTTTATCACGGTGAAAAGAAACAAGAATTATCAAGTTCCGATTATATACAAGTATAGGGGTTTTGGAATGGCATTCAAACTCTGTTTTTAGGATTATCTCTAATTTCAAATTAAGATAAGGCCGCGGCGCGGGAAGCTTCTATCCGCGTCGCGTAAAAATCTGATTTCAAGCGTAATCGTAAAAATTGAACACGCGCGCCGCGGACTCAAAGATCCCGCGTCGCGGTGCTGCAAAATTACCAAAATGACCCCACACTTGCCTTTTTCATACCGTGAGAACATGAATGTAAAGAATTAAAAATGACATGCAAAATTATACAAATGATGATCGGGTTGCCTCCCGACAAGCGCTAAGTTTAACGTCTTCAGCCAGACGTGCACTTACCTGCTTACGTAGTATACGTTGGAATTTCTGTTATGAACTCGACTGTCTCAATTTCTAAGTTCTAGAATGTGACTGTAGTAATGTATGGTTTGAGTCTATGTCCATTGACTTTAAAAGGTTGCCCCCCTTTCAAGTCTTGGATTTCGACCGCACCATAATCTGTAGTGCCGATTACTTTGTAAGGACCATTCCACTTACTTCTCAATTTTCCTGGAAACATCTTCAGTCTTGAGTTATACAACCAAACTTTTTGCCCGACTTCAAAGACTTTCAGTCGCAGCTTTGCGTCGTGATATCGCTTCATTTTTGATTTATAAGTGGCTGCATTCTCATAGGCCTCATCTCGTAATTCTTCTAGCTCGGACAACTGAAATTTTCTTTCTTTTCCGGCGGCAGTATATTCCATGTTGACTTTCTTGACAGCCCATAAGGCACGATTGGCGATTTCCACTGGCAGATGACATCCCTTCCCATAAACCAACCGATATGGAGTGGTTCCGATCGGTGTTTTGTATGCTGTCCGGTATGCCCACAATGCGTCATCTAACCTTAACGACCAATCTTTTCTATCCGTCTTGACAGTCTTCTGAAGGATCTCTTTGATTTGCCTATTAGATACTTCGACTTGGTCACTGGTCTGTGGGTGATAAGGCGTTGCAATGCGATGATTTACCCCATAATGTTTTAGTAGCCTTCCAAATTTGAAGTTCTTGAAATGCGATCCTCCGTCACTAATGATTACCCTTGGGACTCCATGCCTGGTGAAGATGTTTTTCTTCACAAATTTGCACACCACGTGATGGTCGTTAGTGCGAGTTGCTTCAGCCTCAATCCATTTTGAGACATAATCTACTGCCACCAAAATGTAGACGTATCCATGTGATGTGGGGAATGGACCCATAAAATCGATTCCCCAGACATCAAAGATGTCTACCACCAAAATTGGATTCAAGGGCATTTGATCCCTTTTTGATATATTTCCTAATTGCTGGCAATTGATGCATTCTTTGGCAGTCCTATGCGCGTCCCGAAAGATAGTCGGCCAATACAACCCGGATTCGAGAACTTTATATCCGGTTTTCCTTCCGCTGAAGTGTCCTCCACATGCTGACGCATGACAGAGATCCAACACCTTACCAATTTCATTGTCCGGTACACATCGACGAATTATCTGATCTTCACCTACCTTGAAAAGGTCTGGGTCATCCCAAATGAATCTTTTCGCGTACGTGCGAAATTGCTTCTGCCGTTGTTTCGTCCAATGTTTTGGTATTGCTCCTGTAGCTAGGAAATATACATAATTTGCGTACCATGGAGCTCCATTAACTTCTAACAACTGTTCGTCAGGAAATGAATCTTGAATTCCTGTTTCCAGTCTTTCAACTGGTAGTCTTGAAAGATGATTGGCTACCACGTTCTCAGCTCCCTTCTTGTCTTTGATGTCTATATCGAATTCTTGTAACAGTAGAATCCACCTGATTAATCGAGGTTTGGATTCCTTTTTTGTGAGCAATTGTCGAACTGCACTGTGGTCAGTGTAAACCACCACCTTAGATCCCCAGATATAAGATCTGAATTTATCTAAGGCAAAAACTACAGCTAATAACTCTTTTTCAGTGGTTGTGTAATTCAATTGAGCTTCCGAAAAGGTTTTACTAGCATAGCAGATGACAACAGGCTTCCTATCGATTTTCTGTCCTAACACTGCACCGGCGGCATAATCGCTAGCGTCACACATTATCTCGAAAGGTTGTGTCCAGTCAGGTGGCTTCAGGATGGGGGCCTCAACCAATTTATTTTTAAGGATATTGAATGCCTTTGTACATTCATCGTCAAAAATAAATGGTGCGTCTTTTAACAGAAGACCACAGAGGGGCTTAGAGATGGCACTAAAATCTTTAATGAATCTGCGATAAAACCCTGCATGCCCCAAGAATGATCGAACTCCTTTCACCGATGTTGGAGATGGCAATGTGGATATGACCTTAACTTTAGCGCGATCGACTTCGAATCCTCTCTCAGAAACCACATGTCCTAATACTATTCCTTCTCGTACCATAAAATGGCTTTTCTCCCAGGAAAGAACAAGGTTTGTTTCCACACATCTTTTCAGCACCTTTTCCAATTGATCTAAGCAAGTTTCAAAGGTAGGTCCAAAAATTGAGAAATCATCCATGAAGATTTCTAGTGCCTCCCCAATCATGTCAGAAAAAATTGCCATCATACATCGTTGAAATGTCGCAGGTGCGTTACATAATCCAAATGGCATTCTGCGAAAAGCAAAGGTACCATAAGGACATGTAAACGTTGTCTTCGCCTGGTCTTCTGGATGAATTGCGATCTGGTTATACCCCGAGTATCCATCCAAAAAGCAATAGTACTTTTGCCCTGCTAATTTTTCCACGATTTGGTCGATGAAGGGTAATGGAAAATGATCTTTAGACGTGGCAGCATTAAGTTTCCGGTAGTCAATACAAACTCGCCATCCGGTCACAGGTCTCGTTGATATATTGTCGCCATCCTTAGTATCTACTACAGTGATTCCTGACTTTTTCGGCACAGTCTGCGTTGGGCTAACCCATTCACTATCGGAAATAGGATAAATGATTCCTGCGTCCAACCATTTAAGCACCTCCTTTTTGACAACTTCTTTTAAGTTGGGATTCAACCTTCTTTGCGTATCTCTGGCAGGTTTAGCTCCTTCTTCTGTGATAATACGATGCATGCATGTAGTCGGACTAATCCCTTTTAGGTCCGCAATTGCCCAACCAATAGCCTCCTTATGTTTGGACAATACTTTAAGCAATTCTAGTTCTTGCTTCTCCGTCAAGTTGGCTGCTACAATTACTGGTAAAGTATCCTTCTCCCCTAGAAAAGCATACTTCAGATGCTCTGGTAAGGTTTCAGATCCAACTTTGGTGGCTCTTGTAAGGAGGGCTTCAATGTCTTTGGAATCTCTGTTGGTAACTTCTCTATATGTGCGCATTCCTCGGACTTGAATCCTTTTTTCTCTTCCATATTTTGTGTTTCTGTTCTGCCAACAATTGCTTCTTCCTGAATTTCTATTTCTTCTTCTTGAAGTACCTCTGGGGCATATTGCTGCACCAGTTCATCTATGATGTCCACTTGATAGCATTCCTCTTCTTCCATATTACTTCCTTTGGGATCTGTATTGAAAATGTTGATCTTAGCCTGTCGGTGTCCGAAAGATATCCCCATTTCTCCAGTACGACAAGCAATATTTGCATTGGCCGTGGCCAAAAACGGCCGCCTAGAATAATTGTCGGTTGCTCACCATTTGTTGCTTGACGAGTGTCCAAAACAAGAAAGTCTGCTGGGTAGTAAAATTCTCCTACCCTGATGATTACATCAACTAACATGCCCCTAGGAACCTTGGTGGATTTATCGGCCAATTGCAAAATCACATCAGTAGATTTCATAGTACCGAACTCATGCTTGTCGAATAACTGCCCAGGCAGTATATTCACGCTTGCACCTAAATCTAAGAGAGCCCTTTTGATATGCACATTGCCTAAATCTACGGAGATGAGAGGGACTCCTGGGTCTTTCATCTTTGGCGGAAGTGCATCCATGAGGATGGAGCTTACATTCTCGGGTAAGCTAATCATCTTAGGCAGGTGCGACAGAATATGCTTCTTGTGTATACACATGTCCTTGAGAAATTTAGCATATGCAGGAACCTCCTTGATAAGTTTGACCAAAGGAATGTTTACTTTGATCTGGCTAAACAATTCCCACATATCTTCAGCTTGTGGTCCCTTCTTCCCAAATGGTCCTTTTTCCGGCTTTTCCAAGGCTGTAGGAAAAGGAACTGTTCCACTTGACTCTCCTTTTTCCCAGGTACTCGTCTTCTTCTTCTGCACCTGCTCCTCTTTATTCTTTCTCTTTTCTAATTCTTCTTTTTCATCAAAAACTATTTCCACATCACTGTCATCATCATTAACCAGGGCTGCAACCTTGTTATCTACCTTCTTCCCACTCCTAAGTGTGATGACTTCATTGACTTGCATTTTGTGTGATTGCTCCTGCTCCTTTGCTTTTTGTTTTTCTATTTTGCCAAGAGACTCTCCTAATCTCAAGATTGCTTCTGAATTAGATTTCTCTACCTCCTGAAGTTGCACTAGTAACCCGAAGATTTCTTGCAAACCAATGTTCGTACTCCCTGATGAAGGTGGAGTTTGCACCTGTTGTTGCCTTATAGGTGGCTGTCTTGATTCTCGTTGCTGATTGCTTCGGAATGGTCTTGGTGCGTTGTGAAATCGACCATATCCATGCACTTGACTTATTTCCTCATGAGTCATTGAGCACTCATTATGATTGTGTCCTACTTTTCCATATGTATTGCAGATGCTCTGCCCATGCAACACGTATGCTCCTTTTTCTTGTTGAAATCTCTCGAGCATCTGATTGAACCTTTTTGTAACAGCAGTGAGCTCCTTTTGAATCTCAGCTTTCCATTTGTTCTTTGCTTCGACATTTGCTACATATACAGTCTTATCCTTCATTGATCCACTGACTTTTGATCCTAAACTCAGCTGTTCCAAAAATCTCCAGGCATCATCTGGCTCTTGCCACATAAATGTCCCGCTTGACGAGGCATTTATCATGACCTGGTGTGTTTCATTAACTCCTTCGAAAAATAATTTGACCAGCTGCCACTTAGGAACTTCATGATGTGGACAAGATCTCAGCAGCTCTTTTAGTCTGTCAAATGCTTCATGAAAAGCCTCTCCAGGATTTTGCTGAAAATCTTGTATCGCTCGTCTAATCTCCGTGGTTTTACTGACTGGATAAAATTCTTGCAAAAACTTCGCCTTGAGTTGTTCCCAACTAGTAATACTATTTGATGGTAAGGATGTAAACCAATACTTGGCTTTATCCTTAAGAGTGAATGGAAACAATCTAAGCCTAAAAATATCTCTATCAGTATTCCTAGGAGTGTTGGTGTTGGCAATTGCTAAGAATTCATACAAATGGTTATAAGGATCGTCAGTCTTGTATCCCCTAAACTGAGTCAATATTCCTAATAACTGAGGTTTGATTTCTACTTGCGAATCTATGTTATCAGGAATATAGATCGGCGATGAATCATCATATTCCCACGGTTGGAAATGTGATGCAACCGACTGCCGTCTCGGTTGTGCAAAATGTAAGGGTTGAGCGGGGTTACCGTAAAGATGATCATTGTACTCCCGCTGACCTGGTGGTTGGTATGGTGGTGCTCGCCTGGGAGGTCCTCGACCTCGGTTCCATTGTGGTTGTGGTGTCGGTGGCACCCATCCTTCATCTTCTTCGTCGTACACTTCCTCCGTCTCTAGGTATTGGTATTGCGGTTGAGGCGGTGGTTGAAAGTGTATAGGTTGTGTTGGTTGGTATGTAGGTTGAGGTTTAAAGAGGGCTGGTTGTGGTTGTGATGTTGGTGTATGCTGTCTAGGAGTTGGGGTGCCATCTCGGGTCGGCTCTCCCCAAGTCATAGCAGATGTAAAGGGATTGGTGGATTGTGGTTGAGAAGCAGGTAAAAATGGTGGAATAGATGGTGGAGTGCATGATGGTATGGGTGTAGGGGCTGAAACTACACCACCAGACGCACTCGAACTTCCAAATTGGAATTCTGATAATGGGGGAATAG
This sequence comes from Cichorium intybus, assembly GCA_023525715.1. Taxonomy (NCBI): domain Eukaryota; kingdom Viridiplantae; phylum Streptophyta; class Magnoliopsida; order Asterales; family Asteraceae; genus Cichorium; species Cichorium intybus. The sequence continues at coordinate 80,490,732 of CM042017.1, forward strand.
AAAACCTCCCTGTTGCCTCTCCTGACGGGTCCTGGGCAACACTAACCGGACTACTGCTAACTTGACTATAATTCATGATGCTCAAACGCCTACGGGCACGGAGTTTGCGCGCAGTACGCTCAATCTCAGAATCAAACTGTAAAGGGGATGATTGCTCTCCCCTGCGGGTACGCATGCACTAGTGCAATACGCCCACAAGAATCAAAACCAAAATGAAATTAACTCAAAATGAAATTTCAAAAAGCAAGAAACAAATTCCTACTACTCACCTATTCTAAGCTCACAGCTCCCCGGCAACGGCGCCAAAATTTGACGTGCACGCAGAGGTCGTCATGCGGTCAAAAATAAGAAATAACCTAACATACACTAGTATAGTGGAGTCAGGGTCGATCCACAGGAGCTACGTGGTTAGCCTAGATGAGAGATTACCAACTAATAGTGTCACAGCTATAGTCGGAGGAATTAGTTTCTATCTTTCTACCTTGAAACAATATTCAAACACCCAAGCCAAGCTTAGCTATGTCCAAATAACCTAGTTACTTTCTGAACTCAGAAGTACATCTCTGGATCAGAAGCAATTGAAGGCATCCAAACTAGCAAAACCAAGCACAGCATAAACTAGCTAATAACTACAGTTCTATGAGACAGTTAAGAGCTAAGGTTTAATGCCTAACCTAACGAAGTTAGCTACTGTTTTCAACAAAGGAAAACAGTCCCAACCAAGTCACAAACAAGTTCAATCACAATCAAACAACCAAATAACACACTAACATCCAAAACATCGAAAAATCAATATTAACATTAACCAAATGATTTCATTTACTCAAACCAATATCCAAACATCAAAATCAGTAGCTAAACACTACTAAAAATAGTACCCTAAGCTGGAGATCAATGGTTGTCACACCCAAAGATTCAACTCAAGCTTACAAATGTTAAACTAAAATGAAATAAAATCTAAAAACATGAAAATACCAAAGTATAGCTTCTGAAATGGATTCCTCGAGTCAAAGAGCTTCTAGGTCGATGTTTACACCAAGTATTTGCTAGGGTTTTCGGCCGGAAATGCCTCTATTTATAGTTGCAAATTTCCCGTGACCGCGCCGCGCAAATGTGAAATCCGCGGCGCGCGTACTTATCCGTTCCCCGTTTTTTCGTCATTTAAATGTGTTCCACCGCCTTACGGCCGCGTCGCGCCGGAGGTAAATCCGCGGCGCGCGTACGTCTTCTCTTGATTTTGCATTCTTTCCACACTTTTTCCTTTTTGTGCACTTTTAGTCCCTGTTTATGTTCTTTTTCTCCAGACAAGTCCTGACACGAAAAGTGAGAATACCCATGCATATATGATATAATTTTACCAAGAACAGGGCTCAACAACGCCTAAAATACTTGATATCACTAGGCGTTGTCACGTGGCTCCATGTAATTGATCAAATAAATCATCGATCTGTTGTAACGGATAACAATTCTTTATTGTGATCTTGTTAAGCTCTCGGTAATCTACACACATCTCATGAAGGCGTCTTTCTTTTTCACAAAAAGTATAGGTGCTCCCCACGGAGACGAACTCGAACGAATAAACCCAAGTTCTAACAACTCTTGCAACTGTCTCTTTAATTCTTCCATTTCAGACGGTGCCAATCGGTAAGGTGGTCGAGCTACCGGCTTCGCCCCCGGTATTACCTCGATCACAAACTCGACTTGTCTACTTGGTGGTACGCCTGGAAGATCATCGGGAAATACATCGGGATAATCACAAACCACTTCTACTTCTTCTATTTTGGAATGTTTTGACTCGGCACTAATCACATGTGCCATAATCAATTCACCCCCTCTTTCCATATATCTCCTAGCCGTTGCAAGTGACACTATCGGTACTTTTCGAGAACGTCGTTCACCTCGTATCAAAATTCGGGAACCACTCAGTGTCTTTATGGAAAGTGTTTTCTCATGACAATCCATTTAACCTCTATTATCATCCATCCAATCCATCCTGACTATCACATCAAACTCATGATTAGTGATCGGCTTCAGATTAATAAGGTACATAACCCCATAGATCTCAAGCCGACAATGCTCGTAGTGACTCTTTACAAAAACACATCTCCTATCCGCTACATCTACCATCACTCTCATATAAATCGACTAATGGAATATTCAATTTAGAAGCAAAGGACTCCGATATAAAAGACACGGAAGCACCGGAATCAAAAAGTACTCGTGCTTGAGAAGAGTTCAAGCTAAAAATACCTGTGATAACATCTGTTTGGTCTCGAGCCTCATCGACGGTTAATTGAAAAGCTCTCGTTTTCACGTGACCGCCGCTTCTGTCTCCTCGATCATCTCGATCTCGGCCTCCTCCTCGTCCGGTCTTTTGAAAATCTTTTTGAGACTCGGACTTCATCTTTGGGCAATCGGGGCGAATATGCCCACTTTCTCCACAGTTGAAACAAACAGGACGACTCTCGGTACACTGGCGAGCCATATGTCCTGTCTTCCCACACTAAAAACAAACTGATGGTGGGGTTCGAGAATCACATTCCCCAGTGTGCTTTCGCCTGCACTTCTTGCACCATATTTCCTCCTTCTTTTTAGTTTCACCACGGAATTGAGAACCCGTGGTAGCGGGTCTCTGAGAAGTATCTACAGATTTGGCTTCCCACTTTCTCTTGAATCCTCCAACTTCTCTTTCAGTTCTTCTTTCTTCCTCCTGTCTTTGCAACTCCCTTTCTCTCGATCTTGCTGCCTCGGCAACTTGTTGAAAGGTAGTATATCTAGAACTTGGCAAAAACCCTCGGATCTAGGTTTTTAAACCCCACAAATAACGGTCCATCTTACGCTCCTCCGTGTCAACTTGATGTTGCGCAAACCTCGCCTTCTCATTGAAATCCAACGTATATTGTTGAACTGCTCTCGACCCTTGCTGTAACTTCAAAAATTCTTCTTCTATTCCTTTCATAGCATTATTGGAAAAATAGTACTCAGTGAACTTCAATTTGAACTGTTCCCAACTCAATGTATACGCCAAGCTTTCTCCTATCTCCATACACGTATTCTCCCACCAGAACTGTACATCCTCCTTTAACAGGTTTGTTGCAAACTCAACTTTATCCGCCTAGTCACATTTACTTGTGCGGAACATCTTTTCAACATGAGTCAACCAATTTTTGGCTGCTATGGGATTATCTTTTCCATAGAAATCGTATGGCTTGCACTTTTGGAAAACATCGTAAGTACACTTTCTTGTTTTCTCGGGCACTCTAGCTTTACTCGTCTCGATAAAGATCTCACCACGATCCTCTCTCTGCTCAGGCTGGACTGGGGTTGGTCCCGAAGTACCTCCAGTTGTAGCCTCCGCTTGAGGCTTCAAGTAAGTTGGTAATATATCCTTGATCGCTTTTGCTACCTCAGCTGCGATCATCGCCTGTATATTACTATGTATCTTGGGAGGTCGCTCTCCCTCGGGTTGACGCTCTTTACCCGAATCTCGTGATCCCGATTTATCTCTTGATGGATCACCTCGCTCTTTTTCTTTTCCAGCACTCATTTTAACTGAAAAAGAAAATCAACTCGTTTAGTAATTACCACCATAATACTCAATATAGTGTGTAATCAACTCATTTTGTATATCACCATAATGCTCAATATGGTGTATAATCAACTCAATTGTATATCACCATAATACTCAATATGATGTATAATCAACTCAATTGTGATACACCGCGGAGGATAGCTACTCGGGACTCTTTGGGACTTCTCTATCTCATTGGTTTAAGTCTAAACCCATCTCAAGGTTTAATTCCCTTAAACCACGACTCTGATACCAACTTGTAACACCCGGTTCCTCAAATTTAGGATATACCAATTATTTTAGTCAAACATAATATCATTGAGGTATAATCCCAAAAAAAGAGTAACAAGTTATACAAGGTTGCCATCAAAAGCTTAGTTCAAGTCCTAAACTATTTACATCAACTGTTTACAACTATGAAACAAAAACCGGGTTTACTTCATATTTCAAAACAACAAAAGTACAATCTAAGTCAAAGTTCAAGTCCAAGTCTTGCTATCCATCCATATTCCGCTTCCCGCGGTCACCGCTACCAGAACCTAACACAAATCACAGTAACAAACAATTTTATGAGCTTTGAAAGCTCAGTGAGTAATTTAAGGTTAATCGGATCGCATCATTCATCATCTCATTTAATTATATCTCAATGGACTATCTCAGTCCATAGTGTGTCATACACATTATTCCTCTTTCTTCCATATACCCAAAATTTGGTTATATTCAACCAAATCAAACATATCTTACTTCTTATCTGTAAATAACATCATAATAAGGTATAATCATCTAATAATTAACTACTCACCTATTATGGAATCGATATGTGGAACTCCTGCACCTCGTGTGTGCTCTTGCCTAGCCTTTGCTGTAGCATAACAACTCATTTTCATTACTCAAGTTAAGAATAATCTCAATCACACTCAATAGTTATCATAATCAAGGAATTTGTATCATTGAAGCAAGTTACAATCAAAAGATAACTACAATATCAAAGTTGTAGCTTTCAATTTCATCACCTTAATACATGTAACCCTAGAAATGCTACAATCAACACTTCTTTAGCTCGGTTTCATAGTTAGAACTCTTTTACACTAACTAATCCAAGCAATTTCACTCTAACTCTAACTAATTGCAGGTGGCTCATCAATACCACAAGGAACCATCTCAATTCCAATGATTTAAAACAAGATCAAAATCAAGGAAGATTACCTTACAAGCTCAAAGGATTAATCTCTAGCTTCAATTTGTGATCAATAAGCTTTAATCTCGACTTAGAAGGGTTAAAATTGATTTTCTAGGGTTTTGGGAGGGTTTTGCTCGAAGTGGATATAACCCAAAATGAAAGAAAATCGTACATTAAAAACAGATCTGGGCACGTAACACGGCCCGGGTTGGATAAACACGGCCCGGGTTTTTCCACAATAAAAATTCTCTGTTTGCTTCTGTTGACACAGCACGGTCCGGGTTCATAGAACACGGCCCGGGTTTTCTTGTGCAAAAATTCACTGTATGCTACTGGATCCCAACACGACCCATGCTCCTCCAACACGGCCCGGGTTTTCTGCTGCAGAAACCAAAAGTCGTTTCTAACACTCTTTTCAACATCCAAATTTTCCTAGACGAGTTTTTATCTATCCTAATTCATATAATAACTCAATTAATCTTTATTTAATATATAATTAACATATCTTATCATAAATTTATAGTCACGGTATTACAGAGTGGTCTTTTGAGTTTGGTGGCGTATTTTGAGGTCGGAGTGAGTGCATGGACCACTGATAGGTAGGATTTGGACGAAAGTTTATTTTAGTCATTTTGTCGAACACCTTAGGTGCATGATGTGTGTCTCCCTTTTTCTTAGCATGTGGGTAATTGAGTGGTCCCAAAATTATATGAATAAAGTTTGGAATTGGATATATTTAAACATAAGAAAATTTATTTAAACATAAAAAAATCATTATGTACATATTTGCATATAAATAACATGTTTTAATCACATGTGAATAACAAGGTTTAATCACATGTGATTGAAGAAAAAAATATCACATGTGAACAAGATTTCAGAATCATATATGATTAAGTGCTTAATAACAAGGTTTAATCACATGTGATTATATACATATAATAAGAAATTTTGTTTAAACATAAAAAATTCATTATGTACGTATTTGTAAATAAATAACATGTTTTTAATCACATGTGATTATGTGAATAACAAGGTTTAATCACATGTGATTGATGGAAAAACATATCACATGTGATTGAAGAAATTCTAGTTAAGACATTTCATCGAATAACTTATGTGTACTTTTTCTACCATGTTGCTAATACAAGTAACAACTGCAATTTTGTGGTGTCAAAATGTTTTATGTGTGCTAAGATGTTCTTTGAAACATTTCATCGAACACCTTTAGTGCGCTGCTTGTTTTGTTCGTTTTTTGACTTTCCCAATACCATTTAAAGTACCATGGCTGAAAAAATAGCTTTATATTAGAAACAATCAATAATCACTTGATCATTTGCACCTGTCACTACTAAGTGGGGCTTAGACACTGGCAAATCAAGTAACTTTCCAACAAAAATCAGATGAATCCATTAGCTTTACAATAGATGCTACAAACAGAAATCTTTGATGCTGAAAGTTGCAACAAAATACATATCAATTTCCATTTTGAACTTATTAATTCCAAATCGTGACACTGGTTTTGGCAAATTTGGAACTTAGATTACATATTTCAATCTTGATCAAACGCTTACATGCCTCAAATATTGCAACAATTGAGAGGAGGAACTATGACTAAGAAAAAGATAGTTTAATCTTGCTGATTGGAGTTCTCGCTTATATGGAGTTCAGCGACTAAAATTTCAAATTCACGATCCTTAATCATGCTGGTTAGGGGATATGTGAATGATCGTTTAATCTTAAATATAATCATAATACTCGCAATAAGGATCGCGAATTAATTACAAGGCGGTAGAAACGACGAATTTGTACAAGAACATGATAGTTCGTAAAATTCACTGAGCACATTGATAGATTGTTACGAAGGCATTACCAGTAAGAAGGAGTGAGATGAAATTCAGAAACATCGGATGAAGTGGAAGAAACTGAATCTAAACTCGATGCCATCATCTTTCACTAAAATCCAAAGTTGTTTATACATCTTCGTTGCTGATCGTCCACAGAAGAGCAAGGGGAAGGTCTCATGGCTGACAAGACAGTAACGACGCCTGGAAAGGGTCCGATGGCTGGAAACGAGACCAAAAGAAGCGGGAACTGAGAGAGAAGAGTTAGAGAGACAAAGAAGAGAGAATCATGACCTGTAATTGGAACTGGAACGGATCACACTCGATGTGCAACTGGTAGTAGTTGCGGTGGAGGGGGACGAATGGGGCATTTTGTAAAATTGTATGGTCAAAATTTGTTCTCGCGTTCTCATATCAATAATTGTTCTCATTTTAACATTCTCATATATATATATATATATATATATATATATATATATATATATATATATATATATATATATATATATATATATATATATATATATATATATATAGGATTAGGTTCAAATAAGAACCATTAAAAGATTGAGAACTAAAAGAACTAATCTAAGCCACATATTATTTTGATCCAAAGGTTGTGGGGTTTGATCGTCTACAGCGCGTTCACACCGGTTAACATCCATATATATACAACCTTCTGATTAATTGTGTCAAGGGCTGTCAAGGGCCAAGATTGGTTCTCAAGGTTCTCATTTGAACACTTCCCTATATATATATATATATATATATATATATATATATATATATATATATATATATATATATATATATATATATATATATATATATATATATATATATATATATATATATACATACATACAAACATACATACAGGGGAGGTTAAAATGAGAACAATTATTAAATTGAGAACATGAGAACAATTCTGGACCACGTAATTTTAAAAGAGGCCCCCATTCGCCCCTTGGTCAACCACACCAACAACCCCCATCCCAACCCATAATATGCGTTACTTGTAAACTGTAATGCCTAGCCAATTCGTAAATCGGAAAATGACACACCGATTCATCGTAAACGTTAAACCTAGCAATCGGTTCGAATTTCATCGGCAAGAGAGACACCGATTGAGCTTTCTGATTTACAATACCATTAATGAGTACCTAGATTTACGATTCAATGGTCCCGTCTGCAACAACATACAACCCGTGTTGAATCTCCACCAAGATGATGTTCACTTTGATTTGGGGACTTGACGTCGATTATTTTACCTGCAATTAGAGGTACACACTAATTAGAGGTGATCTTGTATATTGGCTGTCGATGTCTTTGGTGCTTGTTTTTTCTCGGTAAAAGTACTTGAATTAGTTGGTTTCAAGCTTGTAATTTTTTTTGGGAAAGTACGACGCAATTTAAATATACAAATTTCTTTGTTTTTTCTTTTAGGTTTTCTTAGATTAGAATGTAGCGCTTGACAGTAAGGATATGTTTTCTTTATTGAACAAATTAACTTGAGATGTTTAAATGGAATTCAAGGTCCACTTTATGTACTTCGTTTCCTGATTTTTTTCCTTCAACCGTGTATGTGCCTTTGTATATCTATATATGTGTGTATGTTTTTATATGGATGTGTGTGAATTCAACATAATTAAAGTTTGTTGGGATGTGAATTAAACATATATATGAGATTAATTAGTTAATTTTGAGTATGCATGTAAGGTATTCGATCATATGCTTGAAAGAGAAGTCAAATTGATTTAAGGTGTTTGTATATGTATGTATTAATTTGTATTTTTATAACATATATGTCAGATTAATTAATTAATTTGTATGATATAAAAATACGGATATCCCACCTCATGAACCTATAACTCGAATATCGGTCATTGACCGATGTTAGTTAATTCTTATTATTTATGTTTAATCGCATGCGATTAAACCATTTTATTCACATATGATTAAAACTTGTTAATCATATGTGATTAGTACATGCTACTCATAGGATTAGAACCTGTTATTCGCATATGAATATGCATATATCAAAATTTTTTATTTTTTTAATAATTTTTCTTATTATATGTATTCAATCACATGTGATTAAACCTTCTTATTCACATATGATTAAGCTATTCACATGTAGTTAAAACATGTTATTCATTTGTAAATATGTACATAACGAATTTTTTATTTTGTAATTAACTTTTCTTATTATATGTATTTAATCACATGTGATTAAAAATTGTTGATCACATATGATTAAGCTATTCAAATGTGATAAAACCCTATTATTTTCACATGTTATTCATATATGAATATGCACATAACGAATTTTCTATTTCTTAATAATTTATTCACATATGATCAAAACCTGTTACTCACATCTAATTAGACCATGTTATTCACATGTGATTAGAACTTGTTATTCCCATGTGAATATGCTCAAATAGATTTTTAAATTTTTTTTCTTATTATATGTATTCAATTACATGTGATTAAAACATTTTGTTCATATGTGAATATGTACATAACAAAATTTTTATTTTTAAATAATTTTACTTATTATATGTATTTAATCACATGTGATTAAACATTGTTGATCACATATGATTAAACTATTCACATGTGATAAAACCCTATTATTCACATGTGATTAAAACCTATTATTCATATGTGAATATGCACATAACAAAACTTTATTTCTTAATAATTTATTCACATACGATTAAAACATATTACTCATAGGTTTTAATCACATGTGATTAAAACATGTTATTCATATATGAATATACATGGAAGGAATCTTTTATATCTTAATAATTTATTCACATACTCACATGTAATTAGACCATACTATTCACATGTGATTAGAACTTGTTATTCGCGTGTGAATTTGCTCAAATAGATTTATTTTTTAATAATTTTTTCTTATTATATGTATTCAATCACATGTGATTAAAACATGTTATTCATATTTAAATATGTACATAATGAATTTTTTATTTTTAAATAATTTTACTTATTATATATATTTAATCACATGTGATTAAACATTGTTGATCACACATGATTAAGCTACTCACATGTGATAAAACCCTATTATTCTTATGTGATTAAAAGCTGTTTTTCACATGTGAATATACGCATAACGAATTTTTATTTCTTAATAATTTATTCACATATGATTAAAACATGTTACTCACATGTAATAAGATCATGCTATTTACATGTGATTAGAACTTGTTATTCGCATGTGAATATGCTCAAATAGAATTTTTATTTTTATTTTTAATAAATTTTTATTATATGTATTCAATCACATGTGATAAAACATGTTATTCATATATAAATATGTGCTTAATGAATTTTTATTTTTAAATAATTTTTCTTATTATATGTATTTAATCACATGTGATTAAAATTGTTGATCACATATGATTAAGCTATTTACATGTGATAAAACTATATTATTCACATGTGATTAAAACCATGTTATTCACATAAAGTTAAGTTATTCACATGTGATTATAACATGTTATTCATATGTAAATATGTACATAACAAATTTTTATTTTTAAAGAAATTTTCCTATCATATATACTTAATCACATGCGATTAAACATTGTTATTCACATATGATTAAACTATTCACATGTGATTAAACCTTATTATTCATATAATCATATCAGATTAAAAGTCTATCATTCACTTGTAAATATGCACATGTGAACGGTGGGGTGGGATGGATCGGGAGTGAGTGGTAAAAAATTAAAAAAAATTGTTGGGTGGGGTGATGGTAAGGTAGGGGTGGGGGTGGTAAGGGTAAGGTAGGGTGGGGTGCTGGTTGGTCGGGTGGGGTGGGTTAGGGTGGGGTGGATCGAGAGTGAGTGGTAAAAAAATTTAAAAAAAAAATTGGTGGGCAGGGTGATGGTTGGGTGGGTGTTGGTTGGTGGGGTGGAGCGGGAGTGAGTGAAAAAACTTGGTGGGGGTGGGTAGGGTAGGGTGGGTAATGGTGGGTTGGGTGGAGCAGAAGTTGCTGGTAAAAAAAATTAATTTTTTTGTGGTGGGGTGGGGTAGGTGGGTAGGTGGGGTAACGTAGGTAGGGTAGGGTGGGTGTTGGTGGGTGGGGTGGAGCGTGATTGGGTGGTAAAAAACTTAAAATCTTTTTGGAGGGCGGGGTAGGGTAGGGTGACGTGGGGTGGGTACCGTAGGGTGGGTGCTGGTGGGTGGGGTGGAGCGGGAGTGGGTGGTAAAATATTAAAAATTTTATTTTTTTTGGTGGACGGGGTATGGTATGGTGGGGTGGCGTGGGTAGGTAGGGTTGGTCCTGGTGGGAAGGGTGGAGCGGGAGTGTGAAAAAAAATAAAAAAAAATTGGTGGGCGAGGGGTGGGGTAGGGTAGGGTAGGGTGGGGTGGGTATGGTAGGGTGGGTGCTGGAGGGTGGGGTGGAGCGGAAGTGGGTGGTAAAAAAATTGAATTTATTTTTGGTGGCGGGGTAGGTGGGTAAGGTGGGTAGGTAGGGTGGGTGCTGGTTGGTGGGGTGGAGTGGGTGTGGATGGTAAAAAAAATTGTTTTTTTTTGGTTGGCGAGGTAGCGTATGGTAGGGTGGAATGGGGTGGGTAGAGTAGGGTGGGTGCTGGTGGATGGGGTGGAGCGGAATTGGGTGGTAAAAAAATTAAATTTTTTTTGGTGGGCGGGGAGGGTGTGGTGGGGTAGGGTTGGCGTGGGGTGGGTAGGGTAGGGTGGGTGCTGGTGGGTAGGGTGGAGCGGGAGTGGTTCGTAAAAAAATAAAATTTTTTTGGTGGGGGGGGGGGGTGTATGGTAGGATGGGGTGGGTGAGATGGAGCGGGAGTGAGTCGGGTAAAATGGATTAGCGGTGGATAAGGGACGTGGTGGAGATGGGTGGTAGTAGAGGCGTAGAAGTGTGGTGGTGGTTGCGGTGGAAGGGGCGGATGGGGCATCTTATAAAATTGTGTGGCTTATATTTATTCTCATGTTCTCAATTTCAATAATTATTGAAATTGTTCTCATTTGAACCTTCATATATATATATATATATATATATATATATATATATATATATATATATATATATATATATATATATATATATATATATATATATATATATATATATATATATATATATATATATATATATATATATATATATATATATATATATATATATATATATATATATATATATATATATATATACTAAATATCAAATGGGAACCATTTTTTTCCTAGGAACCTATTGACTAAAAAAAAAATTCAAAAAAAATGACATAATACACCTAATCGTTTATATTTAAGACCTTTTGTAAAAAAAAATTGAAAAAAAAACATGTATACACGAAATGTGTACATATGCACGAAACGTGATCATATACACATTTGCGAAAAAAGTGCATATATGCACATTTCGTGTATACATATTATTTTTCAATTTTTTTGACAAAAAGTCTTAAATATAAGCGACTAGGTATATTATGTCATTTTAAAAAAAATATATTTCAGTCAAAAGGTTCGTAGGAAAAAAATGGTTTTTCTTGAAACGGACTATATATATATATATATATATATATATATATATATATATATATATATATATATATATATATATATATATATATATATATATATATATATATATATATATACACACACAGTGGCGGATCCAGGAATTATCACTAAGGGGTGCAAAAAAAAATTTTCTGGAATGTAAAGGGTGCACTTATAGAAAAAAGGGTGCACTTTTGTGGGTAATTGATCAAAATCCAAAGTTTAAGTTAATTAGTGGGTGTCATTTTTTTCCGAGGGGGTGCAACGTACTAGAATTTTTTTTTTTACAAAGGCCCGCAAAAGTTGAGCCGGTGCACAGCCCCCTTTGCCTTATACCGGAACCACCCCTGTATGTGTATATATATATATATATATATATATATATATATATATATATATATATATATATATATATATATATATATATATATATATATATATATATATATATACTATACCTAATAAATAAAAATAACTTTTGCCACGTGTCATTTCCTGGTATTTTTAATTTTCTTAAAAAATCGTATTTTGTCCGTCCGTTTCTCGCTTTCTCCATCCGTTTCCGTTTTTTCTTGCTGAAATCAAGTTCTAAAATTCAAACACACCATGAATTCGTGGATGTTATTTCTGGAAATTAAGTTCACAACTCAAATCCTCCCAAAGATTTACGCCTCTGCCTAGTATTCTCTATCTCTTCATCTATATACCTCCAATTGACTAATGTGTTGTGTTGAATAACTTCATCAACATCTATTGATATTAAAATGTTTCCGCCACCACTGGAAATGCTGCTTCTTCCTCTTTCGAACCCTCTCAATCAATTCAATTTCATCTGTAAGAAATACCCAAGCAATTATCTCCTGCCCAATTTGGTTATGCGGCTGTTAACAATTTCTTTATACACAGTAACAACGTTGCTTTCGTTAATGGCACTCCCACCGCCACTTGAAGGGTATAAATGAATCCTAATTTCACCTTTCAATTCGATCATTAATTAATCAATAATAGGCGCGTCGGTGAATCGGAGAAGTATTTACTCAATCGGCACAAGGAGAACCACTTCACCGTCGGTGAAATTGTCCGTGACTTCATCATCGGCGTCTCCGATGGCCTTACCGTTCCCTTCGCTCTTGCGGCTGGGCTCTCCGGTGCTAATGCTTCGTCTTCCATCATCCTCAACGCCGGCATAGCGGAGGTCGCTGCTGGTGCTATCTCTATGGGACTCAGCGGGTAAAACAAGTTTATTTCATTGCTATGATTTTAGGTTTAATTGGTTGATTTCATTAGCAAATACTCCAAATACATCATTCGAACACGAGACAATGGACTTCTTATATTGTAATCAGAAGGGTATTTTCGGAGGAAATAGAAGGATCACCATTCGGGAATTCTTCACTTTTTCCGGTGACATCCACTACATTTAAATCAAAAAGTAATTTTATAACAAGCTCCCCACTTCCTTAATTTTACGTCATCTTAATTCGTTTATAAAAAATTTACAGTGGAAGTGATACCACACAACATGCTTTTGTTACTTTCAAGGATCGATTATGTTGTATGTCTGGTTTTGTGTGTATACAAATAAAATAGTCTACAATTTTTTTAATCAATAGTTGGTTTTGTGTTGGGTTTCAATTATGTTCGTTCTAACAAATTTTACTTTATGACCATTGCAGGATGAAAATGGCTACATTGTGTGTGATGAAGATGGTGAACCATTAATACAAACAGATGGAACCAGATTTATATCTGAAGATATAGCTGTTTTAGTCCCACACGACTTTTTTGATGCAAAGTTTATAAAAGATCAAATTACGAGGTTAAAATTGACTTCTCAGTTAACTTTATTTCATCCCTGTTAATTTACACTTTTAACTTTCTTTAATATGTTTCCAATTGACAGAAGTTTGACTTTGTCCAACCTGAGATTGGATCCCATGGAGGAAGGGATGTTCCGGTTAAAGATTCGGTAACTAATATAATTGCTTCATAATTTATCTGTTTCTTTTAAAGAATTTGATTAACAGTAACAATATTTGGTTTAATTGTAATTTTACCAGCCTTTGCTGATACAATGTTGCTTGTATAACGAGGGTTCTGCTGTAATAAACATATGATACTATTTGTATTTTAATTTTGTTTCAATGAACTTTATGAAGGTTTTGTAGCACACTTTGAATCTAGGTGAAGGCCTTCACCACCACCACCACCCTTCCTCCGTGCCACAGCCCACACCATAACTGTTATACAGCTACCGACATCACATCACCGCAAAAATTAGTACTTAACCCCTTATTTACATTCACACCTCACTTTATTCTCCCTATAAACCCATACATTTTTCATTGATCCCGTGTTGTGGAGGCAACAAAGACGAAAAGGAATCCATATTAAGCTGAACAAAGTTCAGAAATCTTCCCAAATCAAATGTAATCAAAATGTGCCTTTAACAATAAAGTATTATGAAGGAATATCAGTGTGACTTAGAGGAATTTTTCATACGAACACCAAAAAACCAAACTCTAAAATCATCGAATCGCTCCTCCAGGTTTGTAAACCTGATTTTACACCTAACTCCAACCCTTAAACTTTTCGTTTGTGTTGCCCAAGTTATCGGTTTCAATTAAAAACCTCATGTTTTAAAATAATATGTGTTTATTTTCCTGGGATTAATTTGAGATTTATGACTACTTAATGAAATGATTATTAGTTTTTGATTGATATTCTTCAACTTTGGTTGCATCTTTCTCATAAAATTCTTGGGGTGATTTTTTTTATTTTGCTTTCAGAGATTGTATGTCTCCATCCAATTTAATTGGGAACTACCCACACATGGTTGTGATGGGAAGTGGACGAGCTTTTGGATTCCTTGTGGTAATTATTAAATGAATTTATTTTCGTTATAATTAACATTCGAATAATAGTACAAAATATATGAACTTCATGTTGGCATTTTTATTAGGATGGAAGGATGATTTTGGCTCACTTGTGTGATGAACCCAAGGGACTAAAAACCAGTATGTGCATGGTAAGTTCTTAATTTTAAATCATTATATTATTTGAACACAGCGATCGTAATTCCTAACTAAAACCAACAAAATGTATCTTATTATATAAAATATCAAAATAAACAAATATCAAATGACAATTTTATCGTCTGCAATACTGATATTTTTCATATTATTTTATATATTTTTTAATCAACCCGTGTATTATATGGTTTCTAACCTAGTATATATATATATATATATATACTAAATGGAAAAGAAGGTATGGATACTTTAAACAGAAAAACAATTTCCATGTTTCACGTGGTTTCTTGTGAAGAATTACATCTGAAGGAGAGAAGAAAGAATAAGATGCGGTGGGGGTATTTTTTTTCATGACGAGTTGGTGTAAATCTCGGTGGGTTTTTGAGAAAGAGAGGGAGAGAGATGTAGGGTTGGGTGGTGAATTTTTTTTTTAATTATTAAAAAATTTAAACGGATAAAAAGAAAAAAGAACTATTCAAACCTCACCTTATTACAACTATTCTGAAATTTGAAGTTTAATTCATAAATATTAAAAAATGTAAAAAAGATAGAAATATAACTATAATTCATATTTTCAAGTTTTTGTCAAAATTGCCAAATGAGAATAGCGGATCACGCCATCACCGCCCGTTGAAAACCCTTCCCCAATCCGACGTAAACCTTATTCAAGCTGTTAAATCTCACATTCATCTCTTCTTCGTCGTCGGCACCATCATCTCGCCATCTCCGCCCATCGTTCCACGTCGTTGTCGCCCTACGCTACGACGTTGCAGACTCGAACGCACAAGCCTGTTAAAGCTCGCGTTCTAGACTCGAACTCGCTCCAGATTCAGACTCGAACTCTCGAAGGTACGGTTCTCTGCTGAATCAGTTTGATATTACTTCATTGTAACTGGAATTGTATGATCAACTTTAACAGTAAACAGAACTATTCAAGCCTGACCTTATTGCAACTATTTTGAAATTTGAGACCTAATTACCAAATTGTTTAGTCTCACATTCATCGATCTCTTCTTTATTGGAATCCAAGCTAATAACACTATTAGCTTCGATTTGTTGTTTCAATTTATCAGAGTACCCTCTCTGTAGAAATTGTTCCACCGCATTAATATTCTACGCCTAAATTTTCAATTTTTAGCTATTTAATTCAAAGCTGAAAGAGCAACACACACACACACACACACACACACTCTCTCTCTCTCTCTCTCTCTCTCTCTTTGATTGCTATTCATGTATACACACTCTATCTTCTCTTTCTCTCTATACTTCCCTTTCCCAACTCGTTTTTTTAGTTTTTGATTCTGTATAGCGACATTAATGTGTGTTACTATATGCCCCCCATCTTCAAGTATTTAATTGGATGGTTTCTTCAAAGTTAAGAAAAAAAATGGCAACAATGCTATAATTGGATAAATTTTTCGAAGTACAATGCTGTGATAGAAAGAAATTAAAGTGGGATAAAGCGATGAAAGTATGTTGCTATTGCTTGCATTTTGTGATAAATACTAATATAGACAAATTTTCATAACAAAAAACCTGTGTAGGTTCCCCTACAATGGAGCTTGCAATAAAACTCCTTCCATTGACAACAAGTAAACTACCCTTGCATACAATTACCAAAGAGTACTATTCAGAATTGTCATCATTTGTAAGCTCTTCATATTTACCACATCAACTATCATTCATTACTCATTAGTGCCTTTTCTGTATGTAATTTCAAATAGTATTTTAATGTAACCAATCATTTTGTTTGAAGCATTTCATCTTCTAGCTTTATTTATCTTTCAAGATTATAAAGCAACTAGTTGCTTGGTACTATAAGGCTCCTGTTCTAGAGAAAACAAAACATTTGTGAAAAAATTTCCAATTCCGAAAATTTCCCAGCTAGATGAGTTGAAACAGAACATCAACGAGACCAATGGAGAAACCATGGTTGCAGAATATCAAGATAAGGTCGAGAATGATGGAGGGGCAGAAAGGTAATATGTGACATGTTTGAATCTTCATCTTTATTATTGCTATTCCTCATTTATGTTTGAATTTTGCTAGGTTAATTTATTTATTCACCATTAGTTTCAATATTTCTGTTTCATTTGTTTCAAATCAAGTTACCTTCAAATAAAGTATCCACCCATCGTTTTTGTATTATATGGTAAAAAAACAAAAAATACATCAATATTCAACTTATAATATTATTTCCAACTAATATCAAAGAAAGATAAATTCAAGGATTCGGTATCAACGAAAGACTTGACATAACAAACAAATCCCTAATATACACACATTCAACCGTATACAACTAATCATTTTCCAATGTTTATTTTATTTAAAAATCAGTTTTATGTTATACACAAACCGTTCATTCGAACATATTATATGTTTATTTTATTTAAAGATCAGTTTTATATTATAAACAAACCGTTCATGCGAACATATTATCTGAAGTGAAAAATGATTTTTTAAGTTTTTGGGCATCGCTTGGCACTTTGACGTTGGTTGCTAATCCGATGGCTTCAAGAGACCGTATGATGTACCATGTAACGTCGATTTGCCACCACTCCAATCCATGTCGAGCTGAATATTCAAACGCATGATGATTGTTATGCCATCCTTCTCCGAAAACAAACAGTGCTACCCACCTTCAATAAATTTAGACACTCATGTATGTCAGATTATATCAGTGTTCTAGAAATCAGTCTTGAAGGCCGATTAATCGACGATTAATTATTTGGCGGTCTGCAACCGATTATGATTAGGCTTAATCGGCCAACTTAGCGTTTTGGTCAAATATTGTCCTTGGCGGCCGATTAATCAGCCTCAGCGGTCATTTTTTTTATTTTTTTTTCTTATTTTTATTATTTTTGTCAAATAGTGGTCTAATAAGTCAAGAAATCTGAAAAATAAAAATAAAGTAAGCAAAATACACAAATGTTTAATCTTTGAATTGTGTCTAAAAATAAAATAAATTATACTTTGCTATGTTGTTATATTCAAATATTTTTAGATAAATTTTTTTATACTTTAAGGTTTCCGATTAATCCCCGACTAATTCCTGATTAATCTGTTAACCCCATTAGACCGTCAAGCTACCATCAATCTATTTTTACAACCTTGGATTCTATTATAATTAGCAGATTCAAATATTTACAAACATACCAGTTGTTCTTGGAAAGATCACCGGTATTCCAAGCTTGGTTACCCCAAATGTGACAAACAGAGTTCACCATGAATGTGAGATGGTAAACCAATACCAGTCTAACACCCTGCATACACTAAAAATATAGATTAAGAGCATAAACATATATCATATCATACATATATACATACATACTATTTTACATGTGTTATAACGAAAATGCAAAAAATTGCTTTTAGTGTCGTTTTAAAAAAAAAAAATTGTCATTTTTAAAAAACCCAGTTTTAAATAACTTTAAAAAATGTTTTTAGTGTCGTTTTTAAAAGACACAGTTTTTACTAATTTTTAAAAATTGTTTTTAGAAAACGCGGTTTTTAGAAAAATATAAAAGTTGTTTTTAATGTCATTTTTAAAAAACGCAGTTCTTACAAATATTTAAAGACTGCTTTTTGTGATGTTTTTAAAAAAAAAATACTGTTTTTACAAAGCTTTAAAAACTAATATTTGTAGACACTTTTATAAAACACAGTTTTTAGAAAAATTTAAAAATTGTTTTTGTGTCATTGCTAAAAAAATGCAGCTTTTCCAAAGTTTTAAAAACACTCTTTTGGTAAAAAAAAAAAAACAACACATATTTGATTTGTAAAAACTGTGTTTTTAAGAACTACACAAAAACAATTCTTAAATATTTCTAAAAACTACGTTTTTTGAAACGTTTACAAATAATAGTAATTTTGTAAAAACTGTGTGTTTTTTAAACGACACTAAAAATTGTCTTTAAATATTTGTAAAAACTGTGTTTTTTTTTTTAAAAACCGCAATAAAACAACTTTTTAATATTTCTAAAAACTGCATTTCAAAAAAAGGACACTAGCAACAGTTTTTAAATATGTGTAAAAACTGTGTTTTTATAAACGCTAAAAACAGTTTTTAAAGTTATATAAAAATTGCATTTTAAAAACAACTAAAAACAATTTTTTTTTTAAAATGACACTAAAAACAGTTCTTAAATATTTATGATTACTTGGAGTTCGATTTAGAGAGCATTACTAAAAAAAGTTTAGAAAAAAAAAAAGGAAAGATACATATATTATAAGAAACACCAACATGGTATAATTAATAAATATAGATTTTGTCAAAACATTTTTTTGATAAAAAAAATCACAAATTCGATAAATATTTTGAAAACAACTTCTATTTGCTAAATACAATTTCAATCGACATATTGTTGAGATTCATACTTGCACTGCACCTATTATTGTAAATTATAAATGGCAATGGGCCAAAGAGTATCAATTACCCCTATCGCCATCGTCCCAAAGAGTATCAATTCTATTTTTAACTTTAAGAAGAAAACTTATAATAAATTACAAAAATCGTCCTTATGATAGGCATAAGGTTGCAATTTCAGTCCAACATTTTTTCATTAATAACCACATCCATCGGTTGGAATTTGTTACAGAAATAGTACTGTCCTTAGATATTAATCAATTTTGTACAAAAATTATTATAAATTTTAGAAAAAACTGCAAAAATGGTCCCTGTGGTTTGCAATTTTTCAGGAAACTGGTCCAAACGTTTGAAAAATTGGAGAAAACGTCATTTTCAAAAACTTTATATGTGAATTTAGTCCCCGTCCAAACTGAAATACCTAATTTACCCTTTTAATATCATTTTCCCTTTTCTTTTTACCCATTTACCTCTTTTAATAATTAATATATATATATATATATATATATATATATATATATATATATATATATATATATATATATATATATATATATATATATATATAAACGAGGAAGAAGAACTGATCGGAGGAGGGCAGTAACGAGAAGCATCAATCGATAATCTGAATTGATAGAACTGGTACATCAGCGAGGAGAGAACTGTAATCGAGGATAGAAGCGGAACCTACAATCGATTTTGTTGTGAATTTGTTACATCGACCGGTGCTTGTCAATTGGAACAAACCTGCAATCGATGGAAAGAACCGAGAAGCATCAGTCGATTGGCAATTTTTGTGACTTCAATTTTGAGCTGTTGACTTCGATCACTTGTAAAAGATGGTTAAGCATCTCCTTCAAACCTTGAAATCAGTACCCAGAAACCCTAAATCAACAATTTCAGTTTCTCATTTTCACACTCGCAAGAAACCCTAATTGGAGGAGTTCAAACCTTGGACAAATTTGCAGGCCACCGCCGGCGATTTGACAGAAAGCTTGAACCACAACTTCAAATCTGACGGATCTGACGGAGTTCGTGTTTGAGTCAATAAATATTGGAGGAGTTCAATCGACTATTAGGCCACAAAGGAACCCTAGGCGCCAAGGAAAAGCTGCAGCTGTTGATGTTGTTGAGAGGAAACAAGGTGGTCGGAGCATCTGCCGGAAAACATGAACCCTCCTGTCGTCGAACCCGCCACCGAAAACCACCACCATCGCCGGCGGTGGCCCTTATGCTGCCACAGATCGACGACAGCAACCTTGGCTATTGTCTCTCCCACAATATCTCTCTCTCTCTCTCTCTCTCTCTCTCTCTCTCTCTCTCGAACACACATGTGTGCGTGTTCAATCTTGACTTCAATCCTTTCCTCTCTCTTCCTCATTCCCGATTTCTCCTTCCCAAATGTGTGTGTGTTCAATCTCGTGGAATTGAAAGAGAATGCTGGGGGGTGGCGGTGGAAGGTAGAGGTGGGGTGGTATATTTTTTATTTTCTTTAATTATTAAAAAGTTTAAATGGTAAAAAGAAAAAGAAAAAAGAAATTAGAAAGGTAAATTAGTCATTTCAGTTTGGACAATGACTAATTCCACAACGAAACATTGTCAAAAGGACCATCTATACATTTTTTCAAACGTTTGGACCAGTTTTCTGAAAAATTGCAAACCACAGGGAACATTTTTGCAGTTTTTTCTAAATTTTAATTATGTTTGTATTCTCATATTGAAATTACTAGATCCACCCTGCTAACTTATATTGGGTCATCCATATACTTAAAAACTCATATTAAATGAAAAAAAGATAAATTGAGTTAAACGTTGCTTAAAATAAACCACTTACGTAAAAAAAAAGTTAGACTAATATTTTAATGTTATACTTTTTATAAAATACATAATACATTAATCATTTATAGGTTTGAAAGGAAATAAAAATAAATCGGTGTAAGTAATAACTCAACTAATATTTTAATGTTATACTTTTTATAAAACATGTTAAAATTAAAATTAAAAATTTAAACTTGATAAAAGAAATGTTCAAACTCGCCTCCTGAAAATCCGCCACTTCTTAATTTATTAAAACCAAAAAATCCTATTTACCTTTCTGGTGGTTTTAACATGGAAAATAATTAAGCTTTTTCCTTTTAATTACTATCATGTCATTGTGATCATAATCCTCCATTTTTGTTATCTAATGGCCACAAATTGGTGTTACATTCACACTATAATTGTAATTTATATTTAATCCTAACCCCATCTTCCTACTCTAATAAAACAATATTACCACTGCCATGTGTCCCCTCCTTATGATCTCTCAGCTTTTTTTCCCGCTTAAACTCACCATATGATGACTGCGGATTTTTTGGGAGCGATATCAATTCCTCCGATTATTTTAGGAAAGAAGTCAATCAATTTTACGTAACCTTCGAGAAATCGGCAACAAATCCTCTCCAATTTGAAGTCAAAACCTGCATATACGATCTCTTCAAACTGTAAACCCTAGCACACCTTTTTATAATGGATAGCACGCATACGCATTCTGTGAACTTCATACAAAACTCGAAGCACACCTTATATGGATTACAAGTATGATCTCTCTTGGTTCTTGATGTACAGATCTTGCTGATAGAATTTAAAAGCCTTCCTCCATTGTTTGGCGAAACTCCATTTCACTCCACGTAACCGACGACTGCTGATTTTTTGCAAAAGATATCAATGTGAACCGGCTATCTTGAGAGCAGACAGCTTCTGTAGGAAGCGTCAATCAGGTTGGTGCTTCTGATTTCTCCATCGCCGATTATCAAAATGGAAGTTTTATGATTTTGTTTGTATGTAATTCCTTTCCTCCACTCATCAAGCCCTAATCAACTAATCTTCTGCTCCATTTCATCTTCTTCTGTCTTTTCCATTTTGATTGTCATAGTCACCAGCTTCATCGCCGCTGATCAAATTGGCCGCCGTCATCATCACCAAATATAGGCATGTTATTTTCAATTAGATTTTGAGCACCCACGTTCTCTACAACCCTCATCTTCTCAGCATCGGTTAAATTTCAGTTTAAATATGTGATTTTTATTTGCTTTAAACAGTTAACCTTTTGTAGATTTGTGTGTGAGAGAGAAAGAGATTGTATCTGTGATCTAATGAAAGGAGATGTTGGGGAAAGATGATAATCAAGTCTAAGCTGAAGTGGGTAGGCTTAGTTGGACTTGTACTCTCTGCTTTATCTCTTTTCACTCACTTTCTTCTCGCTAGATATTCCTACACAAACGACAGCATTACAGAGTACCAAGCCATCACCATATTCTCTTGGAGGCCATTTTTCGAGAATGCAGATCCCATTTTTTTGTATTTTAGGCAGCCAGGGATAGATACCACAGCAGCAGCAAGAACGGCCGCCCCTGTCAGTCAGGTTATATCATATCTTTCTTTAAAGCTTAAGGGTTTTTTCACTTAAAAAAAAGTTTAGTGACTTATTTGCATAAAATGGAAAGTACAAGGAGTTATACTGGCATTAGCCCTTTTCCTAGAGTAGTATTTATGTTATTCTATATGAATAACATGACAAGTGTGTATAACTTTATACAAATGCAGGAAAACATTTGCATCCGATGAAGAGATTCAAAAGCTTCTCACAATGGGGTTTGATAAGGTAAAACAACAATCCTTATAAAGATTTACATACATACCCTTTGCAATGTTTCTTAAAAGACGGTTCTGGAATGTTCCAGACACAAGTGGAAGTTGCAATTGCAGCTGCAGACGGTGATCTGAATGTAGCAGTTAAAATACTCATGATCCAACACGTAAATAAGCAAAGATTTTATGTTATAAATGGAGAAAATTGTGGTATTTAATTAATTTGAGAAACTTCGTGTGGCCTTGCGCAGGGATGAGTTGTAAAAATTGGTTATTGATGATTTACGTGTAATACTAAATGACCTTTCTAATTGTACCTTTCTTTCTTATCTCTTTAGATTTCTTTTAGACTATCATACTACTACTTAACACCAAAAAGAATGAAAAATTGCCGTTTTCATGTTTAATCATAAGGACTATGGTAACACTACTTATAAAAAACACTTTTCAAGTAACTGAAGTTGTATTTGATTTAGTAAATAAACAAATATTAGATTACATTTTGAAATGGATGCCCACCCTAACGCTACATTTGTGCCACAATAACCGGTGCCTTGTAATAATTGGATGTTTTGAACCAAGAAATAGTTTTTTTTTTTTTTGTTAAGAAATGGCTTAATTGCTATAATATGGTACTTTTCATACTTAATTGGAAAATCGTGGAAATAAGGTTTTTTGTTGGTCTTGATCTTTTACAAATTTGTTCTTGCAAACAAGGGTGGTTATTTTACGCCGTTTAAGGCCGACCTGGGTTTGAGGTAATTATTTGTCATGTTTAAGTACTTATTCATGGTTCAATTCTATTTTGAGACCATTTTTGGACCCATTAATTTTTTTATTGGAAGAAATTCAGGGGACTAAAGAATATTTCGAGACTACGTGTTTAAATACTCAACACCTCGAAGTGGGAAGTTGTCCCTATTCCATCAAGATAATGTTAATTTACAACTCATGTACCAACTAGCCATTTCGATAGGTGAGTCAATTTTGGTCCCTGACTTGAAAACCAAAATGCATTGCTATTTGACATTTAAAATCAAAAGAGGTATTATTTTAATCGAAGTAAATCAAAATATATTGTCATATTATGCAAAAATACATACCCGATGATATAAAAACCAAAAAATCAAAATAAATTTCATTTTTACGTGAAAATTTTTTAACTTGCCAACCCGTGAATATCACGGGCTTATAACCTAGTATATATATATATATATATATATATATATATATATATATATATATATATATATATATATATATATATATATATATATATATATATATATATATATATGTATGTATGTATGTATGTATGTATGTATGTATGTATGTATGTATGTATGTATGTATGTATGTATGTATGTATGTGTATGTATGTATGTATGTATGTATGTATGTATGTATGTATGTATGTATGTATGTATGTATGTATGTATGTATGTATGTATGTATGTATGTATGTATGTATGTATATATATATATATATATATATATATATATATATATATATATATATATATATATATATTAGTTGTGTACCCGCGCAATGCGGCGGGACACAAATTCAGATCTTACTTGAGATTAGATGTCGTTAATGTCGACACCGGAAATGGAAACAAACGACACGATGTTTGATTTAATAATCGGCTACAATTAAATAAAACTATAAAAGTACGTTGCTCTTTTTGGATTTAATTGAAAAATATGATTTAAACCAAATAATGAAGAAAATGTCATGTGACATTCTAGCTTCTAAAACATGCCACTTGTCAATTAAAATGCCTTATTTATTACTATATATATATATATATATATATATATATATATATATATATATATATATATATATATATATATATATATATATATATATATATGTATATATATATATATATATATATATATATATATATATATATATATATATATATATATATATATATATATATATGTATATATATATATATATATATATATATATATATATATATATATATATATATATATATATATATATATATATATATATATATATATAATGATATTGCAGAAATGATCTATAATGTATTCATAAGGAGGTTCAAAAAAGAACTATGATCCATAGATTCAGATAAAAATTGACAAAGATTAAATATGGTTACTAAACGGTTAGATTTATAAAAATCATGTCCCTACAAATGATGGTTGTCGAATGAATGTCATTAACAATCAAGATTGAATTTGGTGGGTTGCTCGTACAATTCGATTTTGTTTTGAAACCACCTCCTTATATGATATATTATAATTTACTATATTATAAAAAATAAATAATTTGGGCTAAACATACAGGAGACAAAAGTTCATTGTTGGATCGGTTGAGTGTCAAACCATTATGGATTTCATCCATCACGTGCAAGATTGCAAAATCGGATTTTTGTGAACCATATTTTGATATCATAGACGGGCCATAGATGTTATTATATGCACTTCCTTGTTTCTTATTATTACTTCATGTATCCCTAATGTGCTATATTTTATTTGTTTTATTGTTGTTGTTTTTATTTTATACTCCCCATTTGATTTGACTTGTTAGTTATTTTATTGTTTTTCTTTGTTTTTATCTCTTATTATTATTGTTAATTTTAATAATACGCTTTTATTATTATTGAAAATAAATTCACAATTGGTTCATTTGGTTAAAAAATCTTGTTTGTAGTCCTTTATTTTTTATTGCTTACGTTTAAGATTGATTGTGGTTTACGAAAACTCGCTTACTTGTATCGTTCTCGTTTGCGATTTTTATATTTTCTTTTATTATTATTATTATTATTATTATTATTATTATTATTATTAGATTATTAATACTATGATTATTATTATTATTATATTACTAGTGTTATTATTTTAAAAAAATTCACGATTGGTCAATATGGTTTTATAAAAAATCGCACGTTAAATCGTTTATTTTTTATCGCTCACATATGCGATTGTTGTATTTTCTTTTATTATTAATATTGTTATTGTTATTATTATTATTATTATTATTATTATTATTATTAACCACGTACTTGACTAATCATAAAATCTAAAAATATTAAAAATGAATAACCATTATTTTGAAATTATAAGAACAATTTTTTAATTTTTAAAAAAGTTGAATTAGATTTACACCAAGAGTTATTAATGTACTTCGATGATTACTTAAAAAAATTTGTAATGATGTCAGACATTGACATTCTAATTGCTGACAGGTACAATGTAATTGACAAACTTAATGTGTCAAATAATTAATAAAAAATAATTCGTTAATTATTACTTATTTTATTGTTTACCAAAAATTATATATTATTATTATAATTTAATTTATTATTAATCTAATGACAATAGTATGTAATAATAATAATAATAATAATAATAATAATAATAATAATAATAATAATAGAAAAGATAACAAAGGACAAAACATACCAAAAAACAAAAATTTAGAACAACAAAAAGACAAAATAAAGAAAAAACAAAGGAAAAAAACAAAAAAGGATGATGCACTAAGTAATTTGGAGGTTCCTAAAGAAACCTTCAAGATATGATACTCCACACCAACCCCGACTTTGAATGCCCTTGTGACGTATGTGTATGTGATTTCTATAAATAAATTTAGTCTTTTTGGGTATGTAGTTTGAAGTTGGAATCTATATGATTTACTTATGTAGAAGTGTTTGTTAAAAATAATTATAAGCTTTTGAATGTATAAAATCATTTATAAAAAGTTAAAAGTTTCTAAAAGTTAATAGTTCATAAACGCTACATGAAGAGTAGCGATTTGAAAGATTTTGTTTAAAATAAACGATTTAAGCTTGTAATCTCAAACAAAAGCTTTTATTTTATCTGGTCTTTTTCTTATGTGATAAAAGATTAAAACTCTTAAAAGATCGTTGTTAAATATACCACTTGTATGGATATATTTATTATATAGAAACACATGATTATAAAATGACGTATTCAAATGAAATATATGACAATCATTATGTATATAAAATCCAAGAAATGAATTTAAATAGAGTTACTATACCATGCCCCAAACGACGTACGAAAATCCACCCCATGCATGTAAGAGAGCACCAGATCCAAGTATATGCCATATGTATGTTTTTTGTATGAACATGTAGAATGTTTGATTTTTCAAATCTTCTACATTTTTCCGTTCTCCATACTACATTAAAACAACCAATACAATATAGTTTTAATACGTTTTGTACTCTAGCACACAAGAGAGTGGATTAAAAGTTTTAGCAACAATATATTCAATCTTAATTTTAAATTTTAATGAAAGGATCGAAGCAAGATACCTTTTCAACCATGTATCCATTGTCAAAAAGCCATCCCATATGACTAAACCAGAAACCCTTGATGGGTGAATGGGTATCTTTATCTGAATCCACGTATTTGTGATGGTATCGATGGGTGCTCACCCAAGATATTGGATCTCCCTACATATAGTAAAAGTATTACTTAGGAGTTGTATGATATGATAGAATTTGGAAGGAATAATGTGATTCATTTTATTGGAATGTAAAATGTTGTTTGTTGTTATCTAATATAATATAATAAACATTTTCTAGAAAGAATTTGACTTTCCATTATTTTCTCATAACATCAAGGAAGATGATGAAAAAGGTGACATAATTTATTTTTATTTATATAATCCTTAATGACATAAAGCTCCTTTTTGTAATTTCATTTATCTTATATTGTAATTTAAAATCTGATTAAAAATATTTTTTTGTTTATAATCATTTAGATTAGAATTGGTTTTATTGTGTTTAATCATTTTATTTTCTAAATAAATAACCTTTAGAACGACATTTAGATAAATAATTAGTTAATTATTTTTACATATTGTAATGAGTAGAACTAACACCCTACATATATTTCCATACACTACAAATAAAATAATATAAGCTTCATTATATTGATATATTCATATAGACCATTCAAAATTATTACAAATATAAAATCACCCACCTTGATTATTTCATTCATTCGAATACGTTATGTCCAATTAAACAAACTTTTATTTAATATGAGCGAAAACTAGATCTGGTATAATGGTGTAGCTAATACAAACCTGGGCGGCTAGGACTCCAAAGTAAACACACGTGTACTCGAGCCATTTGGGGAGTCTGAGACTATGGTGAGACAAAAGTCGGTGATAAGAGAAAGTTATACCCAACATTTCTGTTAGTATGTAACCAAAAAATGTGATCCAAAAAGCATCCCAAGTACATACTAATGGTGCAAAAAGAGCAAGTATATGAACAAAGGAGAACCATGATGCCACTCGGATGTCTACCATTTTCCATTTTCGACCCCAAAAATGTTTTCTCGTTCCTATTACCACTATGTTGGAAAAAGGTATTTTCGGATGATCCGATTGGTTTCCACAGTGGGAGTTGGAGAGTGGCACCAATAAGTTTTCCATATTTTTCTATTGTGGAAAAGTTTGTGTGTTCCTAGTGGCATGTGGGTATAAATAGCTAAACATTAGGGGTTCAATGCGTCTAATTAAATATTACAAAATTACATGTCTCTCGTAAGGGTTAGCTTTGTTTTTTCAAAAAGCACCCAGCTTTAGTAAAAAGTATACGTAAGATGCTCTTCTATGGAAATATTATGATAATGGTGGTGAAAATTGTGTATAATTTAATCAAGGAGAAATGTGAAATATTTACTAATAATTTGACTATATTTTTATTCGGTTCATCTAAATCAATAAAATCTTATAAAATACAATAAGTTATATAATAAAACTGTATGTTCAATAATAAATTTATTATGTCCATTGGTAAAAAAGTAAATATAAATAAGTTTTTTTTTCAAAAAAAAAAAAGGTTTTTAGAAACCTATATGTTAGCGGAATATTTATTGTTGTACGTCTAGATATGTATAACCCAATTACTTTGATAGGCCTCTTTGTAATATACGGCCCTTTATGTATTTGTATTTATTCACTTCGTTAATGAGAAATTGTTTTCATGAAGAAATTACTGACTTTCATGGTATCAGAGCAACGTAATCTCTCCTAAATTCTTGCTCCCCCTGAAACCCTAGCCGTCGGCACTGTTCTTGCCGGCCTTTCTCTCATCCCTTCTTCTTTGTTCTACATCTTTTTGTCGCACCTTCTCTAGTTCACGATGACCGGAACGTCTTCTCCCGCCGTCTTCGACAAACCTACTTCCACGATCAACATAAAACATGTCGTCCCTATGGTCCTAGATCTTGATCACATGATATTTGGCGTGAACTGTTCAAGATTCATTGCATCGGGTATGGTGTGGATCACCACCTTGAGTCGCCTACGGAAGGAACCGTACCGGCTGCTGAGAAAGCCGAGTGGAAACGTGCGGATTCCATTGTAAAATCTTGGCTTTATGGTACTATATCTCAGTCCTTACTTCACATGATCTTCGAGAAGCAAGCTTCTGCATTCGAGGTTTGGCACAGCCTTGAAAAGTTTGTCCGCGATGACAAGGCATCAAAGATCATACAACTTGATAACGAGCTCCGTAATATCAAGATCAGTGACTCCTCTATCACTACATATTGTAACCGTATCAAGTCTCTTGCCGACCAACTCGACAACATGGATGCAAAGGTTCCCGAAACCAATCTCGATTCCTACACGTTAAACGGATTGTCTCCGAAATTCCGCTATATAGCTACTACTATTTGTCATCGTGACCCTCTAACTTTGTTTTGGGAGACCCGTTCAATGCTTGTGCTTGAGGAACAACAAATGTTGCGAGATGATAAAAACCTACCTGCCGTGACCCACACCGATCACGCGTCTTCTCCCACTCTTCTTGCTGCCGATTCTACCTCACAATCTTCTCACCGAAACAATTATCGTGGTGGTGGTGGTGGCGGCCGGAATAACCGCGGTAGGGGGCCGGAAGGCACGGTGGTCGCCAAAATTCTGTTTCAGATAAAATAATATTTTTCCGTCATCTGTTCTAGTTGGGGACGGATCATCTATACCTGTTACTAAAATCCGCCACACAACTCTTCTGTTGCTTATCGCACCTTAACTCTTAAAAACATGTTGATCACCCCTCAAATCATTAAAAAATCTTATTTCTGTTTGTCGTTTTGTTCGTGAAAATATATGCGCTATTGAATTTGACCCTTTTGGTTTTTCTGTGAAGGACTATCGGACCCGTCAAATTCTAATGCGATGCGATAGCACCGGTGACGTCTATCCTGTTACAACACCAACTCCTTAAGTTTTTTCTTCCATTGCTTCGTCTCTTTGGCATCAACGCCTTGGTCATCCCGGTCATCACGTCATGAAGCATTTAGTTAACAAACATTTTATTTCATGTCCCGTTAATAAAAATTCTAGTTTATGTCATGCATGTTAAATGGGCAAACATGTTAAATTGCCCTTTAGTTTATCTGAGTCTGTTACCCATTCTCCTTTTGAAATTGTGCATTCTGATGTTTGGACATCCGATTGCGAGTATTAGTAGCATTAAATATTATGTTATATTTCTTGATAATCATTCTCATTTTTTGCGGGTATATCCTCTTCGTGCGAAATCTAATGTGTTCTCTAAATTTTTGCATTTTCTCACATTTGTTCAAAATCAATTTCAAACTGACATCAAAGCTTTTCAATGTGAGAACGGGGTTGAATATGATAATCAAAACTTTCGAAAATTATTTGATGCAAATGGCATTAAAATGCGTTTCTCTTGTCCTCACACTTTGCAACAAAATGTAAAGCTGAGCGCATGCTTCGAACTATAAAATAATGTCATACGAAGTCTTCTGTTTCATGCCCGTATTCCTCCCACATATTGGGTTGAAGCGCTTCACATGGCAACACATCTCTTTAACATTCTTCCCACCACCGCCCTCAATAATGATGCTCATTTCCATAAACTCTTCAACAAACAACCCTCTTATTCTCACTTACGGGTTTTCGGGTACCTCTGCTTTCCACATATTGTCACTCCTCACAAACTATCACCAAAATCCACTCCTTGTATCTTTCATGGCTATCCCTCAACCACAAGGGCCACCGGTGTCTCAACCTTCACACAAACCAAATAATTATCTCTCGACATGTTGTCTTTGATGAAATGGTTTTCCCGTTTGGCTCCATGACTCCAAACACATCTCCCTCTTACTATTTCCTTGAACACATAGATCCTCCTACCCCTCCGTTGTCATCCGTTTCTCCTCAGAAGGATGGATCGTCTGAGGCATGTTATCCTCACGAAACTGCCTCTCTGTCTAACCTCTCTCCTCCGAGGGCGGCTCTACCGCCTCTACCACTCCTCCACCCCAGTCAGTCACCATCTATACCACCTCCCACCCCTCACCCTCTCCCTTGCCTACCCCTCATTCTATGCTCACTCGTGCGAAACGTGGCATCTTTAAGCCAATTCAGAAACTCAACCTTTATGTGATTCCTTTTCTCCTATCCCTAAGACTTATGCACAGGCCTTTAATGATCCTAACTGGCTAAACGCAATGACGGATGAATATTCTGCTCTTATCTCTAATCAGACTTGGGTTCTTATACCTTGTCTATCGAATGCTAACATCATAAATTGCATTTGGTTGTTCAAAAAGAAGCTTAATGCAGATGGCTCTTTGTTGCACTATAAGGCTCGTCTTGTTGCCAACGGACGAAGTGAATGACCAAGCATTGATTGTGATGAGACCTTCAATCCCGTGGTCAAACCTGCCACTATTCGCACAGTTCTTAGCGTTATCGTCACACATAAGTGGCTTATTCGACAACTTGATGTGAAGAATGCTTTTCTTCATGGCCACTTACAGGAAAATGTCTATATACAACAACCGCTAGGGATTCATCCAGGCCGGATCATGTTTGTTTTCTTCAGGGATCCTTTTATGGTCTAAAAAAAGTCCTCCGTGCTTGGTTTCACCGTTTTGCCATGTTTATCTCAGGTGTTGGTTTTGTTCATAGCAGGTGTGACTCATTTCTATTTATATATAGGCAGGCCTCTCACATGGCGTCTCTCATTCTCTATGTCGATGACATTATTCTCATTGGGTCGTCTCCACAATTACTGGTGTTGGGATTCGATCACATAAACATATAAACACATGCATGGGAAGACTAACAAGATCAAATCACATATTTATCCATGAACAAATTTCAGGATCATGCAGTTTATATCAATTATAGCAACAAAACTTAAACAGAATGTACCTTATGTTTATCTCCTTCTATGAATCTGATTAACAACATCTTGCACAGGATGAACAGGATCCAAAGTGTGAATCCCTCTAATGACTGATACCCAAGAACACCAGAAGAACAAATAGACAGAACTTCTTCTAGGTTGAAGAACAAGATCCAGAACCCTTGAAGGGTTAAGGAAATCGCCAAACCCAGAGTAAGGGGATGGAGAAGAAGTTGGCGGATCAGATGAGGCCAAAGGGATTATTAGGATTGAACCCCAAGGCCTCTATTGATACTAGAGGGATCCTAGGGTTCCAAACTTGAGGAGCTTTTTGGTGGCCGCACCCCCTGGACTTGTAACTATTAATTAACTCTTTAATTAATTACAATCCAATCCCTTGCAATTTAATTTCTCTAAATTAATTCCAAATTAACTTGTTAATTAATTACCAATTAATTTCTAATTAATTTATCATGTCCTCGATAAATTAATAAACTAATTTTTGATAGTTTCTGATTATTTTATT
This sequence comes from Cichorium intybus, assembly GCA_023525715.1. Lineage (NCBI taxonomy): Eukaryota > Viridiplantae > Streptophyta > Magnoliopsida > Asterales > Asteraceae > Cichorium > Cichorium intybus. Next base: position 80,523,646 of record CM042017.1, read on the forward strand.
TTCCAATAAATTAATAAAGTAATTTCTCATTTTCCTTTTCTTGTCACTATTTGTTTTTCTGGGTCGTGAGGGCAACCCAAAAGGACTTCTGTCATTACTAGAAATATTACCACAAGTTGATGACCTTGGACATTATTCCAACAGTCTCCCACTTGGACAAGTTGTCAACTTGTGTGGTCTCAATATTATCTGACAATTAGTAGAGAGTGTGTCATCCTATGCAACTGTCGAACTCTGATCAAAGAAAAGAGATGACTCGTAGATAAGTGATCAATTATTCTTCTGTTCTACAAGATATCATAATGAACCTAGGCCATGGATAAGGTCAAGCCCAAAAGCTCAAAATTCTATTTCCCGATAGTGATTTATGATGACTTTATCAGACTACTGATCGAACACATCAATCCAGTCTGGGTTTGGCCAAACACTTCATGTCCGCATCAAATCATCGAGGGGCCCACAAATATCGCTTCTCCTTGTTACGACAGAGGGAACAAATAAAATCTGACTACATAGTCTGTGTCTATTTCATCATATTACACATCGCATACCCTTTATAACTACCAGTTACAGACAGCGTTTGAGTAGTCCAAGCATAACAGAATTATAACACAAATTCTCATGCATCTTAGTTTGAAGAATAAAAGATATTATCATCTCAGAGTTACTTATGACTTAATCCATGATGAAATCTCTAAGTGCGGGTTGTTCCAATACTTGAATCTCTATCAAGTACTCATGAGGGCTAGTCGCAATCACCATGATATGTCTAATCTCTATAGACAATTTACTAACAGTCCATGATAGTCTTAAATCACTACTTGCTTCCAAGAGTACGACCGACTATGGAGGTTTGAGTAAATTAATACTCGGGAAGCATGTTCTAAACATGCTAAAGAGAAACACAATATTAATGTAAATGAAAATGGCAGCCCAACTATTTATTAATTCTCCATTAATAATACACCATGTCAAATACAATTATCTACTGCTATATGTTTCAGTTATCAAACTAACAACTAAAATAATTAAGTCATAAACTCAACGCCTATGGACCCTAGTATGACCTTCATACTTGGTCTGCGTTACTATCTATATGAAACGATCATCTAGATGATGATATCATATTCACTATGATGTCTCAACTCGGTTTCTAAACACAATAACCATCCCTAAGTATATGCTTCGACTTCTCATAGTCCTCGGGTTCCTTAGTCAAGATGACTATTCCCTAGGTAAGAAGATCTCAAGGAGATCATTGGTGTTAAGGATAATGCCAATATTACCAATGAAATCTTTCAACCATGTAGTCACATCACTAGATACTATACACTTGGACTTGTATTGATTTCAACTTGGAACTTTTACATGTTGTTACTCCTCTTTTAAGAAGAACATCCATCCTGATTGTAAGAAAGAGTCATATTTGGTATTGTTATGACCTGTTACTCTTAGCTCTTCCTTTTCCTCTATAAACTTTTCTTGTTCTCCTAAGACACTCTAAAATGTCATTCACTGCTGTCCAATGACTTTTTCCAGGGTTGTCCTAAAATCAAATCAATATGCTCCAAGCATACAAGATATCAAGTAAAGTACATGTCATGGCATACATGATCGATCCTATAGTAGAAGCATATGAGATTTGACTTAATTTTTTATGCCATGGACCGAAAACTTTTCCTTAGAGTCATGCATCTCGAATTTCTTCAAGATCATACTCAAATATGTACTTTAGCTAAGTCTTTTTATAGATATTTTTATCTATCTCTATATATTCTTATTCTACGTATGTATATTGTATCTCCTAAGTTCCTCATAGTGAAACATTTCCAAAGTCAAGTCATTACCCTTTGAAACATTGGAAAATAGTTTCCTATAAGCAGTATGTGATGGAAAATAGGCAAACAAATAAACTTAAACTCTAAGTTCACATGCAACATAAAGGATCTATGTTTTCTCTATTGAACATATAAATAAGAACATCTAAAGGAAACCCTAGGTATAATTAGAATTACTAAAGAGAGGTTCGAGATTACATACCTTATTGTTATTATAGCAAATAACAATTGTTCATTGTCTCGTTGATCTCTCGGAAGCAAGCACCACAAGTGTCGTGCCTCTAATGGTTCACACCCAAAAGTCCAAGCAAAGGTTAATTATCTTAATTATCTTATTAAGAAAATCTTGCTATAAAACCTTAGAGAAGGATTATAGATTCTGCTTGAGAGAGATAAAAAAATGCCATAGAACTGTCTATAGGAATGGGGCAGTCAATAAAGTACCAGGTGAGGGGTATTTATAGCTTCAAAGGGTGCTTCAAACAGGATACACCCTATTATCTTCGAAGCCTTTTTTGGTTGTCCACGACGCACGCGTCGTGGCTATCCTTGCACGCACCATGCGTGTTAGTTCGACGAGACGTTTTCCATTGTTCAACTATTAAACAATTACAATCCAGCCCCTACACTTTTAATTAATCCCAAATTAATTCCAATTAGTTCTGATTAATTCCAAACAAGTTTCTAATTAATTTATCATCACATAAAAAATTAATAAACTATTTATCTCTCTCTTACTATTAACCTTAATACCATTTGGACTATGGAGGGCAACTCAAATGAACTTTGCTACTATCAATTCAAGTATATACCAATTATAGTTATGCGCTTAGACACCTAATGCAACAGTATGTTATTGACATAAATCATTAGATAGACTAAAATTATACTCCCACTAGCTTTGACATAATTACAGGACTTATCTATTTTTCATGAAAATCTAAACTCTTTGGCATTTTATAACTGCAAAGATTCCAGCTGCGAGATGCTTGTTTGATTCCGTAGATGAATCTTTCAAGTTTTTTACTCTCTATTTGTATATTTGGCATGTTCAAAACCTCTTGGTTGTGTCATATACACAACCACTTTGTTTTCCATTTAAGGAAAGCGGTTCTAACATCCACTTTGCATGTCTTCCAGTTTTCGAGTCTTTCTCCACACTTCCTTCTAAGGACCAATGTAAGTCTATCCTTCCCTTAATTGGATATGATGTCTCCATTTAAGGAAAAAGGGATGGAGAAAAGCTCGTACTTCACTAGTGTCTTGTAGCACGATGGAAGTTCTTGTCGGGTGTTATTGGTAAATCCCTTGGGTATAAATTTGGAAGTCTAAATCAACTCAATCTGTTTGAGCTTCGAATCCTTTAAGCTATGGTTTGAAACACATACCTTGATTTTGCCCAGATGATATTCAACCAGCTTGTTTGTTTGATTACAAGAAGAAGTCGTCCCACTTATGTCGGATATCCTCACTTTTTTGCTATGAGACTTGAACTTGAGTGCCCTAAGTATTTGGGAATTGAAACCGCTTCCATTCCTACTCCCCTGGTATTTTCAAAGATTTTTCCAGAAGTTCCAACAGCTTTTGATCCCCTCCTAAAGGTTTATTTGCTGCACTGATACTGTTCAACATCATTCCCCCATTCCTCAAAGTGCACTTCATAAAGGTTTATTTGGCACTGATGGTGATCTACAAGATCATGGTGATCAAAACACTAAGAAGGTCCGTCCAGTTACTCCAATTGCTATCGACTCTCCTCATTACGTGAAAACACATATTCGTTTTCTTTCCGCTATGTCTGCTAACGATGATATGGATACAAGGTCTCCCCATAAGAACAATGTGGATATGGATACAAGGTCTCCTCGTGTTTCTCCATCTCCAGCAGCTGCAACTTCTGGTATTGACTTGACAGCCCTTCTTTTGCAAATTAATCAGTCGTTTCAAACTCTGATTGGATATGTCAAGGCTCTTTCTACCAGACTTGGCAAAGTGGAAACTGATGTGGCTGACATTAAATAAATTATTTCTGGCACCAATTCGACAACACCACCAAGGTCAGGTCCTCCACCTCGTCCTCCTCTACACAGTCCACCCCTCTCCTTTTCTCAACCCCTCCTCAGGTTGATGATGCCAAAAAGGTGGAGAATGAAAATGGCTCCAACTCTAAGGATTCAAAGTCTGATGGTAATGTGTCCTCATGACCCTCTTCAGGGATTCCTAAGTTCCAAGGGGAACCTTTGTCCCAAGGGGAGCACCAAGAGAATCCAGCGTTTGAGGCCTAAGGGGAGCAAACTGCTCAAGGAGAGGAAACTGTTGAGGAAGAAGAGGAAAGTATCTATGATCTATCTTTCATAAATTTACCCCTATATTTGTCATGTATACAGACCTCCATATCGAGGCTAATCAGGGAGCCGGCCCAAAGGAGTCCTCTGAGTCCTTTCAAGACCTTAAGCCTATATTCATCATATCCAAAAAACGACATGTTGTCGTCTCCTCTGCTCCTGAATCTTCAAAAAGGGTGAAAAGAGTTTCTTCTATCAAATAAAACGTTGTAGAATGGGGAATGTCTGAAGATGAAGTTAGAAAATTTGTTAATGAGCACAATCTTGTCATGACTAATCACATGATTACTCTTCGAGATGACAGGCTTATCAAAAGTTAACATATGAGGAAGGTGGCATCCACCAACAGAAGACTCTTATCAACCAGTTCAATTTGATGGTTAATCAAAAGAAAAAGTTTATGAGCTGAATAGAAAAATTGACTTGTCCAAGTATGTTGACGTGTTTAACAGGCGCGACTTAGTGTATCCTATTGTCAAAGTAATATGTGTCAATCCCAAAGGTTAAAAGATTTTGCTGCTTCAAATGTCCAGAAGAAGAGATGATGATGAGTTCCCTGAGGATGCCCTGATCTAACATCTTGTCATGTACGAATACAACGAGTTGTTGGAAATTATCAATATTGTCAAAAACCACAAAGGACTTCACTCTCAGGAACTCAGGATGGCCCCAAATTGCCAATCTTGTCAAGTACAGATACAACGAGTTATCTACAACTCTCTTCCCCTTGGAGTTGAATTTGAGGCTCTTAAGCTTTTACGAGAGCCAGTGCATGGGATGTTCTACAAATATGAAAATGGCGTGATGTGTTTCATGCAAACAAACAAGATTCCTCTTGCCCCCACTAATCATTTGTTCCACTTAAGGTGTGTATATGACAAGGAAGAATTAATAGTAGGTTTCCATTATCTGCTGTCTTTTGAGCTGGAGACACAAAGACACGAGTTGTATCATGACAACTATAAGTGGATCAAGCCTGAGATTTTTGATGAAGCTGACTTCGTCAAGTCATTGGGAGATCAGGCGTTTAGATAAGTTTTGACATCATCAGATTGGGGGAGATTGTTGAGCTGATGCTGGGAATCTAATGATTGTGAAATACTACTTCACACTGTCAACATCTTACACTGTATGTCAGCCCGTGGCAGCGTGAAGACGTTTGTATTTCTGTAAAGTCCGTAATTATATTAATTAGATTCTTATCCCTTTTATAGCTGTAATTATCCCTGATTTGTAGGGATACTCCGTATAGTTATCAAGACTCTACTATATATGTGTTTTCTAGGTTTCATTGTAAAGTGTCGATATATCTTTGTAATAATCTCTGTATAAGATTTATATATCGCTAATTCGAATTGGTTTCTGATTATTCTGTGTGAATTTTTGTGTTTTATGCTTGATTGATTCTGGTTAAAGTACTTACAATATGTCATTTACCTAAAGATCTTACCAATCGGTGTTGGCTATCTAGATATAGGATTTGAATAATACACTTATGAATTATCTTCTTCACACAAACATCAGGGAAATAGATGTGTTGGTATTGAACCTTGCACCATAGTAAATTACTTTTTCATCTATCTTTGGTTTTGATTACATATGTTTCTTTTTCATTTATCTTTGTGTGACAACCGTCAAAAATAGGTCAACAAAAGTCAACGAAAGTCAACAAAGTCAACTGAGGCATACAGTGGGCTAACATGTTGTAATGTAAGTTTCATAACCTTGGTATTATACAACTGAATATTATAATACTACACGCACTAGTTGAGAACAGTTATCGAATAAGCACTATAAATACGCAAAATAAATTACAGCAGTGTAGAAATTCGATAAATACACGAACATTATTTTGATATAAATAATATTCATAACACGATTTATTCGTGAATACGAACCCGTGGATATATAGAACGTCAAAAACGGAGTTCGTATGTGAAAGATACAACGATTAAACCGTTGTGAACGGATAAATGTACACAGGGTTTGAACGCGAAATACAAAATGTGGTACCTTAAACATTAAATATAGGATAATAAGTCATATAGTATGAAGCGTAATAATATCTAGTATTTAATTCCAAAGCCAAATGTATTTTCTAGTAAAATGCCGAAAATCACGAAATCGGAAGAATACCGCGCTTAGACGCGTATTTCGACATCCAACGAGTCATGATTCAATCAAAATAAATGTTTGACAATGTTTTCATACAAAAAAATTATTTAGAACTTTGTTTCGTCAAAAACTCATAAAGTTTCACTAAAACAACTTGCGATTTTATAAAAAATCACACACTTTATATAAGTAGGATGCTATTTTTATAAAAACTAACCCACCCCACCCCTACCCCCTCTCATAGGCTACAACACCATCTCCCAACACAATCACCACCTTTCAAATCAAAATCTACTAGGCTAAAAAGGCTAGAACTATTTTAATCAAAAGAAATCAAGTTGTAAATCCTTCAAGATATGCATGTCATCTCATTTGAACACATTCCAACACCCAACACATCTCAAGCTCTCTTCTCTCTTCCTCTCCCTCACTCTCGGCCTCACCATCTCAAGATCAAGTTCTTGATTCATCAAGCTTTGCAACATTCTAAGTGGTGAGTTACACTCCTCTTTTGATTCTAAGACTTTCCATACCAAGTTCATCTCTTTTACACACACTAACATCCACCAAAATCCATTGGATATTAGCTTTTTCCAAAGGTCCTTGAGCTCAAATCTTCATCATCTTCAAGAAGCTTGCTAGTCTTCTTGGTAAGTCATAACCATCTAGTAGTTAAAGTTCTAAATACCTTCATTTACTCTTTTACACACAAATACTCACGGAGATCCATTTGATAATAGCTTTGTCCAAGAGTCCTCCGGGTCCTAGAACCAAACTCTTCAATCTCCTACCAAGAAACCTTAAGATCTACCACTCAAGGTGAGTTCATACCCTTCATTTTCACTTTTATCCAAGTTTTAGGGGGAGAATACAAGTTTAACCATAAATATGATGTATTTATGAAACGTTTTTGATATGTTCTTGATATATTATATGTTCATGGTTTAGTCATCTTATTATAAAGTGATTGGCACAAACAAAATGGATTATGGCAAACTATAATACACATTTAGTCAAAGGAAATAACCATCTAGACGTTTACACATATTTGTCACCAACAAAACTTTATAGTTTATGTGGTTGACAAAATGGTCATGAAAATGATACTTTATATAAATATTTGACAAAGGATGTGAAAATACACCTATTAAAATGGTCTAAGTAAACAAGATGTCACTATCTTTACGTCAAAACTACTATTTAGTAAAAAGATTGTTATTACGACGTAATAATGACTTTTGGACTTATAACGTCATAATAAGTTTTGGAAATGTTATTTTATAAAGAAGTTGGCATTTAAAACTAAAAGAACTATATTTTAGTAACGAGTACAAGAATGACCATTTAGAAAAATCAATATTATTTCTTATAAAATGATGAGGTTTAAAAAGTGTTGCCATCACTTAAATAAAATGACTAAATAAACTTCTTACCATGACATTATTGTATGAACTTTAAACTATCTTCGACATGTATATATTTAGTGTTTTAGATGTAAGAAATCGTGCATTTCAACTCATCGACATCTTTTAGATCTAAATATACCAATACAACGGGAAACTTTTATATAAATTATAAAGGGTATAATTTATGGAACGAACGACAAGAAACAGTAAGACATACTAAACATGATTATATAAATTATAAAGGGTATAATTTATGGAACGAACGACAAGAAACGACAGATATGTTAAAGATAATTATATAACAATATAATTATTACATACTATAATTATCATTGACATTTTGATAATTACGAATACAAACGGATTTTCAGTACACTTACACACTATAATTATCATTGACATTTTGATAATGACAAATACAAACGGATTTTCAGTACACTTATACACTATAATTATCATGGACAAATTTGATAGTTATAAACATAAGGGATTTTCATTTCAATGCAAAACGGTATTCACTATGCTACGAAAAAGGATATGACATGTGCGTTGGGTAATATTGTGAGACAGTGCTTCACGGTACTAAAAAGAGTACACATTAAATCCTGGATTATAACCTAAATCATGTATGAGCGGGATAGTTGTATATAGATCTATATGGGATTGACAATCCCCACCTATGGTTGTTCGCTACAACTACGACCGACGGGTCAAGGGTGACAAATGTCTTCACTATTACGACGCCTGAAGAACGTCGTGCCAGGTCACTAGGTCATAGCAAGGTTATAATATCTCACAAATTAACAACGAACGTCCTGTATTTGTAGAAAACATATTCAAAAGGGTTTCACTTAAATGTGAAACTACATGGTATACTTTTCAAAGATTCAAACAAGAATTTTCACTTCTCACTACGAAACGTATATCGCTATCATATTACGAGAACTTTCACTATTACACTATGGGTTTTTCACTATGACACTATGGGTTTTCACTATTACGCTAAGAAAGTTTACACTATTTCTCTACGGGTTTTATGGAAATTAAAGCCACATTTCGGAAGATACAAATATAAGTACTATTTTACTTATTCATACGAGTTTTATGAAATTTAAAACTACATTCCGACAAGATACATATGAGTATGGTTTTCACTATTACACTACGAGCTTTTCACTATTTCACTACGAGCTTTTCACCGTTAATCTATGAACGTTTTCACTATTACGCTACGAGCTTATCACTATTTCATTTCGAACGTTTACACTATTACGCTACGAGCTTTCCACTATTACACTACGAATGTTTTTCACTATTACACTACGAGCTTTTCACTATTTCACTACGAACGTTTTCGCTATTACACTACGAGCTTTTACAAAGGAATCACTATATTTCTCACTACAAAAATCTTATGAACTCACCAACGTAATGTTGACACTTGTAAAATTACTTGTATTCTCAGGGAATCGTTAATCAAGAACAGGTAAACCTTTGGGCGAGACGCGAAGACGTTTTCGTTTAATACTTTTGATGTCATGATGTAATTGGATCGAAACGATATTATCAAACTGTGTAATCTTCCAATTTTAATACATGATGGTTGTTAGTTACTTATGTTTGATTGTATGCAATGGTTGTGATACTATGTGCCGTTCCACCCTCCGACGATTCTGCCATCGTGGTTTGGGGGTGTGACAGATTGGTATCAGAGCAATTGTCTATAGCGAACTAAGTATATTCTTCCATGTAAGAAATACAACTATAGATACGGGGACTTATACCTCTGCTAAAAATTTTAAACATACGATAATACTTTTAGAATATAATGATATTCATATAAAAGTATACATATACAAACAGAGATAGTATCACAATACAAGAACGTTAGAGTTTAAGTTGAAAATTATGATTAGACTTAGTATAATATGTTATCAAATCATGGGAAGACGTTGCCTGATCAACTACGTTTAACTACGGTTTGACCGACATATAACTAAGTGTGGGCATAATGGACAACGAAGTAAAAACTCAGGAATCACACAGTAATTAGTAACCACGTCAATATTTAACAAATATTTTGATAAGTATTAGTATTATTAAGAACCACTATTCACAATCCTAAGTCGACACTAGTATCAACATTATCGCAATACCTCCTTATCGTCTATGTACCTGAGTTACGACTAAGAAAAGGGTTCCGATGCCGGCAAGAGCGACAACAGGAGCTACACATTAAGGGACAGTTGAGTCACCATGTGTAGTCACGACTTGAAAACCATTGACGAGTATTCTCGATATGACTCACGAGGAGACACGGAAGTTTAACCCACAGTTGACCAATACGTAAGACTTTCCTTTCGCGCTACGATTTTAGCCTTAGGATCGTTTCCACCTTGAGCTTAATATTTAAGCTAGGATATCTCTTGATTCTAAACCCTCTCTTTTGGGGATGCTTACTTGACCAACTTTACTTTGTGTATCGTAATTCAATGCGCAAAACCGCGTCCGCTTATGTGAAAATCTAAGTTTTATTTCAAGCCCTCAGAAACACGAGTGATATTCTTAAGTGTACCATCATCTTGCACTTTCCAAATTATTCACATGTTTTTGGAACAATCTTTGACCTTACGCTTTTCATTCCCAGTTCAACTTCACACTTTGTCGACCAATGGAAATTTACTATAACTTCGAGCTCTCCTTCGACTCATATCGTTTCATACATTCGTTTGAGTCCTTCTGACATTATTGGTATCCTTATTGTTATCAAGGATTACATCCTCTTACGCCACACGTCAAACCTATAACATAACCATTGACTCTATATAAGGTACAGAACTACATTCACACCATGAAACGTTGTATAAACAATTTGACGTGTTCTCTATTCTGAGGAGAGAAAGTTTTAGATGTATAATTCTCTATCCTCCAAAAGATTGTTTTCCTAGAATCACTAAATTAAGAATGTGTCCATTTCAATGATCAATACTTTCACACCCTTCTTTAAGGTAGCGTTGTACCTTACGATTTCCAATGAGTTATAACTCCTAAACTCATATTTTTCGACTCCTTGCTATTTGCAATTGGATTGACTTAAACAGTCGGATAATTTATCCAAATAATAACCAAAATAGTCCTATATGAGTTCCCTCATTGACGATTTATCATAACGAACTTCTTCATTGTCTTACTACTTCATTTGGTTATCACAAGAGTACCTTCATTCACTTGAAATTACGACACATTTTGATAACAGTAAAGTTGCTTATCATTCTAAACTCTTCGAACATCACCAAGGTCATGTGGTTTATTTCATCATGAACTTTCACCGTCTTCACTAGAGACAATGACCCTCCCTAAACATATTCTTCGAATATGGTTCCATTGTGGTGAGAGTACCCACAACAGTAATTGTAGCTCTAGAAATCCTCGATCATTTCGTAAATTGTTTTGTAGACGACACTTTGAATAGTCTTTACGTCTAGAGACACACCAAAACTTCGCTGCCTATCTGTAGTGCATACCTTTAGGAGAATTTATCGAATAACGAAAACCTCATTGTGTGTATTAGTACCATTAAAGTTGTATACAGTAGGAAATTGAATAGTCTGAGAATACCCAATTTGGCGTTATTGCATGTTCCTTGTTTGGTTGTTGCCTTAAGGTAGGATCTATTATTCGAATGCCTATTTAATTCTATGCTGTATATAGATATGCAATTGCACAACAACTCGTGAGCACTAGAGGAAATTCTGTCGTAGTAACATAGTAGGACGGGTAGGATTCCTATGCCTTCTTAACCCGCGTCATCGACAAGAAGAAGGAAATGAAAGAAATCACTGACATACCAGAGGTCCGTGATTTTTCCTGACGTATACCGAGAAGATCTCCCAGGAATACCACCAACCCGACAAGTCGAATTCAGAATCGATTTAAACCCTGGGAGCAACCCCTATAGCAAAATCACCATACAGATTAGCTCCGGCAGAGATGCAAGAACTATCAAGTCAACTACACGAACTACTAGAAAAAGGATTCATTAGACCGAGCTTCTCCCCTTGGGGAGCACCGGTTTCATTCACGGAAAATAAGGATGGATCCTTTAGAATGTGTATTGACTATAGAGAATTGAACAAGTTGACTGTCAAGTACAAATACCCACTTCCAAAAATTGATGACCTATTCGATCAGTTACAAGGATCTAGTTACTTTCCGAAGATAGATTTGAGGTCCGGGTATCATCAACTTAGAGTTCAAGAAGATGACATTCCGAAGACAGCATTTAGGACACATTATGGTCATTTCGAATTTGTCGTGATGCCATTCAGATTAACCAATGCCCCTGCATTATTCATGTATCTTATGAACCAAGTATGCAGACCGTTCTTAGACGAATTCGTGATTGTACTTATCAATGATATATTGATATATTCACAAAACGAAGAAGAACACGGCCAACACCTACGTTTGATTTTGGAACTACTCAGAAAAGAGAAATTATATGCAAAATTTTCTAAATGCGAATTTTGGATACGAAAAGTAGACTTCTTGGGCCATGTGGTTAGCCAAGAAGGGATTCATGTCGACCCATCCAAAATCAAAGCAATAGAAAACTGGGAGATACCAAGAACCCCGACGGAGATATGACAATTTTTTTTTCTGGTCTTGCTGGTTACTATCAAAGATTCATCAAGAATTTCTCCAAGATAGTGAAACCTCTCACAACATTGACATAGAAAGGTGTCAGATTCAAATGGGAAGACAAACAAGAGGTTACCCTTCAAACACTAAAGCAAATGTTGTGCTGCACGCCAATCCTATCCCTTCCAGAAGGCGTGGAAGATTTTGTTGTGTATTATAACGCATCAAAACAAGGTTTGGGATGCGTGCTCATACAAAGAGAGAAAGACATTGCTTATGCTTCTAGACAACTCAAGCCCCACGAGGTCATCTATATCACTCATGACCTTGAGTTGGGAGCCGTGGTATTCACGCTGAAGATATGGAGACATCACCTCTACGGAACAAAGTGTCCGATTTTTACAGACCACAAGAGTCTCCAACACATCCTCAACTAGAAAGAATTCAACATAATGCAACGGAGATGGTTCGAATTACTAAGTGACTACGAATGTGATATTCGTTATCACCCGAGAAAAGCAAACGTGGTAGCAGATGCTTTGAGCCAGATAGAATACTCAGGACGTCGAGTAAAGTCACTATGGACTACCATACACTCGCACCTTCCTACCCAAATCAGGGATGCACAGCTTGAGGCCCCGAAACCAGAGAACGTCACCAGTGAAGCTCTTCGGAAATGGATAAAAGTTTTGAACTCTGAGAGGACGGGACACGATGCTTCATGGACTGAATCTAGACACCAAAGTTTGGTGGCTTCAGAGAGTTGGTCCTAGAAGAGGCTCACAAGACAAGATATTTCGTTCATCCTAGGTCGGACATGGTGTACCTCGACTTGAAGATGCTGTACTGGTGGCCGAACATGAAGGCAGAAATCGCCACCTTCATAAGCAAATGTTTAACATGTACAAAAGTTAAGGTGGAATACTAAAATCCCTCGGGACTGTTGCAACAACCGGTAATACCTGAGTGGAAACGGGAACGATTGAAAGTGCCTCGTGATCGGCAGAAGAGCCACGCAGGCAAAAGACGCAAGCCTCTAGAATTCCAAGTGGGTGACCGAGTCATGTTAAAGGTCTCCCCTTGGAAGGGAAGGATGTGTTTCGATAAAAGGGGAAAGCTTAACCCAAGGCATATAGGACCTTTCGAAATTCTAACCAAAATTTGGTCCTGTAGCCTACAAGCATCAGTTACCCCGAAGCTAAGCAAAGTGCACAACACTTTTCACGTGTCGAATCTCAAGAAATGTCTATCTGATGAAACCTTGGTCATTCCTTTAGACGAGATCGTAGTCAACAAGATCTTGCACATTATAGAGGAACCAGTGGAGATCATGGATAGGGAAGTAAGAGAACAAAACAAAGTCGCGATCCGATTGTAAAGGTCTGCTCGAACGCTAAGTGGGAACCCGAGTTTACTTCGGAATGTGAGGATCAAATAAAACAGAAGTACCTCCATTTATCCCCGGAGACCCCGTAACCAATGCCTAAAACTAAATTTCGGGACGAAATTTCCTTTAACGGGGGGATGATGTGACAACCGTCAAAAATAGGTCAACAAAATTCAACGAAAGTCAACAAAGTCAACTGAGGCATACAGTGGGATAACATGTTGTAATGTAAGTTTCATAACCTTGGTATTATACAACTGAATATTATAATACTACACGCACTAGTTGAGAACAGTTATCGAATAAGCACTATAAATACGCAAAATAAATTACAGCAGCGTAGAAATTCGATAAACACACGAACATTATTTTGATATAAATAATATTCATAACACGATTTATTCGTGAATACGAACCCGTGGATATATAGAACGTCAAAAACGGAGTTCGTATGTGAAAGATACAACGATTAAACCGCTGTGAACGGATAAATGTACACAGGGTTTGAACGCGAAATACAAAATGTGGTATCTTAAACATTAAATATATGATAATAAGTCATATAGTATGAAGCGTAATATTATCTAGTATTTAATTCCAAAGCCAAATGTATTTTCCAGTAAAATGCCGAAAATCACGAAATCGGAAGAATACCGCGCTTAGACGCGTATTTCGACATCCAACGAGTCATGATTCAATCAAAATAAATGTTTGACAATGTTTTCATACAAAATAATTATTTAGAACTTTGTTTCGTCAAAAACTCATAAAGTTTCACTAAAACGACTTGCGATTTTATAAAAATCACACACTTTATATAAGTAGGATGCTATTTTTATAAAAACTAAACCACCCCACCCCTACCCCCTCTCATCGGCTACAACACCATCTCCCAACACAATCACCACCTTTCAAATCAAAATCTACTAGGCTAAAAAGGCTAGAACTATTTTAATCAAAAGAAATCAAGTTGTAAATCCTTCAAGATATGCATGTCATCTCATTTGAACACATTCCAACACCCAACACATCTCAAGCTCTCTTCTCTCTTCCTCTCCCTCACTCTCGGCCTCACCATCTCAAGATCAAGTTCTTGATTCATCAAGATTTGCAACATTCTAAGTGGTGAGTTACACTCCTCTTTTGATTCTAAGACTTTCCATACCAAGTTCATCTCTTTTACACACACTAACATCCACCAAAATCCATTGGATATTATCTTTGTCCAAAGGTCCTTGAGCTCAAATCTTCATCATCTTCAAGAACCTTGCAAGTCTTCTTGGTAAGTCATAACCATCTAGTAGTTAAAGTTCTAAATACCTTCATTTACTCTTTTACACACAAATACTCACGGAGATCCATTGGATAATAGCTTTGTCCAAGAGTCCTCCGGGTCCTAGAACCAAACTCTTCAATCTCCTACCAAGAAACCTTAAGATCTACCACTCAAGGTGAGTTCATACCCTTCATTTTCACTTTTATCCAAGTTTTAGGGGGAGAATACAAGTTTAACCATAAATATGATGTATTTATGAAAAGTTTTTGATACGTTCTTGATATATTATATGTTCATGGTTTAGTCATCTTATTCTAAAGTGATTGGCACAAACAAAATGGATTATGGCAAACTATAATACACATTTAGTCAAAGGAAATAACCATCTAGACGTTTACACATATTTGTCACCAACAAAACTTTATAGTTTATGTGGTTGACAAAATGGTCATGAAAATGATACTTTATATAAATATTTGACAAAGGATGTGAAAATACACCTATTAAAATGGTCTAAGTAAACAAGATGCCACTATCTTTACGTCAAAACTACTATTTAGTAAAAAGATTGTTATTACGACGTAATAATGACTTTTGGACTTATAACGTCATAATAATTTTTGGAAATGTTATTTTATAAAGAAGTTGGTATTTAAAACTAAAAGAACTATATTTTAGTAACGAGTACAAGAATTACCATTTAGAAAAATCAATATTATTTCCTATAAAATGATGAGGTTTAAAAAGTGTTGCCATCACTTAAATAAAATGACTAAATAAACTTCTTACCATGACATTATTGTATGAACTTTAAACTATCTTCGACATGTATATATTTAGTGTTTTAGATGTAAGAAATCGTGCATTTCAACTCATCGACATCTTTTAGATCTAAATATACCAATACAACGGGAAACTTTTATATAAATTATAAAGGGTATAATTTATGGAACGAACGACAAGAAACAGTAAGACATACTAAACATGATTATATAAATTATAAAATGTATAATTTATGGAACGAACGACAAGAAACGGCAGATATGTTAAAGATAATTATATAACAATATAATTATTACATACTATAACTATCATTGACATTTTGATAATTACGAATACAAACGGATTTTCAGTACACTTACACACTATAATTATCATTGACATTTTGATAATGACAAATACAAACGGATTTTCAGTACACTTATACACTATAATTATCATGGACAAATTTGATAGTTATAAACATAAGGGATTTTTATTTCAATGCAAAACGGTATTCACTATGCTACGAAAAAGGATATGACATGTGCGTTGGGTAATATTGTGAGACAGTGCTTCACGGTACTAAAAAGAGTACACATTAAATCATGGATTATAACCTAAATCAGGTATGAGCGGGATAGTTGTATATAGATCTATATGGGATTGACAATCCCCACCTATGGTTGTTCGCTACAACTACGACCGACGGGTCAAGGGTGGCAAATGTCTTCACTATTACGACGCCTGAAGAACGTCGTGCCAGGTCACTAGGTCATAGCAAGGTTATAATAACTCACAAATTAACAACAAACGTCCTGTATTTGTAGAAAACATCTTTAAAAGGGTTTCACTTAAATGTGAAACTACATGATATACTTTTCAAAGATTCAAACAAGAATTTTCACTATTTCACTACGAAACGTATATCGCTATCATATTACGAGAACTTTCACTATTACACTATGAGTTTTTCACTATGACACTATGGGTTTTCACTATTACGCTAAGAAAGTTTACACTATTTCTCTACGGGTTTTATGGAAATTAAAGCCACATTTCGGAAGATACAAATATAAGTACTATTTTACTTATTCATACGAGTTTTATGAAATTTAAAACTACATTCCGACAAGATACATATGAGTATGGTTTTCACTATTACACTACGAGCTTTTCACTATTTCACTACGAGCTTTTCACCGTTAATCTATGAACGTTTTCACTATTACGCTACGAGCTTATCACTATTTCATTTCGAACGTTTACACTATTACGCTACGAGCTTTCCACTATTACACTACGAATGTTTTTCACTATTACACTACGAGCTTTTTACTATTTCACTACGAACATTTTCGCTATTACACTACGAGCTTTTACAAAGGAATCACTATATTTCTCACTACAAAAATCTTATGAACTCACCAACGTAATGTTGACACTTGTAAAATTACTTGTATTCTCAGGGAATCGTTAATCAAGAACAGGTAAACCTTTGGGCGAGACGCGAAGACGTTTTCGTTTAATACTTTTGATGTCATGATATAATTGGATCGAAACGATATTATCAAACTGTGTAATCTTCAAATTTTAATACATGATAGTTGTTATTTACTTATGTTTGATTGTATGCAATGGTTGTGATACTATGTGCCGTTCCACCCTCCGATGATTCCGCCATCGTGGTTTGGGGGTGTGACACTTTGGCTTTGGTAAATTAATTTATTACTCTTTGTAGGTCCCAAACCACCAAAGCTATTCAAATGACTAGATGTGTTAGTATTGAACTCTACGCCATAGTAGTGGATCTCGAGGGTAGTTATGGACGAGAGCATAAATAAGTTAGGATTCATTATTATCTTATCTCTTTGATACTTTTTAAAAGATTATTGAGTTTTTGTTGCTTTTGTAGGATGATACCACATTTGAAAAACAAACCACACTCATTTTTGCTTGTTGTTTCACATACAATCCTTATAACATGTAAGCCGTATTATTTTCTAATATAAGTAAACAAATATGTGTTTTCTGTAAACAATAATTTGGTTAGTTGAGGTAGTTTGTCCTGTGTAAGAGGTGTCATAATCTTGGGTATGAATATGCTACAGATAAGCCTATTTTCAGAATTGATCCTGGTGCATTGTCTTTACATGTATTTAAAAAAAAAATCATTTATTAGCACTAAGGGACAACTTTGGTTTATCAACCATTAACCTTTAATTCATAACAGTGATCAAGCATGAGCTTGCCTACTGCGTATGTTCAATCTTCGATTTTGAATCAATTGAAACAAAAGATAGTGATTGTATTTTGTATCTACCTCTAATATACGTCTTGCAATGATAATGAATGATGATACTAGCCTTGATATATTGACATAAAAAAGGTTAGGGAATACTCCAGTAACTAAGTTTCTCAACCATTTGGATTTAATCTTATGGTGGAAGTACTTGTTATGTATTTGGATCACAATATTTAATAAGTTATATCATTTGATTCTAGAGTAAGTAAGACTAAATTATTGCCCAGCGGCACAAGGTGTTGTCCTCCTTACTTGAGGTCGAGGGTTCAAGTCTCGTTAGAGACATAGATGATATTAAGGTGTAATTTAGCTGTAGGAGTAGGTTAGTTTGCTGTTCTAAAAAAATAAAAAATAAATAAATAACAAAAAAAAAAAATTAAAAAATCAATGATACTCAACCACCGAAAGAAATATCTATTGAAGGAAAACGGAAATAATCTTATTTTATTACCTATTTATTTATTATAGTGGAGGTAGAATCGAAAAGCTAGAAATAGATAAAAAAAAGAAGCAACTAATGCTTATAAGCGCTTGCAAGTTCAGAAAGTGTTTAGTTGCTCTCATATCAAGACTTGCATGTTGGGCTATTCGAAAGACATGTGTCTTGATCAATGTTTTGAAAACCGGACCGGTGATCGAACCGTTCGGTTTACCGGTTCGATGGTTCAACCGGTCCGATCGGTCGGACCGGTCCAAAAAACCGGATAACGTCATTATTACGTTATAAATAATTATATAATTATAATAAATAAAAATATATAAGAAACATCTAACAATTAAAATACCAATACAATATGAAACTTAAATAAAAAAAATCAAGGTTTTAGTGTTTCTTTACAACCTAGCTAGCCTTTTATAGAATTCAATTAATTGAAGTAAACGATCGATATAATAAATATAAAAAAAGAAATAGGAGAAAGAGAGTTATAATTATAGTTGTAGTTTTATATATATGAGAAAATGACTAAAATAGCATAATCCTTTAGGGGTTTTCCTCAAAATAGCCAAAAAATCGGACTATGGCACGAAATAACCAACGAAAACGCCGGTCGCAGCCTAGGGCTGCGTTTTCCTCCCGACGGCTGCGTTTTCCTCTCCCTCATCGCCGGCTGCGTTTTGCTCTCCTTCCCCTGCGTTTTCCTCCCCTTCCCCTGCGTTTTCCTCCGTTTTCCTCCCACATGTTCTTGAGGTTCTTGGTGGCTGATGAGTTTAATTGTAATTTTTGTCCAACTTTGAACACTTGTCATTTGTTCATACGAACTCGGATTGAATTGAAGTTTTTTTTAACGTGAAATGTATGAGTAGATGTGTTCACAAACATGATTAACAAAAACTTTTGATGTCGGAAAGTGTTCCTTTTGAACCTCTAAACAAGGTTGTCGGTAAAGTTTAATAATTATTTGTCCAACTTTGAACCCTCGTTGTTTGTTCATACGAACTCCGATTTAGTTGAAATTTTTTTTAACGTGAAGTGTAATACTAGATGTGTTCACAAACATGATTAACCAAATGATTTGATGTCGGAAAAATTTAATTTTTGAAAGTCTAAAGAAGGTTGTCGGTAACGTTTAATTATTTTTTGTCCAACTTTGAACGGTCGTAGTTTCTCCATACGAACTCCGATTTAATTGAATTGTTTTTAACGTGAAGTGTATTAGTAGATGTGTTCACAAATATGATGAACCAAATTATTTGATGTCCGAAAAATTTACTTTTTGAAGGTCTAAAGAAGGTTGTCGGTAACGTTTAATTATTTTTTGTCCAACTTTGAACGGTCGTAGTTTCTCCATACGAACTACGATTTACTTGAATTTTTTTTAACGTGAAATGTATTAGTAGATGTGTTCACAAACATGATTAACCCAATTATTTGATGTCCGAAAGATTTACTTTTGAAGGTCTAAAGAAGGTTGTCGGTAACGTTTATATAGAAAGTGTAAATATTAATATTTAGTATTGATATTAAACAAAAACAAAGACAAATATTATAAAAGCATATCTTAATAAAGAGGTTACATGATAATAGAAACATACGCAATAGTTCTAATTACTATCACATAAATTTGGGAAATCAAGAGGATATATTTTTTTCTCTGCAAGCACCCAATTGTTTTTCCTTTTTATTTCTTTGACCTTAATTTGCAGCTCCATCTCGCCCTGTTCAACAGCCTCCTTTTGTTTTTGCACCCAGATAGTTGCTTGTTTGATATATTGTTGTGTCTTTTTGACCCATTTTATTTTTTTGACAACCTCTTCCTGCATTTCATCCAATTGTTTTTTTGCTGCCTAATAGATTTGTTTTGAGATTCAATCTCATATTCTTTCTGTATAACTAGTTTTCTAAGGTCTTCAGGCATGAGCCAAGGTTTTCATTGTCGGTCTGAGGATGAAGCAGACATATTTGGGCTACGATATTTTCGATGAGTGAAAATTGTTTGGTGTGAAGATTGTTAAGGTGAAATAAGGTACATATATAAGACATTTAGAATGGGTTGGTAGGTGGGAAATAATAATACAAGGGAGGGGGTTGATGTGACCATTAAATATAAAGATATATAGAGTACTGAGATACATAAAGTGATACAAACAATAAGTACTGAGATACAAACAATAAACGACAAATGACTACTGAGACCCTAAATACCAACCTTGAAATAGAAATAATTAATACCTACGAAATTCATACTTAAGAAAATATATTAGATAATACAAAATAATAAAACTAATCTTTAATTTGCCTCTCAGGAAACTCATATGGATAGTTTTTTTTCATATTAGCTACCCAAAACTTTTTTTCGGTAATTTCTTGACCAAGTGACAATACATTATCCATCTCTCGATCAATGTTTGCTTTGGTTGACTTAATCCATTTCTCAGCTTCTATTACTTCTTGTTTTTTTGAAGCTATCCAACTTTTTTTACCGTTAAGTAATCTCCGTTGACCCTCTAAGAATTTTGTATCTTCACTAATTGATTGAATTTATTTGTCGACTTCAGAGGCGCTGTGAAGGAGAATTCTTTTCATTTCCTCTGGCATCCTATCATCAATAGTAGGTGGAATTGTTGATGTAGAAGGAGCCTTGCGTTTTTCCAATACCCGTTTTAACTTCTGAGATTGACCAGACATGTTTACAAAAAATAAAAATTACTAAATTTGATTAATCGTGTAGATGTGATACTTGACATGAAAAAATTAATTTATATAGAAATTAGGGAAATCGTATGTCTTAGTTTGACTACGAAATAAGTGGGTTTGACTGCGAAATGCAGTGAAATGTCATGTCCATAGGGTACTCTACATTGTCTTGTAATAGGGAGCAGTGTCTTGTCTTGTCAACGACATAATATGTATACGGAAAACGCAGCCCATCTAGAGGAATTCGCAGCCCATCTAGAGGAAAACGCAGGCCATGAGAGCCCGTATAGTGTCCATGCAGTGAAATGTCATGTCCATAGGGTACTCTATAGTGTCATGTAATAGGGAGCAGTGTATTGTCTTGTCAACATGAGTTTCTGCTAGTTTGACTACGAAATAAGTGGGTTACACTAACTAATGCAGTGAAAACTCATGTCCATATGATAATCTATAGTTTTTAGCAAAAGGTAGGGTGTGTAGTCAACAGTAATCGAAATGAGTAGGATATAAATACGTGGATATATCCATACTTTGTAATCAATCAGTTTGTATTTCAATTATTATCCAAAATGAGTACATCAACCAAGCAACACAAACAAAGCTTTACCCGCCTTCCCCTCTTCTTCCATAACCTTCAAATTGCGAACCCACATACAATCACTAGCATAAAGCAAGATGCCCAGAAACGATTTGAATTTTGTTTTATGGCTGTAGGATGTGTCGTAAGTTGTTATTTTGATCATAATTTTAATCTAATGATCACAACTCTATACTACTAACATTTGTTGTAAACCTTGTTGTAGATTCATACATTACTTTCTACCACCCTACCAGTCATTTTCCTGGAGTGCCTACCATTGAATGGACCATACGTCCATACAATGTACGTAGCGGTCTCGGTAGATGGAAACCATCAACCTCTACCTATAGCAATCGGTCTTGGAATCTCAGAATCGTTAGATTCGTGGACATGGTTTCTTATGAGACTACATGAATGCATTAGAAATGCTAGAGAAGTTTCTTTCATTACCAAATTGTCCAATCACTTAGACGTCGCCCTATCTCAAGTGTTCCCACACTGTTACCATGGATATTGTTGCAAAAGTGTGTTTAAATATTTTGTTGATAGAATGCTAATCTTCCAAGAATGTCCACATATTTTCTGGCAGACTTGCAAGGCTTATGAATTACGTCAATTTGAACCGAACTTTGCTATACTTAGAGATGTTTTGGTCCAACACAGGGGCCAAGATATAATGACCTGGTTTGAAGGTATTTCTCAAGAAAAATGGGCATGGGTGATGTTCCCTAATTTCCGTTACAACATACTCTCCATAATAATGCCCGATGAGATTCGTTGGGTCTCTGCAGCTCAGCAAGATTTACCAATAATATCACTCCTTCGGTCTTTCGTTGACATGCTGCAACGTATTTATGCTGATTGCGGTGCTTTAGGAGGTTAATCGTTATTATTTAATTATATTTGTGTGTAAGATACTTTGACTTATGCTAATTTCCTAATGATTTGTTTCAGGCATGCTTCATCATGAACTCACCCCGTATGCAGAGAACATACTTTATAGACGAATGCGTAAGTCTGAACCATGTGAAGTAACAGAATTATACAACACCGAGTTTTTTGTCCGTGACTTCACGAAAACATATCTTGTTAACCTTCGTGAACACACTTGTGATTGTGGAAAATTTAGGAGTTCTGGTATTCCATGTCGTCACGGCCTAGCTGCGTATCGAACCTATATGATGTTACAGGAGGATTTTAATATGGTGAACATTTATTTCACTACGGCTGTATATAGAGCTGCATATCAAACGGAAGTGGTGCAGGCTGTACCCCCTCAAAGTGAATGGCATGTACCTGTCAACATGGTGGATCTTTTACCCCCTTTAGCTTTGTCTTAAATGTTTTACCCCCATTAGCTTTGTATTAGATATGTGACCTTTGTGTTAAAAGTATTTCGTTGTTTGATCAAATTATTGCGTTGTTGACTAAATGTTGGGTAACGTCATTTTGTATTAATTTATAATTATATAAATATTAAAATAATATTAAAAATGCAAAAATATATACCAAAATAACATAATATTCATTTTATTTTAAGGACCTAAAGGTCCTAAACCATGAAAACTTACGATCAATGTTTTCTTTTGATTTCTTTCTTTAAAGACATAAATAAAAGTTTACGAAAAAGGTTTTGGTGTTTCCTATTCAACACATGTATTATTTAGTTGGTCCGGGATTCAAGGTTTTGGTTAAGTTTACTTCATGATTGCAAAAGTATGTTTACCTGTTGGATCTTTGATCTCCACTCCGATTTTTCCATCGATTTTTCCATCGTTTGATCAAATTATTGCATTGTGGACTAAATGTTAAGGACAACATAGAAATTGAAATTAGAGTCCAACGACGTTACACACATTAGGGAAACTACAAGATCGTTCAGGAAAGTCATATAAGGATTTACTTTACTACCATTACACAATTCATCACCGTTATATGGTAATTAAACTTTATAAACTAGTATGGCTACAAAAAGCATCCAACTGAGCACTAGGACGATCTTCAAATTTCGATTCTCGAGTTGAAGCCTTCTTAGTTATCTATCTCTTTGAATTCTGGCAACAACATTGTCTTCATCGACCCACCCATTAAACCCACAGTTTAGCATCTGTATTAATGATATTACAGCAAAGGTTATCATATAGTACGATCATATTATAAAACATAGGTGGGTTCGATATTATAATATTACCTTGTTACTACAAGCATAGAACTGTCTTCCTGGGTTTCTGCTTGTATTCGACACACGTATTAATGTAGGATAACCGCAACAACCACATGTTCTTGCCATTTTATATTTTGTTGATGGAATAAACTCAGATACAACATAAAGATACGTGTTAGAGCATAAGAGCACACCTTTATATAGAGATGAAAAGTGGGAAAGATACAGATACAAACAAACCACTCTACCAAGATCTACTTAATTGTCACATCAACTGTCTAGTATATAGACTGCGATTTGCTTTAATTGGAATAATATAATACATAATATTAATTACTAGGCCACAAATTTGGGAATTGCAACGGATACATTGTTTTTTCACGGTCGATAAAATCTCCCCTTATCCTACTAACATCCGCAATACGATTTTTTTCTTCCACAAGCTTAGTAACTTCTTGTTCAGTTTCCTCAATCCAACGTTTAGCATTTTTTAGCTTCATAGACGTATCTTTAACCCAAATTTTAATTTCCTTCAATTTCTCACAAAGGAGTTCTATACGGTCATCTAGAATCCTTGTTTTTTCTAGGTCTCTTTTGTTTTCTTCTTCTGCGCGTGTCATCGCATCAAATATATAGTCAGGTATTTTATCTGGTAGTGGATCATTCATAGAATATCCTGGCTGACCTGGGCAGACATCGGGAAAAGGGTTAATATCTGAACAAATATAACAATCCTCATCCTCACAATGCCAAGTAGCATTTTCAGAAGAACTCATAATGTAACTCCAGAAATGCTAACTAGCTTGTAAAAGTATTTATAACTCTATACAACATTGACTGCGTTTTCGTACAACTTTGACTGCGTAGTCGTACAACTTTGACTGCGTATTCGTACAACTTTGACTGCGAAGTCGTACAACTTTGACTGCGTATTCGTACAACTTTGACTGCGAAGTCGTACAACTTTGACTGCGAAGTCGTACAAATTTGACTGCGTATTCGTACTACTTTGACTGCATAGTCGTACAACTTTGACTGCGTATTCGTACAACTTTGACTGCGAATTCGTACTACTTTGACTGCGTAGTCGTACAATTTTGACTGCGTATTCGTACAACTTTGACTGCGTAGTCGTACAACTTTGACTGCGTATTCGTACAACTTTGACTGCGAAGTCGTACTACTTTGACTGCGTAGTCGTACTGTTAGTTCTATATGTCCAAGGATGATCATAAAATGATATTACTAATAATACATGATCCTATAGGGTCACACCAACAACAAGTTTGACACCAATTGATCATTTAGAACGTTAAATTTGATTTAACATCAAATGATACTAAACTTGCAATTTAATCTTGTAGGTTATTATTATTTGAGGTAAATAATAATAACTACAAAAATTAAAGGTTGATTAATAATTCATATGTGATGAATTAATTAAGTGTAACAATTAAATTGTTTAAATTGTTAAATGATTTAATTGATTTATAAGTAAGCCTTTTATTTAATTTAATTGGTAAATTAAATAAAATATATATATATATATATATATTGTTATATATATATATATATATATATATATATATATATATATATATATATATATATATATGTATATATATAATTATACAATTAAGATTGTATATTTAGATGATTTATTTATGTATATGATTATGGGTTAAATGTTATCCCATTTAAGAAATAAGAAGATGTATTATTTATAAGCTTTTATTATCTAAGTTTTATAAATAATAACAACCCACTAGCACTTCATTTGTCATCATAAAATCAGCCATATTGGAAGGAAAAGAATGCATTAAGAACTTAAAAGAAAAGGAAGATGCCTTGTGTCTTCTAGCTTTTGATTATAGAAATCAAATGGATCTTTCTTTTAAGCTAGTTGCATGTGCTTTTCTTTTGCCTTGGTGGGATATATGTTGGACGAATTTGAGTGCATGTGTACATCATTCTTGCTTCAAGAAATCAACCAAAAACTCTCCTTAAGTTCTTAGAAAAAATTGCTTTTTGGTTTCATAAGAAAAGGAGTCATATCTTGCAAGTTGTGGAACTAGCATTCAAGGGTGTTCAAGCTTGTGGTGGATCAACTATAGAGGGATTCTAATTTGATTCCTAGCTATCAAAATCATCCAAACCAAACCCAAGAACAAAGGTTATGATCTTGAACTTAAACTATGTTTGTTCTTCATCTTATCTCTACATGCATGTAGCATGATCCTCTTGAAAATGGAATTTGTGTTCATGATTTTATGCTTCCGTTGCAAACTCATGTTTTTGAAACTAATTACATGAACCATGATTTCCAACAATTGGTATTAGAGCCATGGCTATATTGCATGTTTAGATAATAAGTTTATTTGGATAAACTTGGTTTTTGGAAGCCATGAATGTTCATCTTCTTGAATAAAAGTTTCATGCATGGCTTCTTTGGCAACATGCAAATATATAATCTATGATTTTATGTAACCAACTATATTTTATGTATGCATGCATTTGGTTACATAGATGTTGCCTTAGAAAAACAAAGTGTTGATTTTCTTATGATTTTATGTGATAAAATGGTGCATAAACAAGCCAAGGACCATATGATGCATGTTTTGTGTTTGTATTTGATTTGGTTGTAATCTATTCTTTTATTCAAATGGTTTGTAATAATAATTAGTTATTTACTTATTTTATTCATTTTGTAATTGTTATAATAGTTGTATTTTATTTCATTCACAAAATGTAACAAGAGAAGGAAGTAAGAAAAGATTGCACCCAACAGCAGCACTTTCTGAAGAGCTGCTGTCCAGATTTCAAAAATGTTTTGGAAGTGTTTTATAAATTCATATCTTGGTCATTTGGTGATATACTTGTTGGTATCTTTAATATCTAGTATATACATTAAGTTTCAACAAGTATTAGCATCAATATGGCCAAGAATGAATTGAAAAATGCAACAAAAACCACATTTTTTTCTTCCTGCTGCCCCTGATTTTCGCAAGTTTTGAAGTGGCAGAAGAAAATTCACATCTCACTCTATGATGTCAAGAAATGGTGGTTCAAGTGTCATTTGGTGATATAAGAAGCTTGACAAAATTGTAGCCAAATCGGATATCATTTGGTTGAGTTTTTTGTCACCCTTTTTGTCCCTAGGTTTGGACTTGATATTTCATGTGTGGCTCACATGAAATATCAAACTAGTTGGCTTGTGTTTATACACCCATGCATGCTTGTGATGTTTGAATGTTTTATTATGTTATGTTGTGGATGAAAATAAGATTTTGCATGCTAGACAACCTAGATAATTAAACATAATCATCAAGGAGTTTGTATTTTCAAAAATTGACATTTAAAACATAAGATGTGATAAAATTGGTTTTATTAAAATGGGTTTTGTTATAAAACCTAATAAGTCAAGTTTTGAAAATGATTGAAACAAGAAATAAAATGGAGATTTTATAAACTCTTACAAACTCCAACCCTAAGTAATAATTGTAATTATTTAGGATTATAAATTGGTTCTAATATATGTGATCAAACTCAAACTTAATATTGGATATTAATTGTAATCTTGACCACAAACAAAGAATCAATAAAATGGAGATTTTATGATTAAGGAACCAATTAACAAAATAATATTTAATGGTACCATGTTCATTGGATGCATGCAATCTACATGATACCATATGTTTTTCAAAATTAGAATTGTAAAACATTCAAATCCCTTATGAAATACGAATCAATGCCGTCCCTCTTAAAGACACTCATGTATCACTTGTATTTCCTTGTGGGATAAAGGATACCTAACCACTTGGAGTCTTCTTGTGATACAAGAAGTAGTTTTGCAATATTGATGGGATAAAGGACACCTAACCATCAATAGTTGACAAAACTACACGTCCGTTTAAGTAGGATGATTCGTTTGGAAATCTCTTGTGATAAAGGTCACCTAAGCATTAGAAATCCAAGGCATAGATGGGATCAAACATGCCAAACTTATAAATGTTATAATGGGATCCCATAACTCTAGAAATTATATTTGGATATAATTGGTAAACCGTTACCTACCTTGTTGATTCGAATAGGCGGGATAAAGGATACCTAACCACTTATTCGTAATGTAACTTGGATTCTAGACCTTAATTAATTAAAGTTTATGAAACAAGAAAGGGTATTAATTATTAAGGACTTAATATCATAATTTACTAAATAGAACCTTGTTAACATTTTGTAGATGGCACCAAACAACACACACTCGGCTCCTAACAAAACCTCACTACGGTCTCTCCTTGAAGGAGAAAAACTTAACCATACAAACTTCTTGGATTGGCACCGTAGTGTGAGAATTGTTCTCAAACAAGAAAAGAAAGAATATGTTCTCAATGAACCACTTCCAGAAGAGCCCCCTGCCATTCCTAAGCCCGCACACGATGCATGGCTTAAAAAGATGGATGATTCCATCGATGCATCATGCCTCATGTTGGCAACCATGATTCCTGACCTTCAGAAGGATTTGGAGAATCATTCAGCCTATGACATGATTCATCAACTAAAGGAAATGTTCCAACAACTTGCAAGAACGGAAAGGTTCGAAACTGTTCGGGCTTTCCATGCTTGCAAGATGGAGGATGGGCAGTCGGTAAGCTCTTATGTGCTCAAAATGAAGAGTCACATTGATCATTTGGCACGTCTTGGAGTTGTGATGCCCGAAGAGCTAGCAACGGATATGATCCTTAACTCCTTGACAAAGTCCTTTGATCCTTTTGTCATGAATTTTAACATGAATGGTTTCAACAAGACTATCCCGGAATTACATGGGATGCTAATTACCGCGGAAAAGAATCTGCCTAAGAAAACCACTCAAGTTCTCATGATCAAGGAAGGTGGCACAAAGAGAACTAGACCAGAACACCCCACCAACTCCAAGGGCAAGGGGAAAGCAAAAGCTTTCAAAGAAAAGGGCAAGAAAGTTGTCCAATCATCCCGTCCGCCCAAGAAGAAGGCAAAAGTTGCCAAAGAAGACGCGTGCTTCGAATGTGGCAAGGTTGGGCATTGGAAGAGAAATTGCCCTACCTATCTTGCGGAGTTGAAGAAGAAGAATGCCGGTGAAGGCACTTCAGGTATCTATGTGATAGACCTAGAACTTTATAATTTATCTCCTAACACATGGGTATTTGATACTGGTTGTGGAACTCACATATGTAATATGTTGCAGGGGTTCAAAAGGAGTAAGCGACTGAAGGCAAATGAAGTAGTACTTCGAGTTGGAAACAATGCAAGGGTTGCGGTGGATTCAATTGGAAGTTTTGATTTATTACTACCTAATGGCTTGTGTATGACATTGTTGAATGTTTACTATGTTCCTAGCTTGACTAGGAATATTATTTCGGTTGCTAAATTAAGACAATGTGGATTTGATCTTTCCTTTAATAATGATGATATTTGCGTTTACAATAATAATGTATTCTATTTTGAGGCTAGGCCTTTAAATGGAATTTATGAAGTAAACCTTGATGAAAAGACTAACCATGGCTCTTTATACCACACTTTCACCAAGAAACCCAAATTTGATTTGAGTCAAACCTATCTATGGCATTGTCGCCTTGGGCATATAAACAAGAATCGTATATCCCAACTTCAAAAGAGTGGACTTTTGAAGGCAAATGAGAATGACTCATTTGATATATGTGAATCTTGTTTATATGGCAAGATCACTAAAGCTCCTTTCTCCAGAACCAATGAGAGAGCAAAGGACTTGTTAGGAATCATACATACGGATGTATGTGGTCCTTTCAAGCCAATGACTAGATATGGTGAAAGATATTTCATTACCTTCACTGACGACTTTAGTCGTTTTGGATATGTTTATTTAATTAAACATAAACATGAGGCGTTTGAAATGTTCAAAACGTTTCAAAGTGAAGTGGAAAATCAACTCAACAAAACAATTAAAGTTCTTCGTTCTGATAGAGGAGGTGAGTACTTAAGTACAAACTTTATAGATCATCTTAAGACTTGTGGAATTGTTTCACAACTTACTCCACCTGGAACACCACAACATAATGGTGTGTCTGAGAGGCGGAACCGAACACTATTGGATATGGTTCGATCCATGATGAGTAAAAGTACTCTACCTTTATCATTTTGGGGTTATGCTATACAAACAGCTGCTCGTCTCCTAAACATGGCACCTACTAAGAAGGTAGATAAAACGCCTTATGAGATATGGCATGGAAGGGTTTCATCTTTATCCTATCTCAAGGTATGGGGTTGTGAAGCTTATGTTAGACAAGAAGCTTCAAACAGATTAGAACCCCGTTCAACTAAATGTATCTTTGTAGGGTATCCGAAAGATTGTCTTGGATACTATTTCTACAATCCCATCGAGAATAAGATATTTATTTCTCGAAAAGCTGAATTCCTAGAAAACAAGTTTCTGACGGAAGAGGCTAGTGGGAGGTTTGTGGAACTTGAGGAACTTCAGGAACCACAACCTAATACACAAGAAGTTGAATCTAGCATTCAACAAGAAATTGTTGAACCTGAACAAACGGTTGATCAGGAACAAATTGTAACACAAGGTGTTCGCAAATCTGGTAGGGTTCGAATTGAACCAGAAAGGTATGGTTACCTTTTGATGGAAGAGGAATGTTATACGATAGATTCTGATGAACCCGTCAACTATCAGAGTGCAATATCAGATCCTGAATCTGATAAATGGCTTGAGGCCATGAACACTGAGATGCAATCCATGCACGATAATCAAGTTTGGAACTTGGTTAATCTTCCCACCAATTGTAAAACTGTTGGGAACAAATGGGTTTTCAAGAAGAAAATCGACGTGGATGGAAATGTTCACACTTTTAAGGCTAGACTTGTCGCTAAAGGATACTCACAGACTCATGGTATTGACTATGATGAGACCTTTTCTCCAGTGGCAATGATCAAGTCGATTAGGATACTTTTTGCCATAGCCGCGTACTATGATTATGAGATATGGCAAATGGATGTCAAGACCGCTTTCCTTAATGGATACTTATTGGAAGATGTCTATATGGATCAACCTGAAGGTTTTGTCGATCCCAAGCATCCAAACAAAGTGTGCAAGCTTAAAAGATCTATCTATGGATTAAAGCAAGCGTCTCGAACATGGAACATCCGTTTTGATGAAAAGATTACGAGTTTTGGATTCATCAAAAATGAGGATGACTCCTGTGTTTACAAGAAAGCTAGTGGGAGCATTGTCATAATCCTAGTATTGTATGTAGATGACATACTTTTATTTGGAAATGACATCCCAACCTTAAAAGGTGTCAAAGCGTTCCTTGAGAGTTGTTTCTCAATGAAAGATTTAGGGGAAGCTGCTTATGTATTAGGCATAAAGATCTATAGAGACAGATCTAAGAGACTTATTGGTCTTAGCCAAAGTGTATATATTGATAAAATCTTGAAAAGGTTCAAGATGCAAGACTCCAAAAGAGGATTCTTGCCAATGCCGCATGACACCATCCTAAGCAAGTCTCAGTGCCCAAACACTAGGACTGAACTTGAAAGGATGAAACATGTCCCATATGCTTCGGCAATTGGGTCCATCATGTATGCCATGTTATGCACTAGGCCCGACGTCTCATGTGCCTTAAGTATGACTAGTAGGTATCAACAGAACCCAGGTGAAGCCCACTGGACTGCTGTAAAGAACATTCTTAAGTACTTGAGAAGAACTAAAGATATGTTCTTAGTTTACGGCGGTTTGGAAGAAAGCTTAAAGGTAAAGGGTTACACTGACGCAAGCTTCCAAACAGATAGGGATGATTCGAAATCTCAATCTGGGTATGTCTTTATTTTAAATGGAGGAGCCGTGTCTTGGAAGAGTTCCAAACAAGAAGTGATTGCACAATCCACTACAGAATCAGAATATGTTGCTGCTTCAGAAGCTGCTCAAGAAGCTGTCTGGATGAGAAAGTTCATAGAAGATCTAGGGGTTGTTCCTTCCATTCGGGACCCTATAGAAATTTTCTGTGACAATCTAGGTGCTATAGCTCAAGCAAAGGAACCTAGATTGCATCAAAAAACCAAACACATTCACCGAAGGTATAACTACATTAGACATGAAGTTAAGAATGATGAAATAAGTATTCACAAGGTTCATACAGATCAAAATTTGGCAGACCCATTCACGAAACCTTTACCCCAAACTAAGCATGAAAGTCATGCTAAGGGTATAGGACTCCGTTTTTCTAATGAATGGATTTGATTTGTGTTTAATGTTTTATAAATATGAACTTATGTAAACGACAAGAATTATGTATTATATGTGACGTGATGTTTCATTCATAATTATTGTGTTTTATTAGCATGTTTAATCCTTGAATAATTTAGTTATTCTAAACGTCCATAGTCGATCATAGTTGTGGGAGCAATTATGAAGTAAGACTAATATGAATTGGATTGGTTGACTTTTATGGGTAAAAGTAGCAAAAGGTTGCAACCAAATTCATAGGTACTTGTCAGTGAACAAGTATTGGACTTGACCCGTTTCAAGATCACTCCATGGATCATCATCATAAGTGATTCTTGAATAAAGGTATTATCATTGTATCCTTTGACCTGAGATACATATTTGGGACTCAAGTATAGAGTGTACTATGCTTTGATATGGTTTACTGTTGTTCTTGAAATACAGACAACCATAAACGCCATACTCATGCATAGTACTAACTATATGAGAGGCGTATGTAGTCAAGACGGGATTTGTTCCTCTTATGTGTTGAGAGTTAGAAATCTAAGGCGCCTGTTTGAAAGTTGAACATAAAATGAGAATGATTAAGATCCATGTCTCATGTTCAACAAGATGTCTGTGACAAAGGGATAATTGATAGATAACCTTATACATCAATTAGAGCCTCGTGTTTTCTGAAGAATTGAATGTTGTTGAATGGCACAAAGTCATGTGTTATTGGGGGTAGTGAAATGTTGCTAGACGTTTTCCACTATCGATATCATTCTATGATGCAACCTTGTGCAAGTGGGAGATTGTTAGTTCTATATGCCCAAGGATGATCATAAAATGATATTACTAATAATACATGATCCTATAGGGTCACACCAACAACAAGTTTGACACCAATTGATCATTTAGAACGTTAAATTTGATTTAACATCAAATGATACTAAACTTGCAATTTAATCTTGTAGGTTATTATTATTTGAGGTAAATAATAATAACTACAAAAATTAAAGGTTGATTAATAATTCATATGTGATGAATTAATTAAGTGTAACAATTAAATTGTTTAAATTGTTAAACGATTTAATTGATTTATAAGTAAGCCTTTTATTTAATTTAATTGGTAAATTAAATAAAAAAAATATATATATTGTTATATATATATATATATATATATATATATATATATATATATATATATATATATATATATATATATATATATATATATATATATATATATATATATATATATATATATATATATATATATATATATGTATATATATAATTATACAATTAAGATTGTATATTTAGATGGTTTATTTATGTATATGATTATGGGTTAAATGTTATCCCATTTATGAAATAAGAAGATGTATTATTTATAAGCTTTTATTATCTAAGTTTTATAAATAATAACAACCCACTGGCACTTCATTTGTCATCATAAAATCAGCCATATTGGAAGGAAAAGAATGCATTAAACACTTAAAAGAAAAGGAAGATGCCTTGTGTCTTCTAGCTTTTGATTATAGAAATCAAATGGATCTTTCTTTTAAGCTAGTTGCATGTGCTTTTCTTTTGCCTTGGTGGGATATATGTTGGACAAATTTGAGTGCATGTGTACATCATTCTTGCTTCAAGAAATCAGCCAAAAACTCTCCTTAAGTTCTTAGAAAAAATTGCTTTTTGGTTTCATAAGAAAAGGAGTCATATCTTGCAAGTTGTGGAACTAGCATTCAAGGGTGTTCAAGCTTGTGGTGGATCAACTATAGAGGGATTCTAATTTGATTCCTAGCTATCAAAATCATCCAAACCAAACCCAAGAACAAAGGTTATGATCTTGAACTTAAACTATGTTTGTTCTTCATCTTATCTCTACATGCATGTAGCATGATCCTCTTGAAAATGGAATTTGTGTTCATGATTTTATGCTTCCGTTGCAAACTCATGTTTTTGAAACTAATTACATGAACCATGATTTCCAACACGTACAACTTTGACTGCGTAGTCGTACAACTTTGACTGCGTATTCGAACAACCTTGACTGCATAGTCGTACAACTTTGACTGCGTATTGGTACAACTTTGACTGCGAGATTTGCTGTCATACAAACTATATAAATGAGTTCATCCCAGGAAAAATATAATAATTACGGAGTGAAATTCAATCTAAACTATATTACACAATGAGTTCATCCTAGAAAAAATATTTTGTTCTAGTGTGCACCGGTGGGAATTGGTCCATAGTTGATGGGCAAGCTACATACGTTAGCCCAAACCATAAGAATTACGGAGTGAAATTCAGTTCTAATATAAATTTTGATGATTTTGCTTTATTGGTAAAATCAAAGGCTAGTTTGGATGCTCAATCTAGTGTAAGATTATCAATTCAATATCCAGAATATAAATATGTTATGGATATAGTTGATGACAAAGATATCTTGCATTTGATAGAAGTTATCGAAGGTGTGAACACCATCGTTCCTATTTACATTGTTGCAGATGATGACGAGATTCGAAGTAAAGCCCGGTTGAAAACATCACAAGAAAAGAGGTCCAGCGGATTTGGGAGCAACAATGTCCCATGTAATATTATGACCACCAACAATGTTCCAGAAAGCGTCTTCCAAACAGGAATCCACTATGTGGAACCTGAAAATTTCAAGTACGTAGGAGATGCCGACATTGGTACTTCTGCAGATGATTTTGGCAGACAGAATATGATGAGTAATGCAGTGACGGTTGATCAAAAAGAGTACGATGAAGGTTGTGTCCTTCTAAATGATGATAATCTAGCACCAAATGGGGATCCCGTGGAAGGTGATTTACGTTTATCAGACTTGGAAGGAAGTGATGGTGACGAAGGAGTGACGGCCGATCAAAAAGACGACGAAGGAGTGTCGAATGATCATCAACACATTCGGTTAAGAAGCACATTGTTATACGGTATGCCACAGCCGCCGCCATGTCCTATCCCATCAAAGATAAAAACCCCATCTTACAGCCACCACCCATCACAAAAGATTAGAGTTTTCCAAGCCTACAAAGACAAAGACGCTATTAAACTTGCACTTGGTGTAAAAAGTATAACCGAAGGCTTTCAATACAAAATTAGAAGATCAACAAAAACAAGGTATGAGGCTATTTGTTGTCAAGATAACTGTACTTGGAGCTTTACAGCTACATCAGAAAAAGTCGGTGACGGCTCATTCCACTGCATTAAGATTGTTGATGAACTGCTCGTCCTCACAACTCGACATAATGCGTGATATCAATTCAAAGTACAGAATTGATATTAGTTACAAACAAGCATGGAGGGCAAAACAATATGCATTGTATTTGTTAAGGGGTGACCCAGAGGAATCCTTCACAAGACTCCCTGTGTATTGCTACAACTTGCAAAAGCATAATCTTGGAACTGTAACTTCAATCAGAAAAGATGCTGACGATCGATTTCAATTCATATTTATTTCATTAGGCTACGCTGTAAGTTTCGTTTTACCTAATCAATTGCACAACCACTATACGAATGTAATCGTAGAATTAACAGAACATACTTTTTGTAGTTACATGCTTTCCGCAACTGGTGTAGACCTACATTGGTGGTAGACGCTGCCCACCTCAAGGGCGACTTCAAGGGCACCATGTTATTGGCAGTTGCGATGGATGGTAATAATCAAATATTACCGGTAGCATATGCAATATGCAAGAGCGAGTGCACAGAAACATGGTCTTGGTTCATGGAAAAATTGCACGATTGCGTTGGCGACATGGGATCTCTTAGTTTCATATCTGATAGGCATGCGGTAATAGCCGCAACCATTGAAAACATTTTCCCGACCTCGCATCATGGAATTTGTGGTCATCATTTGTATTCTAATGTAGTGACCAAGTTTGGATCCAAGAAAATAATCAACTCATTCTTTTGGGGGGCCTGTAAAGCATACACAGTCAAAGAATTTAATGATTGGATGCAAAGGATCCACGATTATAAGCCTGAATTGTATGCATACTTGGACAGGGCAGGACCAGAAAAATGGGCTCGATGTAGATTTGAAGGCATACGGTATAATCTTATGACATCCAACAGCGCCGAGTCCATAAACGCACTATCCCGATATGCCAGAAAGATGCCAGTGCTGATGCTCATTGACTTTTTTCGAACAACAATGCAACAATGGTATTTTGAACGCCACAATCGTGGAGGTAAGAGTTACATCATTCATCATACAGTAATAACGTTGTCGTATTTACTTTGTATCCAAAATATTGACCAACTAACTTGAATTTTTTTAGCTGATATAAAAACAACACTAACTCCATGGGCGTCCAATTTCAAATTCAAGATTCCAGGTTGTATACTTCCTTAGGGATGGGATTGTTGATTTTGCAGAGTCAACATGTTCATGTCGTAAGTGGCAACTGTCTGGCATACCTTGTGGCCATCTACTAAGAGTTTTAAACAGCTTAAACCATGGAGATTGTACTGGATGGGTGCACAATGCGTATCAGGTTATGTTT